>CM041791.1:63253241-63853241 GCA_023375725.1 Nephotettix cincticeps | reverse complement strand
TCCAAGCTTTTAATGAGTAACATCTACTCCCCAGATCAAACCGTAGATATGTTCCTCTTCCGAATCATTCGGTTCATTGAAACTAATGCTGCTGCTGCTAGAAACCTCTTTCGGTTCTCCTCGAAGGTATATATATATATATTTGTTGTTTTTGTTGTCTTAATGTTTACTAATAGAGCTACTATTTAGTATTGTAATTCAGGTAAAAACCATTGTACCCTTTCATAATTATATTTTATTAAAACCCGACATGTTTTGCGTTATAATCCCATCTTCAAGTGTAAACATGTAACTTCAATGTAATGAACATTACTTGAAAATTACTTCATTATTTCAACTGTAATGAAGTTACATGTTTACACTCGAAGATTGGATTATAACCTAAAACATTTTGTGTTTTAATAAAATATAATTATGTAAGGGTACTATGGTTTTGACCTATATTACAGTATATTAGAGGTCTGTGGGTACCCGAAAATTCGGGTAATTTCAGGTAATTGCGTGAACCCGAGTGGTCGGGCGGGCTTGACACGTCTCGGGTTTTATTTGGGCGGGTTTCTATTAGACGCCGGGTCAGGCGGGTAATAACTACCCGAAAGGCATCGGGTTGTACAGAATACCCGAGATGACATTGAAATTAACCCGAGACCCCGGGTAATAACATTTCATCCAAAACTTCTGTCTCACACCACGTTCACACAATATTATCGATGATGATGACAGATGTTCTCGATGGAGAATTACTTCGTCAAACTTCGAAGTAATTTTTACTGTCTTAATACATTCGATTGCACAACCTCACTGTCTTTCGTGAAAATCAGGCAACCAGCCGTCTCCCTGCCGGATCAAAATTATTGTGCATTCACAGCTTATTATTGAATCCTCGTATAGCAGCTTACACGATCAGGGAACCGTTCCTCCTTTTGACGCAACAAAATAGTCGCACCAGTATGAAACTCGTCATATTAGTCGTGTTTCAAACAGTGAAAACCTTCTAAACTGTAATTCGTGATTCTTTCAGGTAATTGTTTCTTTTTGCTCTGTTGCCGATATTATATGATCAATACAGAACTGTGATTTGCCGTAGTGATCTTGCTCTTTTGGGATTTTCACTCAAATAAAACAAAAAATCATAATGTTAAGAGGCAGCAGGAGTCAGTCCAGGCACTCACATGCTTGACATGAGATGGGTTTAATTATTTTTTATTTGCTCGTAAATGAAATTTATTAAAAACAAAACACCAAATACAAAGTATTTTATAGGTCCTTATCAACATATTGATGTTTTAAACTACCAAAACTAAAGTTTAGAAATGTTTAATTTTTTTGAAATTAGAAAATTAAAATCCCATAAGGATTTAACAAAACTAATTCTGTTGTATTATTTTTGTTTATCAGTGGAAAATTTCAAACTTTGGACCTAATAAACTTGACATATTCATAAATAAAATGTATTGAATATCTTTTTGTATTTGATTTGCTAAAAGTGCGTGAACAGTTCACGCACTTTTAGCCTTATGTGAAATAAATAAGTTGGTAAATGCAATGATAGGTTTCTGACTTGCATCAATAATGCTCAGTAGATCAATCAACATTTATTTAAATTAATGTTTTGCTTACTAATAAAATCCAAAGCCAACCTGAATTTTAGGCTTACAAACCCAAACCCTACCCGAATATTAACTTGTAATACCCAAACCTGACCCGATTTTTTTTATTTTATATATATATATATAAAATAAACATATATATATATATTTATTTTGTTTTATGAATGTTCACTAACAGGGCTACTATTAATATTATTATATTGTAAATGAATACCATAGTACCCTTGCATTATTTCATTTTATTTAACATAATATGTTTCGAGGATTATCCCATTTTCAAGTGTGTACACAAATGTAACCTCTAAATATAATTACAAAATAAATTTAATTTTTGGTTTAAGAAAGATGTGTTGATTTAAAAAAAAACCTTTTAAACTTGAAAATGGCCTAAAGGTCAAAGCATGTTGTTAGAATGAGAAAAATGTTATCAAAGGATACTCAGTTGATTTTTTCAATTAAAATTAATTTATATATATATATATATATATATATATATATATATATATATATATTAGCGAATTTCCCATAGGGAAGAAGCTATTACCGTAGGTCTCATGGCGAGACTTAAGCCCGGGACCATGTTATTTTTTCTTCTTTAGGTGCCCAGAGACCAAAAACAATAGTCGTTAAAATTTATATATATATATATATATATATATATATATATATGTGTGTGTCTGTGAACACGATAACTCTCGTAAAAATGGTCCAATCAAGACCAAATTTGGTAGAGACGTGTATTCCTACAAATGCTCGGACGAGTTCGTAAACCAGACATATCGGTCAATGGGAACGGGCATGGTAGTTTGGGGGGGGTTTTGTACCCCAAAATGGGTTTTTTTGGTTTTTCACATGTAATTTTTTAAAATTTCAAATTTTATCTTTCACCATTAGAATCAGCTTAAAAACTGCACAATTAAGTTCCTTAAAGTTTTTCTCTATCTCCAACGGTTACCGAGATATTAAAAAATCTAAACACAGTACGTTGTATTTTGGGGCTCCAATGTTAGTCTTATGGAGGATAAGGAAAAATTAATATTTCACTTATTAACCAATACTTTTGGATAAAACTTTATATTTAGCTTCATGTGGTTGAGGTTCATCCATTTATGATTAAAAATCATAGTTTATGTGTTTATCATGGCAGCAAACCTGCATACTCTTTTCCCATATTAATCATATGGAGAATAGGCAAACCCCTTTATTTATTTTCATTATGATATTTTTATGAACAGATGTTGATGAAAGTTTGTATAAATGTTAAAAATAAAAATTTTTGATGGTATAAATGCCTACTCTCGGTGTTCCTCACAGCAGCAGACCTGCACACTCTTTCCCATGTTAATCTTATGGAGAATAGGCAAATAATTCTCATGTTTATGGACAGATTTTTATAAAACTTGTCAAATATTATTATTATTATATTGTTGATTTGGAAATTCGCTGAGTACGCAGGTCTGTTGCGACGGGGGTATATATATATTATATATATTGATTGTTCACTTGTTAGGGCTACTAATATAATTAGGAAATGAATAATGCCAGAGTACCCTTTTATTTTCATTTTTTTTTTTAAATTCTGACACGTGTTTTGGGATTACACCATGGTCACAGTAATCATTTAACTTTAAAAATAAAATACAGTATATCTAAACAGTGTAGTAAATAGTTACACTAATTAAGTGTAAGAAATAATTACATAAAAATTTAAAAGTATTCTCTAACTAATAACACCTCATACTTCACCAAGAAAAAACATATGACTAAAAAAACACGTTTTTTCTTGGTGAAGTATGAGGTGTTATTAGTTAGAGAGTACTTTTAAATTTTCATGTAATTATTTCTTTGATTTAAAAAAATTGGGTTCTTTTATTGTGTTTGCATTATGTTCAGTATGTTGTCTTTGTCTTCAGTATAGTTAATGTGTATCTATAATTCTTGTAATATTTAATGTATATGTATTTTCAACTGATAGAATTTTTAGGTTATCTTCTAATTTACCATAAGTGTGGTCTGTTCTTAATATGTGTTCTGCAAATTTTGATGTTTGTGAAGTTTGATTATTAGATTTAATGGCTTGTATATCTTCTTTGTATCCACATTTGAAATTTCGTCCTGTTTGGCCAATATAATATTTTGGACAATCTTTACATGTAATTTATATATATAATTAGTATATATATAAAACATGATATATATATATATAACATGATATATATATATATATATTCTATATATAACGTGATATATTCTATTAGCCTATGAATGACTTTGAATTTAATACCAATTTATATTAATTTATAGTGACTAATCTAATAAGAAACATGTTAACCCTTTGGAGTCCATGCCCGCATATATACGAGCAGATGACTGACCCGCCAGTGGACCACGCCCACATATATGCGAGCTCACGTCAACTTTTTATTTTTGCCGTTGTTTTTGCTATCAGTTGTTGCTCTACTATGTCATATTAGGTATGGATACATTCGGGGACATCTTGGCAACTCATGGGAGTTTAAGTTTTGTTCCATTAGTCTGCTTCATAATTTAATAATTTGTGTCATTCTTATTCAGCGCCAACTGCAATTTTACTGCACGCTTGTGTTGTTAGTATTTATGTAAACAATGTGCGATGGCTTCATGATCTAACTGGCTTCGTGACAACGAAATATCAGAATATTTGTCTTGAGATGGTTTTAGTGATTATCTAATGATGAGATTGATAGTGAAGAGGGACTTTTTTATTTGTATCCATGACCTTTGCATCGAGTTCAACTAACCTCCACAGCCATCCTGATCCCTAGTCCAAGTTTTATTGAAACTATTGATGTAAAGAGTAAATATATATAATATATTTATTTATTTTTGAAATATAATGAAATAGCGTTAAATATTAGATTATTTTCTTTCTAACAGCCTTAAAAAATTTTCACTGGTTTATCAAAATCACAATACAAATTTGTAAAAATTATCTTTTTTGTGTTTTGCACTGTTTTGTATTTTTGAACATAGCTCCTACATTATATAATATTTATTCGATGTCATATACATTTCTATCTAGGGAACATAAAAATAATTACTAATATCTTCTTAAAGTTGAAATATTAAGTATAAACAAAAAAAAGCATAAAACATGCCCCCCCCCCTTATAACCACCAACCACAAAACCAAAACAGGTGTCCACTGACATCCCAATTAAGCCTACAAATGCCGCCAACTTCCACCCAAGCCGGCCACTGTTTTTTTTAAGGTGGCCCCCCACTCCGCTATACCACACATTTGCAAGCCAAATTAGGATTACTCTTACAACAGTTATTTAAATTATAAAAAACAGCTATGAGGTATGGAAGACAACAGATGTCTCACTATTTCCCTTTTAAATTAATTGTGTCCTTCAATGTCCATCTTAAATTTTTGTTTGTTTAAGGTTTTGGATTACAAGGATGCAATAAGAATTATGTTGTCTATATTGATAAACTTACGTGCCTATGTGAAGAAAAAACTTGAAGAATCAAATTTAACTGAGGAGAAAGAAGACAGCAAAACAGCTAAGAGCTCCTCTTCAGGGAACAGGAGGAGAAAGAAACGCAGGTCCTCAGAACTACAAACTATTTGTGAAAATTATCCAAATGAAAATGGTATTACTTTATGGTTCAATAATTATATAGATATAAGAAAAGTAATCAATCAATAATTATCTTAATCAGGTAAAACATTTCATTTTCCCTGCCTTATGGGTGAAATTCCCTTATGAGGAAAAATAAGCAAATTTGTGATAGAGTAAATATTTATTTTTCACTATATTATCACCGTGGCTGCTCTTTGGCATGCTCCACTGATGTGGTCCCAGTAGGTAAGCTTGTTGTCAAGCACTACCCCCAGGTACTTCCTCTACGTTGGGATCACTTCGGAACCCACCCGCATCGGGATGATTGTAGGTATCAGTCGCCTTGTTAGCATAACAATCTCTGTCTTAGAGACTGCCAGCCGAAGGCCGTGATCCAGCCCTCCACCAGACGCATGACTTGATTTAGCCTCCATTGGGCCAACTGAGCGCCTCGTTCTGCTATGACTGCCGCCACGTCGCCGGCATATCCTACCAGGAACACTCCATGTGGCATTTCAGTTCAAAGCAAACCATCATAAGAAACATTCCAGAGATCCGGACCCAATACTGAACCCTGGGCTGCCCCAGAAGTGATGGTCTTGGAACACAACTCCCCGGTCCGTGTCATACAACAGTTGCCGATCTCTTAGGTAATCTCCCACCATGGCTAGAAGGTACCCAAATACCCTAAAAGTCCTCTCAAGTGCAACTAAGATGTCACACCACCGAGCTGAGTTGAATGCATTTTTCACATCAAGCGTTACCAGCAGCACAATTGAGCGTGTCGAATGACTTGCTTGATTTGCTCGCATCACAGAATCAACCACTTCTGAAATGGTGCTGAGTGTTGAGTGTGTTTTGGAATCCATGTTGGCGATCCGAAAGATCCCCTGCCGCTCGTCTCGCCAATCCTTGGTTTCAACAACCTCTCCATCAGTTTTCCCGCCGTGTCCAGCATGCACAGTAGACGATATGATGATGGAGCGTCAGGTTGGCCTCTATTTTTATTCAAAAGAACAACCTTGGCCTTTTTCCAACGAGATGCAAAAACCCTGCCTTCCAGCCGATGTTGTACATATCCAGAAGTAGCTGAGGACAGTATCTCACCGCCAACTTCAGCACCTTTGAGGGAACTTCATCTGGACCAGGGGTCTTGTTGTTCTTCACTAAGCTGACTGCTTCCTTCAATTCCTGATGCGTGAACAATGAGATTTCATCAACATCAACCTGTAAAGGCATGTTCTCTCTAACAGGATGATCTGGGAAGAGTCCATCCACAATAATTGTTCGTAATTTCTCAGCCTCCAAAGGCACATACCCTTTTCCCTGTGCGAGTTTTCTCATGACCAGTTTGTATCCCTGTCCCTAGGGATCAATGTTCATGTCCTCGCACAGAGAGTTCCAACAATAAGTCTTACTTTGCCTGATCGCTTTGACCAGTTCTCTTTTTGCTGCCTTGTACTGCTCTGACCATTCTGCTGCTTCGGGTCTGTCCCGCGAGCGCTGAGCCCATCGCCTGAGTCTCAGGCAGTTGCGCCGCAGCTGTGCAATGCTTTCGGTCCACCAATACACTGGTTGTTTTCCTTTGCGTGCCTTTTTGCGGGGCATTGATACATCGCACACCTGACGGATAAGACATGATGCGCGAGAATCTGGTGGAAACCCCTTGCACCAGTCAACATAACTTACGCAAATCTCTGCACGTCAATCCTTGCCAAGTTCCAACCAAGTCTGTGTCAGCGGCTGCATACAAGCGATTCTCTTCTTTTAGTCAGCTAAGAGGTGATGTAATCGTGGTCACTACCTGAGTAATCACCCATTACTTTCCAGCCAACTATTCGAGGAGCCAGACCTTCCGAGGCAGGAGTGACATCGGGTATTGACTCTCGATACCCAGTCCTCCGGTAGGTCTGTGTGTTCCCTTCATTCAGTGTCAGCATACCCAGCCTTGATGTCATCTCCAACAGCAGTCTCCCTTGACTGTCTGTGTGTAGCATTCCCTACTCAGCCGCCCTGGCATTGAAATCACCAGCCAAAAGATATGTATATATGTGTCTGTGAACACGATAACTCTCGTAAAAATGGTCGGATTGAGACCAAATTTGTTAGAAACTGTATTCCTACTTTTGCTCGGACTAGTTCGTTGGTCAATTGGAACAGGTAGTTTGAGGAGGTTTTGTACCCCAAAAATAGGTTTTTTGCGTCTTTACCATGTAATTTTTTAAAATTTCAAATTTAATCTTTCACCATTAGAATCAGCTCAAAAAACTACCCAATTAAGTTCCTTAAAGTTTTGCTCTATCTCCAACGGTTACATTTAAAAAAATATAATCAGGTACATTGTATTTAGAGGCTCCAACGTTAATCTTATGGAGGATAAGGAAAAATTAATATTTCCCTTATTAATTAATAGTTTTGGATGAAACTTGTGGTTAGGATCCATATGTTCATGCTATAAAAATCATAGTTTATGTGTTCTTCACAGAAGCAAATCTGCATACTCTTTCCCATGTTAATCTAATGGAGAATAGTCAAATTCTCTTTATTTATGTCCAGATAATGATAAAACTTAGTTTATGGTCAGAATAAAAATTGTTTATGGTAAAAATGCCTATTTTAATTGTTCCTCAAAGCAGCAAACTTGCATACTCTTTCCCATGTTAATGTTACAGAGAATAGGCAAATACTCTCATTTATCAACAGGTATGATTGATCAATCTTGTCACATACTTGTGTTATTATTGCCATATTATTGATTTAAAAATTCACTGAGTACGCAGGTCTGCTGCGCCCGGGGTATTAGTCATTTCTATGTTCTAAGTTATTTCACAAAAGGGAAGTGAATACATTTTTGTTATTCAATTTGACAACAAAAAATGAAGTGGATGAAATAAGTTCATTATTCAAAATGTTAATGTCAATTTTAGAAATAAAGGTATCGTAAATGGCTACTTCATTCAGTTATGTATATTAATTTAGAACAAAAATGTTGTTTAGTTATAACAATTGTGAGCTATAAGTTTTGAGATAAGCCTATCTTGTATATAAGTCCCTTTGAATCAAATTGCCACAGCTCAAAATATATGTTATCTTTTGGCCCTATTCTAGAAGAAGAATCCATGAATAAAGAGAACAACAGCAAACTGAGTAACTCCAGCAATTCCCAGGATAATGACAAAGAAGAGGATGAATATGGCAAGCCTGAAGTGTTTCATGCACTGATAGACATTGTCAGTCTTCTGTGGTCTATGAACAGCAATAAGTTAGCAGACCAGGACCACGATGACTTGATTGACTGTGCAGTTGCTGGGATACCCCTCTTCCTTAGATATTACAAGGTCAGTCTACAATGGAAGCTTGCCATCCTAAAATAAATGTATTCTTTCTTATTCATTAAAGACCAAGATATAAAAAAAGTAGCTTAAGTACAAGGCATGTTTTTTAAGTAAGTACGGTTTTCCGATTCTGCCGCCACAGCGCTACAGTCGGCATTTTGCACATGCACGCTGTTTATGTACATCTCTTCTCTATGAGCTAACACAAGTACAGTCTGATTCTTTATTGTATACACTGCTTACTGAGTCCCGCCGATTGTGAAGGGCTGTTATACGATTTTTTAGAAGTAAAACCAATCAATATTCATCGTGAGATCTATGAAGCTTATGGACAAAACATTATGAGTTATAGAATGGTAAAGAAATGGGTGAGGACATTTTAAGATAGCTGCACAAATGTGCATGATGAAGAACGGAGTGGGCGTCCTTCGGTCGTTGATGAAGATTTGGTGCAGAATGTGGACAAAAAGGTGAGAGAAAACAGATACATTACAATTGCATCATTATGCGACTACTTTCCTCAATGTTCTCATAGATTTTTGTATCGCATTGTAACCGAGAACAGGAATTATCGGAAATTATCTTCACTTTGGGTTTCGAAAACGTTAACAGATTTGCACAAAACCCAACATTTAGGCAGTGCATTGACTTTCTTCATCACGTACATTTGTGCAGCTATCTTTAACCATTTGACTCTACATACTGGCATACTCTATGCAGGGAAAGTTCCACCCATCTTTTCTTATGGCAGTCCCTAGCCCAGGAATTGGTGGTATGATATGCTGCAGGGGGGAAAATACCTCAAAAGGGCTGAGGCCTACAAAAGGAGGATGTTTTTCCTTGAATTCCTGAATTCAGACAAAACGGGCAAAAAATCCCCTATAGCATATGGAATATGATGGTGGTCAGAAAGAGAGAGTTCAGGACAGACATGCCAACTCATGACCCTATCCTGAAGCCCCTCAAAATAAAGCGTTAAATCTATCATAGAGTTATTAACACGGCTAGAAAAGGTTGGCACAGAGCCGACATTGGCTATAGACAAACCACTAGATGCTATAAAATCAGAAGCTACTTACCTCTGCGGTTAGTCTCCCTACTACCCCAGATGGAATTGTGGGAGTTGGAGTCACACCTCACCAGCAGATCCACCCCCTCCGACCCCCGCTCCTGACCCACACAAAAGCTTGCGAGTTGAGAACAAAACCAGAGATAAGATGGATTCTTCCAGGATTCTGCACCTGCACAATCTCCAATTGAGTGCAAGATTGTATGCAACCTTGGCGGATCGCTGGAGATATTTTTAATCCCCTACAACTACCTTAGCGTCCTTGAACTCAAGCCTGTAGAGAGACTTCTTGATCCAAGATGCCGTCGCATCACTGCCACAGGCGATGACAAGAGCTCCCAGCTCATGATATGTATTGTGAATCTGTATCGGTTATTTCTGCACAATAACCTTATTGAACATGAACATAATCCCCTGCACAATCATCGACAGACAATTTCTCCTCCGGAAATTATGTTGGGGCAATGACGATCATTAGGTGATCCTTAAAGGAACCACCTGCATACGCGACATGCCCTTGTTACCATTCAGCTCCCCTATAGGACTGTGGGTTTTAAACTGCTTCCACTTAATCAGCTTACGATACTCCTCCCTTGGAAGCCAGGTCCCATCCTTGGTCTTTTTCTCCCTCACCAACTCCAGCCTGGGAGCATGCAGCCCCTTTCGCTGTTCCTTGGTAAGCGAGGCTCAGACGTCGTCGTCTGAGATGTCCAGAGCAGACTGCTGCTCCGGCTTTTTCTCCTCTACCACTGTGCTAGACACATCGGCCTTTGATGTACCTGCAATAGCAGAAGATGCCTGGACAGCCCTGTGCGCTATCTTCACCATGTTGGGTTCCAGAGATGAGTTGAGAGAAGAGGTTAACCTATCCAAACCACCCAACCCCTCTTCTAGTGAACTCAGCGAGTCACCTGAGAAAGGTAGCTGCTTTATTACTAGGTACCCCTAGTAACATGCACAGGACCCCATATAATCTAAGCTCTATTTCAGTTTTTTTAGAAAGAAATTAAATGTTACAAATGCTAATTGTAGGAAAAAAAAAGAAAATATTGTAATTTAGTCCATTTTAATGCTCAAAAATTTAAAATACCCCCGTCGCAGCAGACCTGCGTACTCAGCAAATTTCCAAATCAATAATATAATAACAATAATAATACATGACAAGTTTGATCAAAATCTGTCCATAAACATGAGAATTATTTGCATATTCTCCATAAGATTAACATGGGAAAGTGTGCAGGTTTGCTGCTGTGAGGAACACTGAAATTAGGCATTTCTACCATAAATAATTTTTATCTTAACATTTATACCAACTTTCATCAACATCTGTCCATATATAAAGGAGTTAGCCTATTCCCTATATGATTATTATGGGAAAAGAGTATGCAGGTTTGCTGCCATGATAAACACATAAACTATGATTTTTAAGCATAAATGGATAGGTCTTAACCAGATGAAGCTAAATATCAAGTTTTATCCAAAAATATTGATTAATATGGGAAATATTAATTTTTTCCCTATCCTCCATAAGATTATCATTGGAGCCCCACAATACAACGTACTGTGTTTAGATTTTTTAATATCTCGGTAACCGTTGGAGAAAAACTTTAAGGAACTTAATTGTGTAGTTTTTTAAGCTGATTCTAATGGTGAAATATAAAATGAGAAATATTTAAAAATTACATGTGAAAAATGCAAAAAACCCCATTTTGGGGTACAAAACCCCCCCCCAAACTACCCGTTCCCATTGACCGATATGTCTGGTTTACGAACTCGTCCGAGCATTTGTAGGAATACACGTCTCTACCAAATTTGGTCTTGATCGGACCATTTTTACGCGAGTTATCATGCTAACAGACACATATATATGTACATATATATTTAAAAATTTTAACGACTATTGTTTTTGGTCTCTGGGCACCTAAAGAAGAAAAAATAACATGGTCCCGGGCTTAACTCTTGCCATGAGACCTATGGTAATAGCTTCTTCCCTATGGGAAATTTGCTAAAAAGTTGAATCAAATCAATATTTTTTTAGATGAGCACAATGCAGATATTGTTTGTGTTTCAGAAACCTGGCTAAATGACGATAATGTTGAAAACCGCACTAAATCAATTTGGAATATTGTAAATGAAAACACATAACTAAAATAAACTAAGCCTCAAAATAAAAATCTTCAATTGGAAATTGACGGAAAAGTAGAAACAAGGGGAAAAATATTGCAAACTATTTCAATAAATATTTTACCGATTTGTCATCCATCCCAGTCACTGATCCATCCCAGCCACTCCCAATACTGTTTTCGCACACCACTCCAGTTGCACGCAGTATCTTTTTGTCAGAAGTGACTGTCTCGGATTCGGAAGAAATAGTAACTATAGGGACTGTAGGAAATAAGGACTAAAGGGTACTAGAGCTGCCGGCATTTACGAAATTCTGTGTTTTCTTTTGAAAAAAGGTTTTATTGGCGTAAGTGGAGTTTTTACCCATATTTGCAACACTATTATCAAGACTGCTAGATTCCCACATATTTTCAAAATTAGTAAAGTTCTTACAATATTCAAGTCTGGTAATGCGAGCCTTCCTGGAAATTACCGACCAATTTCAATTCTTCCATCCTTTTCAAAGATTATTGAGGCCATAATTTGTAAAAAATTAGTAAATTTAAATTTCCTTAAATTGAATAATCTAATTTCTCTACAGCAGCATTGATTTCACCAAGGAAAATCCACTGTCAGTGCAGTATTTAACTTTCAAAAAAACATTACAGAATCTTTATACCAAAGACTTGGAACTCTTGGAATTTTTTGTGATTTAACATGTTCACTGCGTCATCGGATATAAATAACTTTTTCATACTGCTGCGTGAGTCACCGGTGACTCATGGGGTGTATATAACTACTTGCGGCATGAGTGGCTTTGGTGGCTCATATTCGCTTCAAACTTTGGCAGGCTCTAGTTTCATAGCGGTTGCACTAGGAGTGCTGCGGGTGGATTTTTTTAGCTTAGTTTGGATATTTCCCAATAATCAACTTACAAAATTTATCGTTTACGTTATATAACTTAAAATTAAATATAAGCAAGACTAACTTCATTGATTTTTCTTGTGGAAAAAATAAAAAAAATTCTGAGGAAATAACATTAGACAATAATAAAACAGTTGAAGTCACCTCTCATAAATTTCTTTGAATGCAGGTTGACAGTGGATTGGCCTTATGCTCCCACGTGGACCACGTTTGCAATAGAATAAAGCCAATGTGTTATGCCCTTGGCCGTCTTGCTAAGGTTTGCACTTTGCAGTGTCAAGATCCTCTGTGTAGTTTATTTTTCACATATAGAATCAATTCTTAGATACGGTGTACGGTGTATTCTGGGGTTTCTTGAGTGTTCAACATTTCCATAGAGTTTTTGTTCTTAAAAAATGGTGTCTGAGGGTGATGGGTGGTTTGAGAAGAATGGACTCTTGCCGCCCACTTTTTAAGAATTTTAACTTTCGCCGGTCATGTTGGATACAAGGTCTGTTTTTGTTAAACTGAACTGTTCGGTTTTTGTGACTAACGGACACTTTCATCAGTACCCAACAAGATCAAGGGACATGCTGTCAGTGACAAATCACTTAACAGCAAAGTATGAAAGGGGACCCTATTATACTTGTCTTAAAATATATAATAAACTACCCCTCCAAATAAGAAAAATGAACAATGTTAATAAATTCAAACAAAAAGTAAAATAACACTTCCTGGATTTGTGTCCCTATCTGATAAGTGATGTTGGGTGACCTCTCACCCACATATTTTATGTCAAATATTTTATTATATGTATTTATTGTGTTTAATGTATTATTGTATTATTTATTGTATGACGTGTTCAAATATTTGTATCTTGAACGAATAAAGATGACTAACTTTATGCCCTCCTCATAATCCATGGGAAAGTTCTCTGAAGATGGGTGGGATTGAGTGCCAGTTCTCCGACACACCTGGGGTAGTTCCATCTGTTTTTGTCAGCCATTTTTTTTCTAGAAATGAGAAGTTTTTGTTAGCAGTTTGGCGACCATTCCGCAAATATTGCTCCGGCCTTGAATATCTGAAAAACTGGGCCCTTTCGGAATTGCACTCCTCACTGTCCCCAATTCTTTCCTGAAACAGCTGCACACATCCCAGTCAGCAGTGCGGTCACCGTTGATCAATTACCAATCGCTCCGTCCTTCTGCTATCTGATTGTCAGGCCGTTCCAGTGAACTACAAACCTCAGCCCAACACTACATGAGACGCTGCTCCCCATCTCACGGGCAGTTTATTGACAACCAGGTCTAGATCCGCTGCCTTCTGCTATTACAGGGGCACCCCAAGTAGGCTATGTGCAAGCACACAGCACCTGGCAACATGGCCATCTAGGCCGCCAATGGGGCAGCAAATCACAGCGGTCTTGCATAAGCAGTCTAGCCCACAAAGCTCGTGTGGTATTTACTTCTGCCTGAGGGTCTTACGGTACCCCCTCACCCTACCCATGCCTTTAAATGCCCTCACAATTTCTTTATCATTCCATCACTCTTAATGTTTTGTCCATAGATTTCACAGATCTCAAGATGAATATCGATCGGTTTTTAGCTTTTAGCATTAATAAATCGTATAACACCCTGTACTTCACAATTGGCGGGATTCACGATTGTCGGAGGCATCTTAAACACTCAGTAAACAGTGTATACAATGGAGAACTAGACTGTAATTATTGCGTCAGACAAAAGCGTAGACAAAAGATGTAGGTAACCAGTACGCATGCACAAAACGCCGACTGTAGCGCTGCAGCGACGGAATCGGAGAACGATACTGACTTAAAAATCATGTATGGTAGTACCATAGAAGGCTGAGTGTAAAAAAAGAGGGGCATGGACATAATGTCTCACATTACTGGGTTAAACAACTGAATATAAATTAATTAATTTCTTTTAATTCTTTATGTGTTATAAAATTAAAGCTGTATGTTAGCTGTACATTAAAGCTGTGTGTTATTAATTATAGTTTATTTATTTAATCCAGGAGTAATCAAAATACAATGTTTATTAGTACGAAGCTACTTAGTACAATACAAAGTTATTTGTTCGATTAATCTTAAGCATTACATATTTTTACTTTTACATTACTACCTAAATGACTTGCAGGGCTCACCAATGTACTTTGCAGTCATCCAACTCGCCAGTTTTGTCCCACCACAACGTCTGATTGCCAGCTCCACTGTGTGTAGTGCCTGCACCGCCAGCCTTAAGGTTATATCTTTAGCAGTTTTTATGTTTTGCTTTTGGTTATTACTGGATGGAATTAATATAATTTTTAACTGTTCAATTATTTTTAGTAAAAATTATAATAATACCATAAAATATCTATATATTGTTACTTAACCAGCTTTATTGATTTATTGCCACCTTAGTATCACCGATTCCTGAAACAAGTACTGGTACAAAAAACTATTGTTAAATTGTCAGGGTACCAATACTTCATTACTTCGCCTGTAAGTTAGTACTTGTGATGCAGACATACTTATGTGTTAATGAGTGTGGTGGGTGGTAGTATTTAAGACATAGTAATCACAGACAAATAAACAATAAGTATGACAAAAATGAAAACAATGTTCTTAGGCGGGAAAAGCTAGGGTGATCATAGGCAGGAATAGCTACAGTGATTTTGGGCAGGAGTAGCTAGATGGATTTTCACCGACAAAATTGCTATTTGGAGTATGAATGGAGTGGTGTAACATTGATGTAAATTGTAAATGATCCTTAACCCATTCTTGTCTAATCTTGTCGCGTACTTTGCTAGACAGATGTCTAATGACGTGCGCCATGCGTCTCGCGGGGCGGTTATGAGCAAACAATGTGCGTTGCCTGCTTATATTTTCAGTCGACATAGTTCTTTTTCCCGTCGTTAGGTGTTCTAGTTTATTTTTCATCCAATAGATGGTGTTGGCGTCCTCTTTTATCATCGTATTTAGTGTTAAATGTTCCATATTGATAGTAAATTATTTTCTCGTTTGCACAATTCGTTCAGCGATTGTATTTATTGATGAAAATACTGTAATAATGATTATAATTTAAAGATTTATCATTAACTATTTATTACTGCAGGTAACTAGAAGTAGATCTGCCAAGTGAAATAAAGGAATCATTTGAAAATAAAATAAGATTTGACGAAACAACAGTACCTACTTGTTTGGAACTAGTGAAAAAGTACAGTAATAATTTTTTTCTTGCTAAAATTGATTGTATACGCAGTTAAAGGGTATAAGGAACAGGGCAAAGAAATCAAAACATATAATTAATGAAGTTACTGTTAATTCTTTCACGCTAATAGTGACGCACAGTGGTAGTGAACAAGGCTCGATATTCGTTGAGACCGGAGTGTCTCAGACGTCGACCGTTCTGCCCGACGGGAATGGGTTAATGAAAGTATTTGAAACCTTGAAGATAATTGCAGGTGAAAGTAATTTTGTCATAGATTATGATTTAGAACAGGAATAACTACAATGATAACAACGATCATTGTACAGTAATAATGACCTTAACAAGTTCACGAAATTGTCGGTTTTCCATATTTGCCATGGGTCAATTCACATGAAACTTCAAAAAACGTCAAAAAACTAAAAACTGTTATTTTTTTAAATTTCTCTATGTATTGATGATTGACGATTGTATTTGTTGGTATTATGTGTTGAACAAAATTATTATTTTTTATATTTTCAATAAGTTTACTTAATAAGGTAACTCATACCTCATATGAGTGAAATCGTCTACCCCATCGGGTATATAATTATTAAAGACCTTCTGCTAGGTGCAGACAAACATTTAAACAAAATTAAATAAAGCCGTATTGGTCATAAACGTCATTAGAAAACACAAAGAGCATAACCCAGTCAAGCGCACGACATACTTCATTACTGTACTGTGTGTGCCCTTTCAGGTCCACACCCGCAATTAAAAAAGATTTGATGTACCCGATGTGGCGCACGACATCGCAAATGTCTTAACAATTTTGGGCAGGTACAGTTTTGATATTTATGGCTAGGAGTAGCCTACAACTAACTACAATCATGGATTTTTGAGTTTTTAATTTAAGTACCCTAAGGCTTTATTGATCTGTTCAAAATTATTTCATCACGATCCTATTTCATTCACATATATAATTCAATGAATTCAAAGCATATAATGTACTGACTACAGTACACTCCGTGCCTACTCTGCATTTATGAGACAGGTGCCCTACTCCATCATTAGAATTATTTTTACTGAATACTTGTAGCGTTCTATTTAATTTAAACTGTGTAAACAATCAATGTGAATCATGTTTTACAATAATGTTATAGTGCATAGTAACATTAATTGTTATTTACTAAATATTTAAAACATCCATATTACCTACTTACTTACTAGAGTGGCCATTTGTACCCCATTCCACATTAACACAGCCTTTCCAGCAGGTTCGGTTCATAGTATCCAGTTTCCGTATAGTATCCGTTTAGTCCCAGCTTCCTCACGTCTTCCCCACTATCTTGCTTTTGGTGTTCTGGCTGGTCTTCTGCCTTCAGGAAAAGTTCTCAACATGCAGTTTACTGTTGAAGTTTCTTCTTTTCTCAAGAGTTGTCCAATTCACCATAAACCAACTACTTTTGATCTCTCCTACCATTTCATGGTCTTTGTAAAGGTGTTGGATTTTGAAAATAAATATCCATATTAGTAAATATAAGGTCTCTTTATAAACTACAATTAATGAATCACTAATCATTCTATAAATTTATAAAATCAAAATAACAATACATTACAAAGAATATAGATTTATCATTTTGACAGCACATATGCTGGAAGAACAGGTTTTTATTTCAATTTTTATCACCTCAATTTTTAAGATAATATGTTGCAAACTTACGTTCATTTAATTCAATAATTCTCACACAGGTTACAGACCCCACAGGCATCTAACTACTGTTGGAATAATAAAAACAATAACATATGATGTTGGCAAGACCTGCAGGATATCCAATCACGTAGGACAACTGCCGCAGGAAACAACCCCATCATGGGGCAAATGACAGCAGCCAGTACAACTGGCCACACAATCACTGAGGATTAGCGGAATAGTGAACTATACATTCTGATCGCAAGGGTTAAATAGTTTCTTTTTGTTAACCATACAAAGGATAAGGAGTAAATTATTTACTATCTATTTTTTTATGTATTGATGGTGTTTTTAGACCATATCGGAGGTGACTCCTCAGGCGGAGATAGACGTGTTGGTCAGTGCACTCTGCTCATGGAATCGCTTTGTGGACATACAAGACATTGTTGTTGATTGGCTTGATCAGGCGTTCCGTTGTGATGGGCTTAATCAGTCCAAAGCTCCTGTAAGTTTTCACATATTTTAATGTAAGCATATTGTATGAACCATTAACCTGTTGAGGAGTATGCCCGTCATGTGACGTGGCTAATATCAGGGCTACGTAGAATAAGTGACTTGCCACAAACAGTACCCCAGGAGTAAGAAAAAAAATTATGTACAGTATTTCTTTAAATATATTTTATTACTACAATAAATCGATATAAAAGCATATTATAAACACTATTGGTCTGCGGTGCACCGAAAAAATCGGTACGGTATGGTGAAATCCTTGTACCGAACCACGGTACGGTACAAGAATTTTTTCAGTACAAGTTCGGTACGGTACAAATAAAGAAAAATTAAGTCACTATCCAGTCTTGGTTGCCATCAAATTAGAGGTGTGCAGATATCCGAAAATTCGATTCGGATCGGATCGGATATCCGAAACCGATCCAAATGTATTTAAGATATCCGGTAATATCCGATAAATATCCGAATTTTCGGATAGACGTATAAAATGAGCATTAAACCGAAAGCAAAACTTTCCATTTGAGAAGTCGGCAATACGGAACATCTTTGATCAAACGAAAATGTTGAAGTAGATGACGAAATTATGCAATTCATATCCAATCGGAATGTAAGAACGTCATTGAGCGGTCCGAGGATGCGGTTTGATTATTCGATTCTTCAACTACGCATTTAAGCAACCGTAAGTTCAATACGATATTGCATTTTGAAATACAAAGCATAGTGTCATCAATAGTTGCACCGAGTATCAGATTGCGGTTTGATATTGTTCCGTATAAAATTTCATTTCGGCCACGAAAAAACTTGAATTGTTGATTTAATGTTATTGGTAACAAACCATCATAATAGCTCGTTTTGCGATGGGGTTTCCAGCAAAAATAATATTACTTAGTTGTTTAGTTATCGCATTCTCAACTATTCCAGGTTTGAGCAATACGATAAAGTGTTGCCAAATTTACATTTGGCCTATTTCGTCGTTCGGTGTTCTCGTAACCAACAAATTTTCCACTTGTTTTCAATCTACATTTTATCTTTGTTAAATGAATTTAAGCGTTATTAGTTTTACATTTTTAGATAATTTTAACATGAATAACTAACTAGATTACGACGAGGTACCATAATTACTCGGGTTTCAATTTTGTTACATAGTCGATCGGGGTATTTTATCTGCCAAATATTCCAACTCTGCGCCTGCGTAAAGGCCTTTGTTTGATAGCAGCTGCACTGTCACTGCCCCTGCCGATACGCAGATAGCCGATGGCATCGAGCCAATGTCGTCTGTCAAATCTTGATTCTTTGTTAATGGTGATTTGTTTTTATCATTGTAATAAATAAAATAATTGAATCGAGAAATAAAATTGAGAATTAGTTGATGATTAGTAGAATGAATTGATGAATTAGTAGAAAGTTGATGTCATTTAATTGCGAATTATAAGATTTCTGTTGATTTAATTTTTGAATTACGCCATATTAAAATTTTTTACTGGTACTTTTAAATGCAGTGAAGCAAAAATTTTAGTTTTGTTGTTCATCCTATGAAGAATTTATGATTTTTATGTACCATTTAATAATTTTGATAACATTTTATTGATTTTTTCCTAATTTATTCTTAGATAAGTCTGATTTCACTTTGTTATTACGAGTATCCGAATCCGAAAACTATCCAATCCGAACCCAAACTATCCAAACAGCCTGTTGACGATGTTATATGACCAATACAGAATTGTGATTTGCCGTATTGATCTCGCTCTTTCGGGATTTTCAATCAAATAAAATATAAAATCATATTGTTAAGGATATAATTGAATAAAGGAAATAAATAACTTTTATTTTTCCAACAATATGTTCTGTATTTCCTCATTAGTGGAACCCCTAAAATCCGAACTAATTGGGACTGAAGCCTGTTCTTCCAGGGAAATAAATACTACACACTTATTTTGTCACTGGCGCGGTAACCGTCAGGTTATACAGGCTGTGCGTGACTCAATAAGTTCATAAGGGCAGTGACCTTGGCGGGTCGAGCCTGTGCTAAAAATAAACCATTCTCCCCCTACCCTTACTAACAGGGGTGCGTATTGCGTCTGTCTACTATCTGTGTCTAGTTTAGTGAGCGTTTACCTGCTGATAAGTACGTATCTATAACAACCGACGTGGCTTGGAATTACGGTGAAGATTTTCTTCATTTCAACAGTTGCATTGATTTTATAACTACGAAGTATGTAAATTCAATGGTTAAAGATAACAGACTTTAAGCGAAAAACTCTGACTTTGTTAAACCTTGAAAAATAAGCTTATGTGATTAAATGTTTTTAAATTTCCAGGTATCTCTTTTTTTGATTTCCCGAGAACATGTTCAGATTTGAGGGGTTCCACTAATATTAAAATATTAACCACTTTATACTAAAATAACTATTTTAGTCTAAAGAGCCTTTTGACATTTTATGAAAGTGTTTGATTTAATTTGAACAATTATTGTGATTGGTTGAATTAAAAATAATAAACCAGGACAATATAAAACATAGGTCTTGGCTAGGGGGTATTGACTCAGTATATTTTCTGTATTTTTTGTTCTGCAATAAAATACAATATAGTTTTTTATTTTGTTCGTTCATCCTTAGTTTCATATAGACTTGAGAAGATTATTTACTCTTATTAATTAGTTACAACATAAATTATGAAGTTTAAATAATTATTAACATGTTTAATGTGATATGTTTTTTAAAGAATGGATCAAAAATCATATTACAGTTTGAAAATTAGTACAGTAAATATTTCTTCTGACATTGTATATCTTTTTTTAAACTCCTTTCTCAATGTTTTCACTAATTAAGTTCTGGAAAATACTTATGAATAAAAGAATGAGATCAGTCAATGTTACTAACGGCATTATTCTCGTGTACCGTACCGTACGGAATTCGTACCGAGAACCGAGGTACAACAATTTGTACCGTACCGACCTCATAATTTCCTGTAACGTAGACCCCTAATAAACACATTTGAGATTTTTCATATTACTTAAATGTCTTAGAACGTGTTTTAGGTGGGATATATTTCAAAACAATGATGCGGGTATAGCAGTAATCACCCATTATTGGCCATTACAAAGGAGTCAATAACTAAACGGCAGCTGTAGATTCGCAAACTCCTTTATTTATTATGCACAGATATCGCTGAATCTTTGTATATGGTCAAAATAAAATATCGTTTACGGTAAAAATGCCTTAAGTGTCATTAAAAGCAGCAAACCTGTATACTTTCCTCCATATTATTCTTATGGAGAATATGCAAACTGTCTTATTTTTTAACATATATTGATATAACTTGTCTTAAATTATTATTCGTATTATTGTTACTAAACATATTATTCGTTATATTATGTTATTAAACTATCAACGTTTAAAACACCCATAAAATTAGCTTCATGTTAGCAAATTTAACTACAGAATGCAAAACTGGCACAATGTCGTGTATTTGGTATCCCTGGTATCATTTTACTTAAAACTGGCTATGGTAGTTTGTGAATCTGATTCAGAAAAATAGTCCGTTATATCGAAATATTGTAATCATAAATTATTTTGTCGAAAAACAGAATTTTTAAATGGGCCTATTATTTTTTACAACAAATCCCTTTACAAAAACAATTATCATGGAAAATGAATACACTTTGTTGAATTTCAGAAATTCGTTTTAAAGTTTTGTTGCCATAGAAGTTCATCTCGCGGAATGATAATTTAACTGTATTCTGATAATTATTGGCATTGACGACGATATAGTTTGTATTTGGAAATTCAATATTGTATTGAAATTTATCAGTAACTGAAATAAGAACAATTATGTTGCAACCTTGGACCAACCAATGACGTTCTTGCATTATTTTCAAAAGGATACAAATTACGCCATCTGCATTTTTGTTTTCAAGCAAATATGTTCCATATTAACGATGTAATTTAAAACAAAAAGTTTGAGTTTTAATTTTAATGCTCATTTTATAGATGATATAGATGACATGTGTGAGTAAATAAAAGTTTATAAATGATGAAATGTATTAGTTTCCAACCATTTAATTTTCTTTCGCCAGACAATGGGATGTAAGCAGAGGAAGGTGAGGTTCATAGCCAAAGGGGGAAAACCAATGCTGGCTCTAAGATTGCTGGATGCAGTGTTCTTCCACCCCCTCAACAAGCGGAGGGTTTTGGCAAAGGCCTACAACCAGGTGCACGAGCTCTACGTCTACATGGACCGCATCAAGGTATAGTGTCAGTGCTCTTGTCAGTATGAATAAACTTATGCTCATTGTGCTGAGGATTCCAAACAAGAACCCTACTAATCTCAACTAATTGGGACTGAGCTGATCCGGATTACTGAAAATTTTAATTGTCAGATCAATTGTTTTCTAAAGGAAAGATTAAACATCTGTTTGTGAGTTATTTATATACAGCTAAAACCCTTCGTTACCTTTAAGTTTAAACTATGTGAAATCCATGACACACCTAAGGGGTGTGTGTTTAAGTGCTGAACCGACAAATTGTTGACTTACAAAAGAATTGGCAATCTATCTTAGTCCCATGAATTGGCGATGTGCAGTTCTTGTCAAATTGACAACTTAGCAAATAGTAAAAAATATACATTTTATGTTTGAGTCATAATATTGTGGTAAGTTTTCAAAATAGAGGGATTAAAAAAGGGTAAATATATATATCTCATACCCTCTGGTTGCACACGTTAATTATAGTTTGTTAAAAATTCAATTTTTTTGGAAATATTATTGTGTTTTAAAACTTTATTTTAAAAGTCAAGTAGGCGTAATAGTTTAACGCTTTAAGCCCAGACAACCGGTGGCGGGGGAGACGTCGGCACCGCATGCACAATACGTCGAACGGAGTTGAAGGGTTAAAATGCTATCCATAAGATACTAAACAAATTTTATTTAAATATTAGCGATCTCTGTTAATATCCTCCAGTCACACATTGCCTGCAAACATCATAAAAGTTAGTAATTACAGAAAAACATAATTTTCTGTTAGTAATATTCTAAATATAAAGTATCACTATCAAAATACAAGAAATATCTTGTGATTTTACGATCCCACGTATCTAAAAAAATGTTCCTGCACAGTGCTGTCTTTGATTTGCAACGTGGAATGGAGGGTCTGGCCAAGCCCCCACTCCACTCTCAAATGCAGATTGTCACGTGACCTCAATCTTCCCAAGTGCTGTGTGAGTGGGTAGTTCTTAAACACGTGTCTAAACCAGAGCCAAGTTATTTGGTGAATTTTTGGTCAAAAGTCAACTAAAAGCATTGATTGATTGATTTAAGGGAGTTGGACTGTAGGTCCCATAATGTCAACCTTTGGGCTTATTGTGTTCTCCATAGGCGTTTGATGGATAAGCTAATTTCCCTCACACTAATCTACCTCATCCGGTTGCTCAAGACCTCCTTGTCCCCAATCTCACAGTCTGGGATGATAAGCTTAGCTGTCTCCGAAGAGATTTTGCATCTTGCACTCTGGTACATAACAAATAATACTCAGAGGGAGTAGATGTTTCCTGAAATGGCCGTGTCCAGTGATTAGAGCAATGACCCACCTTACCTGTCCTCTGCTTGAGGTCAAAGGAACCTCAAAAGAGGACGGTCAGGGGGGTAGATTCTTACTAAATTCTTGCCCGGGGAACTTTTGCCATCGAAGACATTGCTGTTCCCTGGCCCAGTCATCAATTACTTTGTGAGCCTTGTTGATGCCATAAAATGTTTCCAGATCACAGAATGACATCTTGGATCCTGCTTTCGCAAGCTTGCCGACATGGTCTGAAACACGTCCGAGAAGTACGGTATTACGATTAGCAAGCCTGCAGAGTAGGGGTCTGCGGTACAGGAAATTATGAGGTCGGTACGGTACGGTACAAATTTTTGGACCGCGGATCTCGGTACAAATTCGGTACGGTACACAAGAATAACATTGCCGCTAGTAACATTGACTGATCTCATCCTTTTATTCATAAGTATTTTCCAGAACTTAATTAGTGAAAACATAGAGAAAGGAGTTTAAAAAAAGATATACAATGTCAGAAGAAATATTTTACTGTACTAATTTTCAAACTGTAATATGATTTTTAAATCCATTCTTTAAAAAACATATCACATTAAACATATTAATAATTATTTAAATTTATTTTTAAAATTATATTAGTAAAATAATTATATTAATTTTTAAAATTATTATAATTTATGTTGTAACTAATTAATAAGAGGAAATAATCTTCTCAAGTCTATATGAAACTAAGGATGAACAAACAAAATAAAAAACTATATTGTATTTTATTGCAGAACAAAAAATACAGAAAATATACTGAGTCAATACCCCCTAGCCAAGACCTATGTTTTAAATTGTCCTGGTTTATTATTTTTAATTCAACCAATCACAATTATTATTCAAATTAAATCAAACACTTTCATTAAATGTCAAAGGGCTCTTTAGACTAAAATAGTTATTTTAGTATAAAGTGGTTAATATTATAATATTAGTGGAACCCCTTAAATCTGAACATTTTCTTGGGAAATCAAAAAAAGAGATACCTGGAAATTTAAAAACATTTAATCACATAAGCTTATTTTTCAAGGTTTAACAAAGTCAGAGTTTTTCGCTTAAAGTCTGTTATCTTTAACCATTGAATTTACATACTTCGTAATTATAAAATCAATGCAACTGTTGAAATGAAGAAAATCTTCACCGTAATTCCAAGCCACGTCGGTTGTTATAGATACGTACTTATCAGCAGGTAAACGCGCACTAAACTAGACACAGACAGTAAACAGACGCGATACGCATCCCTGTTAGTAAGGGTAGGGGGAGAATGGTTTATTTTTAGCACAGGCTTGACCCGCCAAGGCCGCTGGCCTTATGAACGCACAGCCTGTATAACCCGTCGGTTATCGCGTGAATACAGTGACGAAATAAGTGCGTAGTATTTATTTCCCTGGAAGAACAGGCTTCCATCCCAATTAGTTTCCGGATTTGAAGGGTTCCACTAATGAGGAAATATAGAACATATTGTTAAAAAATAAAAGTTATTTATTTCCTTTATTCAATTATATCCTTAACATGATTTTTTATTTTATTTGAGTGAAAATCCCGAAAGCGCGGGATCAATACGGCAAATCACAGTTCTGTATTGGTCATAATATGACCAATACAGAACTACAAAATACATAACGATGTTGACAGCCTGTTTACGATGTTATATTATAACATCGTAAACAGGCTGTCAGAGGAAAAAGAACGAATCAATTTAAAGAATTATGAATCACAGTTTAAAAGGTTTTAACTGTGATTGGAAAATCACAAGTATTCCCATCACTATTTGAAACACGGCTAATACGAGCCTCATACTGGTATGACTATTTTGTTGCGTCAAAAGGAGGAATGGTTCCCTGATCGCGTCAGCTGCTACACGTGGATACGATAATAAGCCGGGAATGCACAATAATTTAGAGCCGGCAGGGAGATTGCTGGTTGCCCGATTTTCCTGAGGTCCTGGTGAAATTTTTTTATTTTAAATGATCATTCACCAACACGCTATGAGTCAGTCTTACGTTCAGTATTTGCCGTACATCTGGGAAGTGTTGTAATTCTATATTACTTGTAGAGTATAAAGCCTTTAACGGTCAGGTTTTATTTAATGTTTTCGCAGGAGATGTTCCATAGTTATATTTGATGGCAACCTAGACTGGATAGTGACTTAATTTTTCCTTATTTGTACCGTACCGAACTTGTACCGAAAAAATTCTTGTACCGTACCGAGGTTCGGTACAAGGCTGGAACCGTACCGTATTGATTTTTTCGGTGCATTGCAGACCCCTACTGCAGAGTGCTTTGAAGCATTCCCACATGATTTAAGAATTGAGTCAAGTGCTTTGAGAGCAACGTGACAGCCTGAAAGGATCACAATACGTTGGTCATAGTAACGTTTGGCCAGCACAAGATTTGTACATGCCAGAATGCCACACATCTGCCAGAAATATGGTAATAAATGACCTCATACAGGCTTAAAGCCTGGTTTTAGGGGAGTTTCTGAACACCCCATAACCTACCCTTCCGTCCAAGAGCGAGCCGTCTTTGTACCAGATTAGAACAGAAAGAGTCCTGTCCTAACAGGACAGCTCGTGTGTAGCTCGCAAATTTTTTACACTTTCCTCAAAATCTTATTCTCAAATAAAATAACTTTATTATCTGCTTTTTTATTAAGCTCCAATTTCCTGAATCATACAGGAGAACTGGTCTGATTATTGTTTTATAAGTCCGGAGTTTGGTGGTTTGGGATATTATCTTTGAGCTTAATAACTTGTGACAGGCCGAGGAACTTTTTTGTGTTAGGTTTAATTTGTTTGGTTTATCTATATCCGTTTATGCATATCCAATGCATCGCAAGCCCTTCGTGGTTAGTTTCCCTAGAAGCTCATCGACTACCAGACTCCAAAGGAGGGGTGATAATACCCCGCCCTGAGGGCTCCCCCTCACTGTACCCATTTGAATAATTCTATTTCCTACGTGTGTTTCCACCCTTCTTGTGGACAGCATATTCCTAATCCATCGGGTTGTGGTCTTGTCAACCCCTCTACCTTCCAATACCCCCTCTATTGCTAAATGAGAGGTGTTATCAAAGGCTCCTGTTATGTCCAGGAAGGCACATAAAACGGTCTCTTTCCCGTCCAGTGCTTGCCTGATCACTTTTGTCAGCTCTTATAGGGCTCTTATAGTAACTCTCTATTTTGCAACTTTTCTACAATATTACTACTGATAACAAAAACTGATGTTTTGTCGACCCACTTATTATTTATATGTTCAATTAAATTAATAAAATAATTTGAATATCTTATCGAGTACCTTCAATCTACGTTGGTCAATGGTTCATACATGCTAATCCTAGTCCTCCTACTCCGGATTCTGTGTCTGTGATAGAAGAAAATATAAATATGCTATTTTATAATCTATATAAATAAAATTACAGTTTTGTCTGTACATTGCTCAGAATTATTAATTTTTTTGTTATTTTTACTCTTTGTGCGTTAGAGAAGCCGAAACCGGTCTTATCTCAGTTTTTGTCTGTTTGTCTGTGACGCTGTGACGGCATTTTACGCCGTCTTCTCCGAAAAAACGGAGAACTGATTACTATGAAACTTATTTCATGTATTCTCTACATTCCAGAGAAGGTTTATAAATGCTTGAAATCGCCCACCGCCTCTTGAAAAGTAAATAACGAGCATTTAATAACCCACTTTTACGCGATATTACTCGCATTTTGATTCAGTTTTCAATGAATAACCTACTGATAATAATCAGCTGTCATTGTAGTTTAAAGATTTAATAGAAATAAAAACAATCAGCTGCCAAATCAATATTAGTTAGTTTATATTGGTCATCGATTTTAAACCCATTTTGAAATCATACTATATTAAAAAGTTATTTTAATAATTGTATAAATGTTCTAATCTATTTAATTGTAAAATAATACTAGATAATAAAGCTGGGTATCGATTTATTTTCTTAGTATTGATTTGTTTAGGATTTCAGGTTCACATTTTGTATGATTGATTATCTTTCTTCATTAAACTGAATTCTACAACCCGTACAAAGGACGGGCTTACTGCTAGTATTAAATAATATCTTATATTTCATATTATAATATTAAAGAAAAAAATTATCTCATCCAGATTCTAATAGACCATCGACTGGAAAGGGGTTTGCCTTTTGATTCGCCTATGCTGGATGATGAGTTCCTGCTCAAGTGTTTCTTCCGCTACGCTAAGCTGATCCTCATCTTGCATCGGCCGGAGTCGCCATCCACCAGTGACAGTCGCTCCGTTTTGGACCCGTTTGATGCAGGAGAAGCATTCCAGCAGCTAATACAGTGGACCACAAGGTAGTTTTTTTCTTTTTTGAGTACTTTTTTTGTATTTCCTATAAAGTCTTTCTGTTTACAGACAAAACCTTTTTTAAGGGTTTCGTAACATATGCTTAGCCTTCAAGGCTAAGCATATTTTCTGAAAGCTATTCTGAAATATAAAACTATACCAAATTCTTCCTTGTACGATAGTTATGCTAGTAGAGATGTCTTTTTTACTCCCTCAGCTGTTGAAGGTGTGAAAATGGCTGCCTACTTCTGTGGACGCATATGCTGCCACCAGCACCTGGGATTAGGTTTGCACTGAAGAAAAGTGAAATTGTGTATCCTTATATTTTTGAAATGATTTTGTATGTTCCATTTATTGTTTTTTACACTAACCCGAAAAAGAAATAAAAATAAAATTATGTGGACGCAAAAAAAGTCACGTGGACACATTTGCTGCCACGAGCTGATAAAACACTGTTTTGCTACACCAAAAGTCATAAAAAAGCTTTTTACAGTTTTTGGTATTTAATTAAATTAATTTTTAACTATTTGCAATGTGTTTTTGGCTTCTTTTGGCCGGTTGTCTGCCGAGCAGTATCTGGGGCTGCTGCTGCCACGCCTGTATCAGAACTGTCCAAGACATCTTACGCTAACATGATATACAATGTGCTATTGACTAGTGCTGGCAAAAGTTTCAATATTATTCTTGCACTTATCCTGTAGCAGTAATATGCCGTGAAAACATGCACTACTAGATGACAGCAAATGCGTCCAACAGGATGGGGAATGAGTACCTCCGTGACTGCAAATGTCACTGAGGCATTTCCAAATCCACTTAGCCGTGAACATGTTAACTCGATCAAATAAAGGCCTCTGGTGCATTATAATGTAGCTGTTTTATTCGGTCTAAGTGAATTGTGTTTAATTTGGAATGCATGTTTTAGACCCCATTGTTGCTAGTTTGTTGTAATATCATATTTTGAATTGATCGACTGATTAACTCACTTATTGTTATATCTGACCGGTTTTTTACATTATTTATATAAATCATAACTTTTCCTTTTCATGAACAATAATACAGGACCATAAACCTGGTTTTAAGGTGCCCAGAAATTTGGTTCATAAGTTTGTATATGGTTTTACAGGGTGTTAATTATATAAATCTTAATGTTTTCCTTCGAGGAATTGTATATATTGTTTCTGTATTTTGGTTACCTTTAATCTTGGTTTATGGTTTTTTATTATAATTAAATTAAGTTGTTAAAGGGTTTCAAAAGATGCTATTTAAATATGAATCATAATTTTTCCCTTCCTGGATGAATAACACAACTAGGTCAAAATTCAAGGTTTATAGACATTTTTAAATAATAAAATTTTTCCATGTTGCTTCATAGTAGCTATTACAATTAATGTGAAAGTAAGATTGTTTTTACTATTATACAGTTCAATAAGACCGATGTTGCCTCAAACCATGGAGGAAGAGCCTGACATAAGCGTTTTTCTGATGAAGGATCTTCTTCGCACTGCTGCCAACCTTTTAGATCTTAACTTGGCTGAGAAAAATACTATTGTCAAGTTGGCAACTCTGATTAAAGACATATTATCAACTGGTAAGCCTATATGTAGTTTTAATTTGAGAACTGCATGCAGAAAACAATAAATGACAGATGGATTGCTAGATTGGCAGAGAGCTAAATTTTGCTATTCTCCAAAACAGCTTTATGTACTTTATATTCAGTACATTCACTAAACAATTAAAACCTGAACGTAAATTTGGAAACATTATAAGTTTTAAGAGGATGAAATGGTTAGTAAAATTGTAAATAAAGAAACCTGGTTATGAACTATTATCACTAAACATTTGGTGTGGGCATACATGACCGTTTCCGTGTCGGCCTTTCCCCATGTGCGTACGTACACGATCGTTGCCACCATTTCATTGTTGCTTAGATACATCAGTGAGCTGCTAGCACTTCTCCAATACGTGTGTTTGTTATTGCACTTGGTGAAGTACATTTCTTTCAGTTTTGGCGGTGTTAGTTTTTGATTCACACATTTTTATGGAAACATATGTTTGTGTAAACGCTGTGTATTTATAAATAGTAAATACTCTTTTGTTGAATCTCAAAAAAGGCAAGAGTTGCGGCAAGAGAAATATCAATAAAAGGGTTGTTTGGCAATGCAGTGAGTTTGAGGACCAGCCAGGCAGTATCAGTCCTTGGGAAAAATGATACTATTAAAATATTACCCGCAGACAAAGGTAGCTCTACTGTGGTTCTTGATAAAGGAGCTTATAAAGAAAAACTTATAGAAACTTTGCAGACTGGCAAAGACACAGAATAAAAAAAGATCCTACAGATAGTTTTGAATGTAAAGTAGCAAACACACTAAGAAATCATAAACAATATTTCAGTGATAAGCAAAGAAACCGGCTAACACCACATCACTCGAAAATCCCACACATGTATGGTTTAACCAAAATTTATAAAATTGACATTCCTCTCAGGCCTATAATTTGCTCCCGGGATTCAAAGACATTTAAAGTCCTTTTTGGACATATTACAATTTTTGGTAGGAAATACTGACTCGTTCATAAGAACTCTAAACATTTTGTCGAAAAGTTAAAAGATATTATACTCGCTGATACAGAAAAGTTGGTTAGTTTTGATGTTGAAATTTTGTTTACCAATGTCGCCAATGTCCCATTTTTAAAAACGCAAAAAAAAATTAAGTCTAGGCTTGAATAATATGAAACCTTAAGTAAAAGAACAAAAATGTCAGTAAACTTTATAATAGAATTATTGGAATTGTGTGCTAAATGTAACTATTTTGAGCTAGAGGGTAAAGTTTATTGTCAAAATGAGGGTATGGCCATGGAATTTCCGTTGTTCCCTATTTTTGCGAGTATTTTTAAGAAGGAATTCGAGCAAAAAGCTTTGGCTTTAGCCGATCTCAGACCGAAGGTTTGGTGGAGATATGTCGATGAAACATTCTTCGTTTTCCCTCATGGAGATGATAATTTAAAATAATTTTTAGACCACTTAAATAGCATATCTCCTTCCATTTGTCTTACAACAGAGGAAGCCCATAACAAATTACCGTTTTTGGATGTGTGCGTTGAAAAAGATAGGAATTTCCTTGGACATCTGTTTACATACCCTACACCTCCTGCCCATCCAAATCTCAAGGTCATAGTTTTTGTAACATTGACCTGGCCACCTGGATGCCTCTATTGTCTGTTGCTCTTGCCAAAATACATCCCGTTGTACTGTGAGTCACAATTTTACTGTTTTTAAAAAATGGTTTCCTGCAAGCTTTTAATACCGTATTGAAACAATGTTTTATGCTACAATAATAACTACACGTTTCACTCTAAAAGTGCAACCTAAATTTTTTATCACTGTGGCCGTGGTAATAACAAGCCCAGGAAAATACAAAAAATTTTATCTAGACTAGCCATACCGGGCCTATTTTAATATTTACCCTTTTGAATGTTGGATTATCCTCTCAAGGTTTTTTTGGAATAGATATTACCAGTGAAAATATGGAACTACTTTTATGCTGCGCAAGGAAGGAAACGAAAGCTGTCAGTTCGGCATTGATCAAGAATCGGTTATGTTCATATCTCTATCGTCTGTAGTCAGATGATAAAGCATTGGTTACATTTAGCTTTCAACTGAATTAGCTGCATAATGGTATGCTAATTCTGAACTTTAAAATGGAAACTCTATAGCTTTGCTTTGACAGACGTCACTTTTATATTATTTATCGTCGTCGAATATTCGATCGACACCAAACTTTGTCAGATATCTCGAGTCTAACCGAATATCAGCGATATTTGAGATTCAAATATTTGCTCACCCCTAAAAGAGGCCATTAAACGTTAGAATCAAGGAACCCAGTGAAAATACAAGAAAGGGCTTAGTTGAACAGTCAAAAATTGCCCATCATTGCTGGTCTGAAAATCACCAAATTAATTTTGGAGAAGCTAAGATAATCCACTGGGAACCTAATTTTTTTCAAAAGAAAACTAATTGAAGCTTCAGGACTGAAAGGGTTAGATGGGCAGTTGAGCTCTTCAGTCCTTTCAAGTCACCCGGAGGTGACGGAATCTTTCCAGCACTCCTTCAAAAGGGCCTTGACACTCTGATAGGGTAGAGGTGGCCCTCTTCAGAGGCAGCTTTGCCCTAGGACACATTCCAAAATCGCTGATTGAACCATACAGAAAGGAGTGGAAGGAGCTACTTAAGTTCTCTAAAGGGGACATCAGCTTATTGGTGGGGGCTACTGACAGGAAAACACCTCAGGCCCACTAAGAAAATACCTCAAGATCATCGGACTCACTCAATCAGACTCCTGCAGATTCTGCGAGGAGTAGACTGAGTCTGCTACTCACTTCTGACTCGAATGTCATACTCTGAACCAGAGAAGGTAGAAATTCTATGTTTGGATCCTTTTCGTGAATCCCAAAGAATTTAAACAATTGAGTGTCACACAACTTCTGGGCTTCGTCAAGGGTCTAGAGTTGTGAAACTAACTTCAACTAAGTTAGGTTGCTACAAAAAAGCTCAAGGTTGAGGTAGCCCAAGGGTAGTTATACCCTTGTCCTAGAAAAAAACGCGGGCATTTTTGAAATATAAAAGCAATTTAACTGATACTTTGAGAATTTTTTACTCGTTAGCCAATAAAGATGTGTAAAAAGTTTGATTTCAGTAGATTTAATAATTCTAGAGATATAACAATTTTTGTAAAAATACAAAATGGTGGCTAGCGGCTAAACAAAGGATTTTTCGACATATGTTTATGGGCAATTTTTTGTTTATTTTGACGATTATTATTACCCTTCGAAGTTTGTCCCCGACTTTAATGAACACCCATACATACATACATATATATAAAATTTTTAACGACTTGTTTTTGGCCTCTGGACAGCTAAAAACAAAAAAAATAACATGTTCGGCCTTAAGTCTTGCCATGAGACATACAGTAATAGCTTCTTCCCTATAGGAAATTAGCTAAAAAAAGTTACAACATACAATTTTCAATTAGTTATCAATACTTACTAAATCATTAATTAGTAAAAGTAACCAACAGACAATTAATCAAATTCAGTACAATTTAAAAGCAACGGTTCATTAAATAAAATAAAATAAAGAATTATTTCACACTTGTATACTAAAAAATGTTGCCTCAATATCATTAATCTTTATCAGCCAAATTCAGTTTGCTTAAACATTTTTGAAACTAACTTTTTCTCTTATTTAACCTGGTATTTTATTATATTCTTGGAGCTGAAAAAAGTAACTATAGAATAATTAATTATAACATTTGAAATACATTAAAACCAAACATTTATTTACTAGAACAACAACAAGTAAACAAAAACAAAAGCAGATGATTGTAATTTATAAAAACAGCTGATTGTATATTCTTATATTTCTCCCCGTTCAATTTAGGCTGAGTTTTTGAAATTGGGTCCATTATCATCTTCAAGGTCGTCTTCAGGCTCCGGTTGTATTTTCCATTGAGGTGGATCAGTCGCACCTTCTCTTGCTCTTAACTGATCAGAATGTTTCCTCTTGATTTCTCCCCCAACTAAAACTGTGTACGATAACTAGGGGTCTGCGGTACAGGAAATTATGAGGTCGGTATGGTACGGTACGGGACAAGTTGTTGTACCTCGGTTCTCGGTACAAATTCGGTACGGTACGGTACACGAGAAAAATGCCGCCAGTAACATTGACTAATCTCATCCTTTTATTCATAAGTATTTTCTAGAATTTAATTAGTGAAAACATAGAGAAAAGAGTTTAAAAAAATATACAATGTCAGAAGAAATATTTTACTGTACTAATTTTCAAACTGTAATATGATTTTTAAATCCATTCTTTAAAAACATATCATATTAAACATATTAATAATTATTTAAACATTATAGTTCATGTTGTAACTAATTAATAAGGAAACTAATGAAACTAAGGATGAACAAACAAAATAAAAAACTATAATGTATTTTATTGCAGAACAAAAAATACAGAAAATATACTGAGTCAATACCCCCTAGCCAAGACCTATGTTTTATATTGTCCTGGTTTATTATTTTAATTCAACCAATCACAATAATTGTTCAAATTAAATGAAACACTTTCATAAAATGTCAAAGGGCTTTCTAGAATAAAATGGTTATTTTAGTATAAAGTGTTTAATATTTTAATATTACAATGGAATCCCTCAAATCTGAACATGTTCTGGGAAATTAAAAAAAAGAAATAGCTGGAAATTAAAAAAAATTTAATCACATAAAATTATTTTCAAGGTTTAACAAAGTCAGGGTTTTTCGCTTAAAGTCTGTTATCTTTAACTGTTGAAATGAAGAAAATCTTCACACGAATTCCAAGCCACGTCGGTTGTTATAGATGCACTTATTAAGTGAGCAGGTAAACGCTCACTAAACTAGACACAGACAGTAGACAGACGCAATACGCATCCCTGTTAGTAAGGGTAGGGGGAGAATGGTTTATTTTTAGCACATGCTCAACCCGCCTAGGTCACTGCCCATAATGAACTTATTGAGTCACGCACAGCCTGTATAACCCGTCGGTTGCCCCGCGAATACAGTGACGAAATAAGTGCGTAGTATTTATTTCCTTGGAAGAACAGGCTTCAGTACCAATTAGTTCGGATTTGAGGGGTTCCACTAATGAGGAAATACAGAAAATATTGTTAAAAAAATAAAAGTTATTTATTTCCTTTATTCATTTATATCCTTAACATTATGATTTTTTATTTTATTTGAGTGAAAATCCCGAAAGAGCGAGATCAATACGGCAAATCACAGTTCTGTATTGGTATATAACATCGTCAACAGAATGTCAGAGAAAAAAGAACGAATCAATTGAAAGAATCATGAATCACAGTTTAAAAGGTTTTCACTGTGATTAAAAAATCACAGGTATTCCCATCACTATTTGAAACACGACTAATACGAGCCTCATAATGGTTCGACTATTTTGTTGCGTCAAAAGGAGGAACGGTTCCCTGATCGCGTAAGCTCCTATACGCGGATACGATAATAAGCCGGGAATGCACAATAATTTAGATCGGGCAGGGAGATGGCTGGTTGCCCGATATTCCTGAAGTCCTGGTGAAATTGTTTTATTTTAAATTATCATTCACCAACACGCTATGAGTCAGTCTTACGTTCCGTATTTGCCGTACATCTGGGCAGTGTTGTAATTCTTTATTACTGGTAGAGTATAAAGCCATTAACGGCGGGTTTTATTCAATGTTTTCGGCAGGAGATATTCCATAGTTATATTTGATGGCAACCTAGACTGGATGACTTAATTTTTCCTTATTTGTACCGTACCGATTTTTTCGGTGCACCGCAGACCCCTAACAATAACTCTCCCGTTCTTTCTTTTACTGTTCCTGGTCTCCAACCTTTCTTCGTCTCATTTTGGACCCACACTTCTTGTTTAGGAGTAAACTCTTTAAGTTTTGCTTTCAAGTCGTGATAGTATTTTTGTCGCCAAACTTGGTTTTCAATTCTCTCTCTACTATCAGACCTCCATCTATTCAGAGCTCTTGGTATTCTTCTTCCATAGAATAGCACAGAGGGTGGCTGTCCTGTGGTGGAGTGTTCCGATATGCCAGCAATACTTGTAACAGTGCAAGTGAAGAGCTGAGACCTTCTTGTTTGCAAGCATTGTATCTATTCTTGAAGGTTCTAATTATCCTTTCTACCAAACCATTGGTTTTCGGATGATATGGTGCCGAAGTGACATGGCCGATGTTATTATTCTTACAGAATAGGTTGAACTCACGGGACGTAAACTGAGTGCCGTTATCAGATACGATTTTCTTAGGAACACCATACCGAGAAAACCATGTCCTCAACCTATTGATGGGAGTGGTTGTTGTCATGCGGTCCATTACTTCTATCTCGACCCATTTCGAGTATGCATCGATTCCTACTAGCCAGAACCGATTGTCGAATGGCCCTGCAAAGTCCAAATGAATGCGCTCCCAGGGGCCACTGGGAACATTCCAAGGGTAGAGGGGAACTTCTGCATCAAATGTTCTGTTACTCTGGCATGGGTGGCATCTTCGAACATACAACTCAACATCTTTATTTAGATTAGGCCACCAAACATAATACCTTGATAAGGATCGCATAGCTTCTATTCCAGGATGCCCTTTGTGAAGTTCTTTCAATACATTTTCCCTCAACATTTTCGGTACTACAATTCTTCCCAATCTCATGACTATGCCGTTTTCCAGTGTTAGTTCATCCTTCTTGTTCCAATATGGTTTAAGGGACAACAGCAAGTACCCCGGATCTTTCGGCCAACCATGTTCTAGGTAATCGACAAGTTTCTTCATATCCGAATCTTTCTTACACTCAAGCACAAGCTCATGATTTGGATAAATCACATCGATCTTCTCTTGAACCAATGCTCGAATTTCTTTTTCCTCAGGATCCAACATGTCTAGTGTCTTGAGTGAAACACGAGACAAAAAGTCTGCTAAACAATTGTCTTGCCCTTTAATGTACTGAATGTCAAAATCGTATTCCATTAAATACAAAGCCCAACGAACCAAGCGGTTGTTTACTACTTTAGTAAGGTCTCGGTTATTCCCAAAGATTCTTTCAAGTGGCTTGTGGTCTGTCCTCACTTTAAATTGTCTTCCACTGAGATATTACCTGAACTTCTTTACAGCGAAAACCAACGCCAGTGCTTCCTTGTCCACTGTGGCATGCCTTTTTTCTGCTTCTGTCAGAGTCCTTGAAGCGTACATAACTGGTCTTTCTGTTCCATCCGGCAGCAAATGCAATAGTGCTGCACCAACCCCTTGTTCACAGGCATCACATACAACAATGACTGTCTTGTGTATATCGTATGGAACCAACGTCTTTTCTAATGATAGGAAATTCTTCAATTTGTCGAATGTAGATTGTTCAGTTTCCGTCCATTTCCATTTAGTCTTCGTACCAGTTAGCCTATGCAAGTTTGCAGCAATCGCATGTAAGTTAGGTATGTACCTTACCTTACCTATGTGGCCACTCAAACCGTAAAAGGTTTTTGGCCTCGCCAACAGCCGCACGCCATCCGTCTCGATCCTGCATGAGGTCTGGTGCAACATCAAGCTTCTGCATGTCCTTCTGCACCTGATCCCACCACCTTAGTCTTGGGCGCCCCAGTGGTCGTTTGCCTCGTGGAAGATGCTCTAAAGCTATTCTTAATGTAGAGTCCAGCTCCCTTCTATTAACGTGACCAGCCCATCTCAGTCTTCTGCTTTGGATTAGAGCAATGATGTCAGGATCTTGATAGAGAGTTCTTAATTCCCTGTTGGTCCTTCCTTATCCTCCATGTACCTTGATCATAAACTGGTCCAAGTATTGAACGAAGGACTTTGTTCTCAAACACTATAAGTTTATTTTCCGATTTCTTTGTAAGTGACCAGATCTCAGATCCAAATAATACTATAGGGAGAATCATACTCTTGTACAGCCTTAATTTAGTATATTTAGAGAGTATCTTACTTTTGATCAGTTTCTGAAGGGCCCAATAGCATCTATTCCCCTTTTACAAAAGTACAAAGTTAGGTATGTACCTCTCATAAAAGTTTAGTGCCCCAAGGAAAGCTCGTAACTCTTTCACATTCTTTGGCCTTGGTGCGTGTCTTATTGTTTCCAATTTGTCTTCTGAGGGATGAATACCATTTGTATCTATTGTGTGTCCTAGATACTTCACAGACGTCTGAAAGAACTTACATTTTGACAGTTTTGCTCTTATTCCACTTGATTCAAGTCGCTTCAACACTTCTCGGAGTGTGGTTATATGTGTGGTCTTATCCCTGCTAGATATGATTATGTCATCTAACAAAATTCCGACATTGAGACCCTTTAGTAAACCTTCCATATACCTCTGAAACTTTGCCGGACTCGAGGAAAGTCCAAATGGTAACCTTGTATAACGAAAGTAACCTACATGTGTTGCTATTGTAAGATATTTCTGGGATTTGGGGTGTACCTTCATTTGCAAATAAGCATCTCGCAGATCTATGACTGAAAATATATTTCCACCTGTCAGTTTTGATGTTAAGTCATCAAAGGTCGGCAAGAGATGTTTTTCTGGTACGATGTTTGGATTCAAAGTCATGCGGAAATCACCACAGATCCTGACTCTACCTCCACCTTTGTCTACATTAACTGTTGGTGTACTCCATTCTATCGGTGTTTCAGAAGGATCCACTGTTTCCAAAACCCCTTCCTGCACCAATCGCTGTAACTCTCGCTCTACAGCCTCCCTTAAGGGAAATGGAACCCTATGTGCCCCAAAAGTTACAGGCTTTGGCCCGCTTTTCAGGTGGATAAGTTCATTAGAATCATATATCGTTCCTAGCTCATCACGAAAAAGCTTATAAAACTCCTTTGTTAATCCTTCAACTTCTTTTAGCATTTTTTTATCATATGTTTCATCATTCTTACGTATTTCCATCATTACTATTTTTTCATTGTCCACGCGTCTTACATTCCTTATGCAAACTGAGATTGAAAGCTACACTCCATGGCAAACCAAATAATGGAACATCATCTTCCAGCAATACAATCACCGGCAGACGTTTAGTACGATTGCATAAAGTAACATCCACAAAAGTCTTACCCATGACCTCCAGCTTCTTCTTTCCGTAGCCAGTGATGACATCAGACGTCTTTTTTAGAGTTTCGCCCTCTAATTTTATCTGATCCCATAGAGATAAACTGATAGCACTTACCCTAGCCCCGGAATCAAATTCCATTCTATCATTATACCCGTTCAAGTCTACATCTATTGTGGCACGGGGAACTTTACTCTTAACAGACCTAATTTGGCTTTCACTTAAATTTCTATCAGAACTATACTCATCCTCGTCAGTTTGATTAGAAGGATCATCTACCCTCCTTAAATTTCTATCACTACTTCTTACAAAATTATTTCTACTTTTGCACATTCTTGCGAAGTGGCCTTTCTTTGAACATTTCTTGCAAACAGCAGAAAGAGCAGGACATCGGCCTTCATTCTGATCATGTACAAATCCACACCTATTACACCTAATGAAACTACTAGGTTTTTGGACGTATGGGTTCTTATTTTCCTTACTGTAAGGCCTACTTACTTTACAAATCCCTTTCTTACATGACTCCTTGGAAATCTCTTCTCTTGCGCGTTCCATGGATTGAGCTAACTCTAGAACTACTGATGACTTAATTTTATCACCTCGGTTATCCACTCCATCGACTCTCATCTTTGTCTGATTTCTACTTCAAATTCCAGACAGTTGCCCCCTACTGCAAACCTGTCTCTTACTCGCTCGTCTAAACTATTTCCATACTCACAACTTCTAGCCAGGGATTTCAATCTGTTATAAAACAAAATAAACGTCTCACCTTCTTTTCTGATAGCTCTTTCAAACTCAAACCTTGATGCAAAAAAGGTTCTCCTGGGCTTGAATAACCGGTCGGTTGCCTCTTTGACTTCTTTGTAGGTGCACTCCTCCCAGGCCTTTGGATACATCTGGTCCGTCAGTGCCCTGAGGTGTTCCTCTCCAATACTTGCCAAAAGAAGATCTCGCCGAGCCGCATGTTCTTCCGATTCATCACCACCAAGTCCCTTTACTCTGCAGGTCAATTCAAAACGAGCTATGTAATCCTCCCACACATTTTCACTGTTATATTCCTTGAATGAAAACCTGCTCATTCTGTCTTGTATGCAAGACATATTATAATTATTTACATCTTTAAACTGTGACTGATTAGTTTTCCTTGGCATTTCCTCGTCGCCAATATAGAATAATTAATTATAACTGTAGGATGTGCGGAGGACCATGCGTTGGATGACTTACGTGGTTGTATTCCTTGGTTGTATATGGTTTTACACTAAAACACTTGAAAATGAAAGACATGACTGTGATGTAGTTTGATGTATTAAAGAACATTTCATCCAATATTGTTTGTTTACATTTTGATAATAACAATAGATTTTAATAAAAACATATGTTTGTATAAACAAAACACTGTACAACACCGGCCCCCTTGAAGAACCTCAGGTCTTCAACCTTTACTCTTCGGGTAGCGGTAATAGACACAATTGTGTTACTGGTCGTGTATAGCTTCCATCTTTAGTCTTGACTTTCACAATTCGCACGACATTATCTGATCCAGGAAAAGTTTCTGTCACCCTTCCTCTTGGCCAATATAATGGATTGTTGTCTGTCTTGAGTAAAACTAAATCTCCGACTTTGATGTTTGTTGCGTTTTTCTTCCATTTAGTACGTTCTTGCAGCGTATGTATATAATCCAGACTCCAGCGCTTCCATAGATTTTGCGCAAATTGCTGAACCTGTTGCCAATGTTTGAGTATGTTGGATGGTATTGTGGTGACATCTCGCTCTGGAATAATGGATAATGAATCACCTGTGAGAAAATGACCTGGCGTCAAGACATCAAAATCATTTGGATCACTCGACATTGGATGCAATGGGCGTGAATTAAGGATAGCCTCAATTCGAGTAGTCAACGTCATCAGTTCAGGCAAGGTTAGTACTGAAGTTCCCATTATGCGTGTGAGATGGTGTTTGACACTACGAACTGCCCGTTCCCATAGTCCACCGTGATGCGGTGCAGATGGGGGGTTGAAATGGAAACGTATTCCATGTGCAGCTGAAAAATTGTGAATTTTGGTTTGAGAATGACTACTCTTAATTGATGTCTGAACTATTTTTCGCAATTCTGAATTGGCGCCTACGAAATTGGTTCCACAGTCAGAATAAATATCAGTGTAGATTCCTCGTCTAGACACGAATCGGGTTAGAGCCGCAATAAATGCATCTGTAGTGAGATCTGTCACAACTTCAATATGCACAGCCTTTGTCACCATGCTGATGAATATGCCGAGGTAGACCTTTATGATTTTCCCAAAACGCAAGTTGATGATCTTGCATGGAAGTAGACCCATATAATCTACTCCAGTAGATATGAAAGGTTTGGCAGGAGTTGTTCGAACAGCAGGTAAGTCCGCCATGATTGGAGTAGGAGTTGTGTTGCGATGGCGATGACAAGTAATGCATTTGTGCAACTGAGACCTGATGACACTCCGTGCGTTGAGTATCCACACATGTTGATTCAAAGCTGATTGGACAAATTGTGGTCCTGCGTGTAGATGTTTCAAGTGATGGTAGTCAATGAGTAGATGTACTATGTGATGATGTTTAGGTAGTAATGCTGGATGTTTGATGTCATAAGCAAGTTGTGATTTTCGTAATCGACCACCAACACGAATCAATTGGTGAGCATCGATAAATGGAGCTAAATGAGCAATATTGGGAGAACATTTACCTTTACGGAGTTCATTGAATTCCTTTTGCAAAGTGGATTGTTGGACAGCGTAAAATATTTTTAGGCGTGCTGAGTTGATTTCTGCCACAGTAATAGGACCCAAAACTTTATGTGATGTCTTGCAGTTATAGATGAACCTCATGACCAAAGCAGTGACGTGTAGTAGTTTAGTCCACGATGAATATTTTGTTAACAGCGGTAATTCATATGTTGAAGAAATTGCAAAGATTGGTAATGGGTCAGACTTTAATTCCATTATCTCTTCAGATTCCACCTTGGTAAACTTGTGATTTGGCCATTCAGATGATGACTGGGATAGCCAATTGGGACCATTCCACCATAAAGTGTGTTGTGGTAATTGCGGCAATGAATACCCACGTGAGGCACAATCTGCAGGGTTGTCCTGTGAGACAACATGACGTCAACATTCGGGTGGTGTTAGTTCTTGAATTTGCGCGACACGGTTTGCGACATACGTTTTAAGACGATATGGAGGTGTTTGTAACCAAGTGAGAACGATAGTAGAATCACTCCACAAGAATATGTTGGTAGCATTGAATAAGTTGCTGTAGACGTTTGTGACATGTTCTGTTAATTTTGATAATAAGTGTGCTGCGCATAATTCCAGACGAGGAATAGTAACCTTCTTTAAAGGAGCTACTCGACTCTTTGCTATGACGAGCTGTGTTGTAGTAGATTGATTATTACTGCATCTGAAGTATATTGCTGCTGCATATCCTCGTTCTGATGCATCACAAAAACCATGTAGTTCGATAGTTTGAGCGTAGCATAAGTTGAGAGAACGGGGTATGTTTATTTGTGATAAACTAGAAGTATCTTCCACTAAACGAGTCCAGTGTTTCAATGTGTCAGAGGGCAATGGTGTGTCCCAATCCAATCCTAACGTCCAAACCAATTGCATAAAGCATTTCATAAGCATGACAAAAGGTGTTAGAAACCCACATGGATCATATATACTAGCAATTTCTCTGAGTACGCTGCGTTTAGTGGGATGCAATGATAAATTGAAGCCATGTGACTTGAACACGAATGAATCAGTAGATGGAGACCAATGGAGACCCAAGACTGCAAAATGTGGGTCAGGAGAGCCGTTGAGGAATTTTGGTGACTCTCGGTGAGATGCCGGCAGTTGTTGGAGAAGCTGGTCAGAGTTTGAAACCCATTTGCGTAGTTCAAAACAACCACGAAGAAGTAGTTGTTGTAACTGATTTTGTAAGTCCATAGCAGATGATAATGAATCTGCTCCAGTGATGATGTCATCAATGTAGGTATGATTAAGCAGAGCATAAGCCGCTTCAGGGAAGTCATGACCTTCATCTCGAGCTAATTGATGTAAGGTACGAATTGCAAGATAAGGGAAGCTGTTGACACCATATGTTACTGTGTTCAATTGAAATGTTTTGAAGTCTTGAGAGGTGTCAGATCTCCATAAAATGAGTTGAAGATTCCTATCGTCAGGATGAATCAAAATCTGTCGGTACATCTGTTTGATGTCACAACAAATGACAATGTTGTGTCTGCGGAATTGCATCAATATGTCAGCAATATTATTTTGAAGCTTAGTCCCGGCCATGAGTATATCGTTTAGTGACAACCCAGAGCTGGATTTGCAGCTTGCATCGAAAACAGTCCTCAACTTGGTAGTGGAACTGGATTCCTTTAGAATACCATGATGTGGCAAATAATAATGAACTGTATCTTGTGTAGGTTTGTCACATTCAGTCATGTGCCCAAGAGTGAGATATTCTGACATGAAGTCACGATATAGTTTTGCAAAGCGTGGGTCCTTGTTAAACTTACGCTCCATGGCTAAAAGGCGTTGCTTTGCCGCAGTGTGGGAATGTCCTAGCGACACGTTAGTATTCTTGATTGGAAGCCTGACGATATAACGCCCGGTTTCATCTCTAGCATGGGTCGTTTCAAACAAGTTTTCACACGCATCGTTATCTTGTGGTCGAACATGATGTGCTGGAACATCTTCTTGCACCCAAAATTGTTGAATGCAATTGTGCAATTCATCAAGAGGAATAGAGTGACAACATATACTCGAAGTACTTGAATGTTGCGAAGCATGAAGTGAAGATGTAGACAAAGAAGGCGTTGTACCCATTACAATATGACCAAGTGGTGAATTGATTAAATATGGCAGATCAGGGCCTAAGTGGATTGTAGGACCTGAGAAAAGTTGTGGGAATAAAGCTGCACCCAGAATAATATCAATGCGGTTTGGTACATGATAAGTGGGATCAGCAAGAACATAGTGCTTATTAAGTTGAATGACATCTGGTGATACTGGTGTACGAGGCAGATTAACAGTGAGTTTGTCCAGAATAACCATCGGATGATCCTTGGCAATGGTAACACCTGAAGGTGTCTCTAAATTACCATAAATTTGACCCTTGTTGCGGGAAATATGTTGATTTATACCCACTATTTGAACTTTGCTTGCTTGTCGAGTGGCATTGAGTAGAGAGACTGCTTTTTCAGTGATTAGTGAACACATACTACCAGAATCGCACAGTGCACGAAAGGTATGTGTTGTACCATTTGTAGCTCGTACATTAATTAGTACGGTACCAAGCAATACCATAACAGCCTTGTCAACTGATGATGATAGTCTATTATGTTGTGCAGCGAGTGTAACAGACTTATTTGAATGAGATGTAAACTCCTTTACTTCTGAATTGTTAGGAAGACCAATTGATGATGAAGGTGACGCAGGAAAATGTAGCAAGGTATTGTGCTTTTTGTGGCAGACCTTGCAAGATGATTTTGATTTGCATGCCTTCACACTGTGAGCGCCTAAGCATGATATACAATGACGGGAGTTTTTTACAATGTGGTAACGTTCAGATGGACTTTTAGCCAGAAACCTTTGGCATTCAAAGGTTTTGTGATTGATAGTATCACAGATAGCGCATGATGAGGAACGGTTTTTGGGTGTGGTTGATGCGACTACATTTTTTAATTTACCATCTCGTCGCTGAATTGACCTATTCTGTGTGTTAGGGTCGAGATTCATTTCTTGCAAACGTGTGTCAATTGAACATAATGCGTCTTCATAACGGTTACATTCCTGATTGAGAAAAGTAATTATTTCATCCACAGAAGGCAGTGTGTATTGAAGTGGACCAGTAACGTCACGCTTGCTTTCAAGACGTTTACACAAATCTACATCTAATTTTCGTAACAGTATTGCGGCTAATAAATGTTTAGAATCTGCGATATCACAACCGATCGCTGTTAGAGCTTGCATATTTTCATTGTATATGTTAAGGAACTGCCTTATCCCAATGATGTTACTAGCTGAAACTTCAGGCAAGTCAAGAACACGGTTAATGTGCAATAACTGCAATCTACGATCATTTTGGTAACGATCTGACAGAATTTTGTATGCCACATCATAGGTTGCATCAGTTATGCTTAAGTTACGAACTAAATTAAGAGGTTCGTCTTCTAATACGCTCAGGAGATACTGAAACTTGAGTGTTTTACTTAATGACAGGTTTTCATGTATAGTTGTGTTAAATAGATTTATAAACGTAGTCCATTTAGCAAAGTCACCGTTAAATTTGGTAAGTTCTAATTTTGGAAGCCGTACCATACATTGATCCATACTGTTGGAAGTATTGGATTGTGAGCTAAGTTGAGGTTGAGTTTGATTAGGTACATTTTCATTAATTAGTATTTGGATAGATGATACTAGGTTAGTAAAAAGATTGCTAATGGAATTTTGTTCTGTAATCAATAGATCGTCGGGAATAGGATTATCACCTTCATACGCCAATGCACGCTCGAAATTGAGTTCAAAGTCCGCATGTTTCTTTTGTATTTCGTTCAAATATTGGTTTAGGTTTTTATATTGAACCGGTGAAATTTCCGTCTGAGATTGCAATGAAGTTAAAACAATATTGATTGAGTCCAACCTAGCCTTGAAAATCTTTATTGACCTTAAAAAGGTAGATGGCTTAAACTCCTCACTGCGTGTGATTGGCATGTTGTATTATCAAACACAAATATTAAAATGAGAATGAATTGTAGATGTAATAGCAGTAAGACTGATAGTTCATAGATGAAATTCAATAATTATCCGGCCCTGTGAGGAACCATTAATTTGTAGGATGTGCGGAGGACCATGCGTTGGATGACTTACGTGGTTGTATTCCTTGGTTGTATATGGTTTTACACTAAAACACTTGAAAATGAAAGACATGACTGTGATATAGTTTGATGTATTAAAGAACATTTCATCCAATATTGTTTGTTTACATTTTGATAATAACAATAGATTTTAATAAAAACATATGTTTGTTTAAACAAAACACTGAACAATAACATTTGAAATACATTAAAACCAAACATTTATTTACTAGAACAACAACAAGTAAACAAAAACAAAAGCAGACGATTGTAATTTACAAAAACAGCTGATTGTATATTCCTACAGTAACGTTTTAGTAAAGAATGTCATTGTGGGTCTGGAAAGCACATATTCTGAAGTTAGTCTTAATTTGCTCTTATATTAGTTTCATCTTTACATCCCCTACTTTGCAAGTAAAAAAGCTTTAATACCTCATAAGTAAATATATGTCTTAACGGGAGAGTGTTTAATAATGCAAATAAATGGCTAGACGGATTAGTACTTGGTCTATTAGTTATTATTCTTAGTACCTGGTGACCGAGCTTTGCTCGGATAGAATAAGACATGTTTTTACAAGTTAATTAGCAAAATTAAAACAAATTTACTGCCCAATGAAAACATTTATATGGTTGAAATAAAACCGATTTAATACACCATAATTATAGCACTGAACAAAAAGTATCGCCCCTGGTGGGTATGGAACTCGCGGCCTATAGTTCTTGAGGCCGATACGCTACAACTCGGCTACGACGTTAGTCAATTGAGCGATGCCGTTTAACGTCTTTTAGTCAAAGCCGATCATTTACTGTTTAATTATCCATACCGTTATTATTAGCCTGTGATCAACTGATTTTTGTTATAAACGGAATGAGGATTGAAAAGCAAAAGAGAAATTTAATTTACATCAATTAATTGGTTTGTTACAGTGGCTTCAAGCAATACAGCGAATACGTTTTCTATCAAAACACGAAAGATTTTGGAAATACTTTTTTCTGCTTTTATTTCGCACAGCTATGTTATCCTTTAGTTTTTACAAATTGTTTAGTAACCTGATAATTTTGCATTTATTTAATTCATAAAATAAATATTAATGCATAACCTCTATATTGTTCCCCGCAGTCTTCAATCAAGAACTGCCAACCGGTTATAAACAGCTGTTTTGGTTTGTATTGTTTACATTTTATTCTCCATAAGCGTAATGTTAAATTTTTAGATTTTAAACTTAATATTACAAGAAAACAAAGAACTACAAAGAAATATATATATATTACTGTTTATTTCATCAAATAGGGCTGCTAATATTATTATATTGAAATAATTGAACCAAGTACCCTTAGACAACATTTTAAATCCTTCTACATGTTTCGGGTAATAATCCCATTTTTAAGAAGTGTAAGTGTTTAACCTTATTTGGTAATATTAATTTGTAAATGTAAATAAATATTATATGGTAATTTTAAATTTTACTGTATCTAACTTGGTGGAGTGTGTTAGCATGTATCATTTCTTTCTTGTATTATTTTTTTCATGTATAGGATTCTTTATTTCAATTTGTGAAGTGGTTGTTTTTTATTTGTTGTGTTGTTGTGTTTGTTGTTTTTGTCAATTTCATTGTGAGCGTAAATTTGGAATTCTTCTTTTGAATCCAATATTCTTCCTTTGTGTCCAAAATTCAGTATATTCATATTATGTGTCATACTAGTGTAACTGTGGTTTGTTGAAAGAATATACTCAGCGAACTCTGATTTTTGTGTTGTTTTGTTATTTGATTTTAGTGCTTGAATATGCTCTTTGAATCTTGTTTGAAAATTTCTCCCGGTTTGCCCAATATAATATTTGTTACAGTCATCACATTTAGTTTTATATACTCGTGATCTTCCGTATTTATTAGTTTGGTTTTTTTGTGATTTCTATTATTTCATAGGTGTTGTGTCTTGTTTTGTAGCTTATCTTGAATCTTTGGTTTGTAAATGTTTTCTGTATAGCTTTGTCGAGTTTTAAATTGTACGCATATAAATTCTTTTTCTTCCATTCTCTCCATAACCTTGGATTCTCCTCTCTTTTTCTCCCATCTTTTTATCATTCTTTCTATCATTATCTTTTTGTATCCATTTTCTTCTGCAATTTGTTTCATTAACTCTTTTAGCCTACAAAATTATTCTTGTTCATTGGAATTATCATAAGTCTGTTAATCATCGTGTTGAATATAGAAATGTTATGTTGCCAGGGGTGGTGTGAATTATATGGAATGACAAGATCTGTTTGTGTTGATTTTCTATAAATATTAATACTTAAAACGAAACATCGGTCAAATTGACCGATCGGTAATTTTACTACGTAATAGTGGCTAAACTGCTTGACCTTGACGGCTGTCAACCCCAGTACCTTCCCCCCAAACCCCTCTCCGTAATATTTGGTCATTTCCAACTAGTTGGTGCGACGTTGTCGTACATATTGGACGAATTGTGTGAATACGGTCGGTCAGATTTACAGCGTGTTTCGCTTACCGGCTGACAATCGTCGGTCGAATATACCTTGTATAAGCGGTAAAAGGCTGTAGTAAAACGCAACAAACAAAAAAACACCTGCTAGAAGTAAAATAACAGCTATACTACCCACTATAAGACCATAAATATGGCCTTGGGCAACAATCCTCTTCGGATTTTTTCCCGAGGTCAGAGCTGGTCGTCTTGAAGCGTGGAGTTTTAGAGTTTCATTTTTTTCTGTCACATGATCTATGCGTCATAAAATCTATATTGTCATAAAATGTTGTAAAACATCATTTGTTACTCATGTGATTGCCATATGATACATAAAAACAATAATAAACACACTAAACACCAATAAAGCACAGTGGCAGTCAAATTGACCGTATGTTTCTCTTAACGTTTTAAAAATTATGTTTCGTTATAAGTGTTAAAACTATGTATATTGTTTGTATTTTTTTTGTTAAATTTAAAAAGTTTATATTTTGTGGTTGTATTTCCATCATGAATTTAATAGATTTTGAGATTGAATTTACGAGGGGGTACCCAAAAGTATCTGGAATTTGTTTGCCGAGGGCAGAGCTTTGGTAGTACGGGTGAGCGCCACTAGAGCAAGCCTAGCACAAATCTTTGCCAGTTCAGTCCCGTGCGGGTCGTTGAGCTAGCAGATTCTGTTCGTCTGTAGCGTAATTTTTTGCTGTAGCTCTTTCACTGTTGCTTCGTTTTTTATGATGGCAAGTTTAAGTGAACAGCGCGACGCTGTGAAATTTTGTTTTTTCTTGGTAAAACCACTGCTGAAACTGAAAACTGAATGTTGAAAATTGCTTACAATAAAGATGATGCTTTGGGTAAAACTCAAGTGTATGGCTGGTTTTCTCGATTTAAAAATGGCGACCTTTCGATCGATGACAAACCTCGTTCCGGATATCAATAAACTGTCCGAATTGATGAAAATATCGAAAAAATATGAGAGCTTGTACTCACAGACCGTCGACAGACAATTGATCAACTGTAAGAAATAAGTGCTATAACTTGGAGCTCGATCCAGCAAATTTTAACTGAAGATTTAGGAATGAGACGCATTTCTTTCAAATTTGTTCCTCGGGCTCTGACTGACAATCAAAAATCACGTTGAGTCGAAACATGTTATGAACTGAAAAACAGCTCAGAATCGATCTAGATTTTCTTTCAATGGTTACTGGTGATGAATTATGGAAAAACAAAATTTCACAGCGGCGCGTTGTTAATTTAAACTTGCCATCATAAAAAACAAAGCAACAGTGAAACAGCTACAGCAAAACATGACGCTACAGACGAACAGAACGTGCTAGCTCAACGATCCGCACGGGACTGAAAGCTTTGCCATCGGCAGACAAATTCCGGGTACTTTTGGGTACGCCCTCGTAAGTATTCTAATAATTTGTAGTGTGAATCATCATTGTTGTCATTAAGACATAATATGTCATCAACGTATCTGTACCAATATATAATGTTTTTTCTAAATGGGTTAATGTCATTTATTATTTTACTGTTTTTTTTAAATAAATTTATTACTTTTGTTTTATTTTATAAATCTATTCTAAAACCCTTTAGTTTAAACAGTTTATTTACCTATTTCATATTAAAAAAATGTATTAAACACAAATACCTGAAACCTTCATTAACATATTATTAGAACACATTAAGACCTTGACCAAAAGCTGTCACCAAGAACATCAGCATTGTTTATTAACATCTGTTTGGATACCTTTTGTTTACAGTAAGGTTTCCTTTTATCTTGTCTTTTAACATAACATTAATTATATTTTCCTCAGCTAAGCAACGGCAGTTCACCTAAATATATGTATATTTTTCTTGGGGGAAATTTTTTCAGACTGTTAAAATTATGTAGACGGTGGCCTGAAGGATTTTAAACTAACCTAGAGGATTTCTAGAAGCTAGAGTAAAACTTTGTACAGCAAATTTATATGAATGAATATTGCCATAGAGTGCAGTTTATGGTACGTGGAGTACAGCATGGTGGTGGTGAAACACATGAAGGACTACTGTGAGGCTGTGTACGGACCGCAGGATAAGGACCAGCTACTGAGGACAGTGATTCCCTCTCTGCTTAGCCAAGCAATGCGGTCACTGAGTGAGAACAAGTACACCAAGGAAGGAGTTGCTCAATGTGTTGAGGTAATGTGATGAGTACACATTACCTTACTTGCCTTACCTTATTTATTACTTTACTTACCTTACCTGTGATGAGTACATATAACCTTACTTGCAACTAGGTTCAAACATACTGGCTGGGTGCCTGAAGGTCGATGGACCCAGTTGCAATTTCTTCATTGGGCTATTAATTAATTATGCTTCCTAACAACAGTTCGACGTGAGGTAGTAACAAGACTGGGGTTCGGACCGTTCCGTATCAAAACGTTAAAAAATGCCAAAAGGCGTAAAAAGACACAAAACAAAACATAACCTGAACAGGTGGGAGGATTGTCTTTTTATTTCTTACGGAATTAAGAATCTAGGAGCTTAGAGGGTTTAGAATGTGTCAAACTTTGATGGATAATTTTCCATGAGAATTATGTAACTTAACACAGATAACCTTAATCAGTGTTTGTAGGGGGAAAGGGGAGGGTCACTGTGTTTAAAAAAACAATGATATGCAAACACAATAAAATTTAAATCTTTTTGTTTACTGTTTACATGTAATTGAACACCAAACTGCGTTGACATTTTGACTTACGAATAAAAAAACACCATATCCGAGGACTGTCAAGGTCATTACTCATAACTGTTTTAGTTCAATGATACTGATTTACTAATACTTAGGTAACCTTTGAAAAAACTGTAAGTGGTGTTTTAACCCTTTGAATTCTTCAAACTTTTCATGTTATTCATTTATGTGGTATAATAATTATTTAACACTAAACAAACACAAAAACATTCCCCTCCCTTTAACCGTAAACCAAATCGTAAAAGAAGCAAAACAGGTTTCCACTGCAATCCCAATTAAGCCTAAAAATGCTGTCAACTTTCACCCAAGCAAGTTACCATTTATTTAAGGTGGGCCCTCTTGCTACTGTATGTCACACATTTGCAAGCCAAATTGGGATTGCTCATGGTCAGGATGAACCCGGGCACTTTCTAATGATTTCTAACGTGTCAATCGCCGACTTACGCCCAACCATCTGGACCACAAGTGTACTGTTAGAGGGAGCACTTAACTCGTTCACTATTAAGGTATTTCACAAACCCTACGCCCGTCTGGTCCACATTACGCTGTGTGTCCGGAACTGTACTCTAATAATGATATAAATGTTCTAATGAATCTAAGTGTAAATTAATGCTAACAATTAAGTCGGGAATTTATTTTTTCCATTTTATTGATTGGTTTAGGAAAAATGTTTAAACACGTAATTTTAAATTTATACTTTTTGCTAAGTATAAAACCAGCTCTATATATTTAATCATTATTGCACTGCCAAGCAGAATTAAAAATATTTCCTAAATGTTCTATTCAAGAATATTTAGAGATCTAAAAAATAAAAATATAAATAGGATAAAAATTAGATCTGAATAGATGTAAAGATCAATTCAGAAAAATTAATATGTCTTATCTAAGTAGTTCTTCTTTTTCAAACTTTTATTCTTCCAGAACATGTATGAGTTGAAAACATCGATGTATGGGGTTGTAGACAGCCTACAGAAACACTTTGGTCACAACTCCCATCTGGTGCAGTCTGTTCTTAAGCTTTTCACCGATGCATTGGTTTCCATTATCAGTTATGATATCAAACAGGTTTGTGGTTTTAAATAGTGAAGTGATTTTAAAGTTATTTAACCATAGGGGTGGAATTTTTGCTGTTGCTTACTGATAAATCAAGTTTTGGTTTACGTTAGAAATGGGCTGATTCCGTATCTCGATATGTTAGGTCTTGATATTTGTCAGGTGCACGTAATACTAATTAGGTGAAAAGTTAAATTCATCTTATATAACATATAAAACCCTTGTGACTGTATAACTTGTTATCTCCATTAATCTCAAAGTATCAATCATTCTAGTTTCAGTTTTATAACATTGGATATTCATGTTATATTACTTATCATATGTACAATTTTTTATTAATGCAGCTATGATGTTTAAAAAATATATTTCATGTTGTGCAAAAACATAATGTGGCTGTTTATGTAATGATTTTGATGAATGTTAAAATGTATATGGACTCAAGTCTCAACAGAAAACCCCTTCTGTAGCCTCTTATCAACAGAAACATACAGTTTGACAGCAATCACTCCCCTGTGTCTGCTGTCGGAATATTCTTTTTAGTTTAAGTCACAATTGGCATAGTTTCTGTGTTTCGGTAATAAATAAGAGCAGTTTTGATTTAGTTACAGTATCAGTGCAGTACATAAGTTTGTATGGAACTTAGAACATAAAAGTGGAAGAAGTAGATTAAGATTGCATTTAGTACTGTATTAAAACTTAAATCTTAACCTAAAAGTCAAAATTTAGGCTTACGATTTTACTAGTGTTGGGTCGATTCCAAACATTGATTCTCGATTCCACCGATTCTCAGGGCTGGAATCGGAATTGAAAATGATCGCTGAAAGTCGATTCCGATTCATCGATTCCAAGCGTTCTTTGTTCTGCTGGAGTATGGCGAAAGACAGAATTTCCTCATCACGATGTCGTAATAAGATACAGTCGTCATTGTTTTGATGAAACTTGGATCAGGAAACCAATTGTCGCCCTCCCGACTTAAAATTATCTCTTTCAGTTTATTGTCGCAGTTGCGTAAATAAAAACCAATATATCATTTCAAAGCAATCGGATATCTGGCTCCGAAACGAAAGTAACTAGTACCTAGTAAAATTCAATAAATATCCGAAATTACATATAGACCATATAAAAAATTAGTATTAACACTCAAACTTTTTGTTTTAGATTACATTGTCAATACAAAATATCTTTGCTGAACACAAAAGTGCAAATGACAAATGACGTAAATTCGTATCCTCGTAAAAATAATGCAAGAATGTCATTGGTCAGATCAAGGTTGCAACATGCCTCGTTATTATTCTTATTTCAGTTACTGATAAACTTCAATACTATATTCAATCTTGTAAATGAATTTCAATGCCGATTTTCAGAATACTAATAATTATTTTATTCCGTGAAATGAACTTTCGGCATTCACAAACTACGATAAGAGACCAAGGATACCAAGTAGCCTACACGACCTATTGCCATTGACCTATTGCCATTCTTGTCTATTTGTTGATGAATTTGCTAACATGATGTTAATTTGATGGGAACTTTTAAACATTAATAGTTTGATCAAAAGTGGGTTCTCTGATTAGTAAGTTATAATAATCCAATTTAGAGGTGTGCGGATATCCGAAAATTCGGTTCGGATTCGGATCGGATCGGATATCTGAAACCGATCCGAATGTATTTAAGATATCCGATCCGATCCGATAAATATCCGAATTTTCGGATAGACTGTATAATACTGCAATTTGAACAAAAACAACGAGATTTTCGACGAGTTAATACCCGCGAAGCTGGAATAATTTTTGCTTAAACCTTGATAAGACGACGAAATTACGTAGTCTTTCATCAAAACAATGTCGTTGACTGGTAGACGCGATACACTTATAGCGATTGGAATGACGAATGACGACCACAGATGACGAAATTACGCAATTCATATCCAACCGGAATGTAAGAACGTCATTGGGCGGTCCGAGGATGCGGTATGATTATTCGATTCTTCAACTACGCATTTAAGTAACCGTAAGTTCAACACGATATTGCATTTTGAAATACAAAGCATAGCGTCATCGATAGTTGCAACGAGTATCAGATTGCGATTTGATATTGTTCCATATAAAATTTCATTTCGGCTACGAAAAAACTTGAATAGTTGATTTAATGTTACTGGTAACAAACCATCATAATAGCTCGTTTTGCGACGGGGTTTCCGGCAAAAATAATACTACTTCATTCTGATCGTCTACGTAGACGATCAATTGTTTAGTTATTGCATTCTCAACGACTTCGGGTTTGAGCAATACCATAAAGTGTTGCCAAATTTACATTTGGCCTATTTCGTCGTTCAGTGTTCACATAACCAACAAATTTTCCACTTGTTTTCAATCAACATTTTATCTTTGTTAAATGAATTCAAGCGTTATTAGTTTTACATTTTTAGATAATTTTAAGATGAATAACTAACTAGATTACGACGAGGTACCATAATTTCACGGGTTTCAATATTGTTACACAGCCGATCGGGGTATTTTATCTGCCAAATATTCCAACTCTGCGCCTGCGCACAGGCCTTTGTTTGATAGCACTGTCGACTGTCACTGCCCTTGCCGATACGCAGATAACCGATGGCATCGAGCCAACGGCGTCTGTCAAATCTTAATTCTTTGTTAATGGTGATTTGTTTTCATCATTGTAATAAATAAAATAATTGAATCGTGAAATAAGATTGAGAATTAGTTGATTATTAGTAGAATGAATTGATGAATTAGTAGAAAGTTGATGTCATTTAATGGCGAATTATAAGGTTTCTGATGATTTAATTTGTGAATTACGACATATTAAAATTTGTTACTGGTAATTGTTATTTTGTAAATTTGTATTTATTGATGGAATAAACTTATTATTATTATTAATTTTAAATGCAGTGAAGTAAAAATTTTAGTTTTGTTGTTCATCCTATGGAGAATTTATGATTTTTTATGTAAGTTTACCATTTAATAGTTTTGATAACATTTTATTGATTTTTTCCTAATTTATTCTTAGATAAGTCTGATTTCACTTTTTTATTGCGAGTATCCGAATCCGAAAACTATCCGATCCGAACCCAAACTATCCGATCCGGATCCGATCCGAATCTGAGCTATCTCATCCGAATCCGATCCGAAAAAATAATTCACTATCCGCACACCTCTCAATATACTCTAAAAGCCGGCACAATCATTTTGTGGGTATAATAATTGTATTGCGAAAACACTTGTTGCCCATGTTGTCTGCTGCCGTCTGATTATGGATTTGTAATCAATTCTTTGTTTTAGCGAATTTCCCATAGGGAAGAAGCTATTACCGTAGGTCTCATGGTAAGACTTAAGCCCGAGACCATGTTATTTTTTCTTCTTTAGGTGCCCAGAGACCAAAAACAATAGTCGTTAAAATTTTTATATATATATATATATATGTATATATATATGTGTCTGTTAGCACGATAACTCTCGTAAAAATGGTCCGATCGAGACCAAATTTGGTAGAGACGTGTATTCCTACAACTGCTCGGACGAGTTCGTAAACCAGACATATCGGTCAATGGGAACGGGTAGTTTGGGGGGGTTTTGTACCCCAAAATGGGGTTTTTTGCGTTTTTCACATGTAATTTTTAAAAATTTATAACTTTATATTTCACCATTGGAATCAGCTTAAAAAACTACACAATTAAGTTCCTTAAAGTTTTTCTCTATCTTAAACTGTTACCGAGATATAAAAAAATCTAAACACAGTACGTTGTATTTTGAGGCTCCAATGTTAATCTTATGGAGGATTAGGAAAAATTAATTTTTCACTTATTATCTAATATTTTTGGATGAAACTTGATATTTAGCTTCATGTGGTTGAGATCCATACATTTGTGCTAAAAAATCATAGTTTATATGTTTATCATGGCAGCAAACCTGCATACTCTTTTCCCATGTTAATCATATGGAGATTAGGCAAACTCCTTTATTTATGGACTGATGTTGATAAAAGTTGGTATAAGTGTTAAAAATAAAATTTTTGATGGTATACTTTCAGGGTTCCTCACAGCAGCAAACCTACTCACTCTTTCCCATTTTAATCTTATGGAGAATAGGCAAATAATTCCCATGTTTATCGACAGATTTTGACCAAACTTGTCATATATTATAATTATTATATTATTGATTTGGAAATTCGCTGAGTACGCAGGTCTGCTGCGACGGGGGTATTTTTATCTGTTATCATTGTGCAACAAAGTGTCAGTGGTGAAATACATTAATTATTATTTATTGTGTTGTCATTAAAATACGGATCATTGAAGGATGATGGATTGCAATATCATTTGTTTCCTAAATGGCGTTGTTTCTGACCGCTGTTGTTGCGCTGTTGACTATTATTGTTGTGCAACACATTTGTATACAGTGTTCATATTTGTGATCTAAATAGTTTTTAATGGAGAAATACATTAATTAGTTATTACTTATTGTTTGTTATCAAAATAGGGTATTATTTTTAAAACCGTGATATAAGGGAATTGCTTGACTCAAATATGAGTTTTTGTGATTTTTGCAATTTTAATGATTTTGCCACTAGCAACGGTTTATATTAATTTTGTTCAAATTATCTATACATAAGTAAATATTTTGGGTTTCATTATTAAATTTCAAGCAAATTTGTTTTTTTAATTTTTTCACGTATGTTGTGTATATATAAAGTACACAACCGTAAACATAAACAAAAAAGAATTTCATATATATATTTACTGTATTTATTTGTTCACGTAAATACTAAATATTTATAATTTATATATATTTTGTAACATTTCTTTATTCTTCATTTTAGTACTGAACAAAATTATATATCTTAACTTCTAGAATTAATAAAGGTTTGTTTTAACCTGTTGAGGAGTAATGACAAATGGGCTCATTTGAGTACGCCCGTCATGTGACGTGTGTTCCCCGCTGAGGATTCACATCATATGACGGGATGACGGATATTTTATATTTCTTAAAATATTACTAATAAATTAAATATTTATAATATTTTATTACACTTAAAAATATTGGAGTAAAATAATATTATTAGAAATGAATAATTTGTAACTGATGCGTAATTTACTAGGCACGGTAAATTATGTCTTATCAGGTTGGTATCGTCAATGTTTCTTGAGAATTGGCTCAGCGCCAATGTGATGGTGCGTGCACTACTTAGTGTTCAACTGATCTTGTATCTGTTAGGTTATCTTAGGGATTTTTGTTGCCATTTAGCTATTGACTCCTTTGTAATGGCCAATAATGGGTGATTACCGCTATACCCGCATAATTGTTTTGAAATATATCATACCCAAAACATGTTCTAAGAGATTTAAATAATATAAAAAATGTAAAAATCTGTTTGTAATATGCTTTTTTATTCATTTATTGTAGTAATAAATTATATTTAAAGAAATCCATATTTTTTTTTCTTACTCCCGGGGGCACTGTTTGTGGCAATACACCTACTCTACGTGGCCCTGCTATTAGCCACGTCACATGAAGGGCATACTCCTCAACAGGTTAAAGGCTGCAAATCCCTGTAAACCTGGTGACACTGAAAAAAAAATTAACACTTCTAGGGTTAAATCGTTACATTTGTTGACGGAAGTCAAAATAATGCCTGGAATCGGTGGAACCGGAATCGAGAATCGGGAATTGATTTTTAAGAACCGGCATCGGACTCAAAAAAAATTGGAATCGACCCATACCTACTTTTAAACAGACAAATTTATTTTATGTGTTACAAATCATTTTCACATTAAAATATACGTACTGTGTTCTTTTATAGTTACAAATTTTGGACACAGTGGACAAGGTGCAAGATTTACCATTTGTTTGTGGGGTACTGTTATCCATTGTCACAAGACCCAACATTTCAACACTGTGGTTGGCTACTGTGTCTTCCTCCATCTCGCAACTATATTTTCAGGTATTTGTTATATTTAGTACTGAGATTTGTATTTTTATCATAATTCTTAATTACTTTAAAAATTATTTGTTTGAAATTCCTTATTGGTGCTGGTGGATTTATGTTATTTAGATTTTTACTGCGGACATTTTACATCACAATTTTATCTAAAACAAAGTTTCACGACTTTTTAGATTCGTTCAGGACGGGATCAGATTCCAGAACCCGTCCTCAGGTGAACTAATATCTAAAACATAAATTAATGTCAATTGTGTTATTTGTATTTTAGATATTAGTTCACCTGTGGACAGGATCAGATTCCAGATCCCGAAACATCGTGAAACTTTGTTTTACATAAAATTGTTATGGAAATGTCCGCAGTAAAAATCTAAATAAGTAAGCTGGATTGTAAGTAGAAAATAATACAAATCATTAAAATTAAATTTTATAAATTCTTAGTAAACGGTTTTAATTTTGTTACTCTGCCAAATAAGGCTTTATAATGAATTATACCCACTTTGATTTTAGTTTATATTTGTTTCAGTTTTAGCATATTTTCTTTAAATTTGTCATTAAAATGTCCAAAAAAAATTTCACTTCCACTTTAATCTATTGTTTTACATACAGACTAAACCAACCTGGCAAATGCTGTATTTACAGCATAAAAGGCAAAGAGTCTATATTTCTCCCTACTCCTCCATTTAAATGCAGGCTTTGTATTGTATACCAATCAATAGAAAATCATTTAGTCTATCATTTGGTATGTGTTTCAAATAAATCTGATAGATATTATTGATTTGTTGTTCGTCTGTTTCGCTTGTGTTGTCGGCTGCTGACAGGTGATGCGTTGTCTTTGTTATGCTTGTAAATATTGTTGCTTCACTGGAAATTGTGGTTTAGGTTGACAGTTTATTTTTAGCTAATTTCCCATAAGGAAGAAGCTATTACCGTAGGTCTCATGGTAAGACTTAAGCCCAGGACCATGTTATTTTTTCGTCTTTAGGTGCCCAGAGTCCAAAAACAATAGTCGTTAAAACTTATATATATATATATATATATATATGTGTGTGTGTGTGTGTGTGTCTGTGTGTCTGTGAACACAATAACTCTCGTCAAAATGGTCCAATTGAGACCAAATTTGGAAGAGACGTGTATTCCTAAATTTGCTCGGACGAGTTCGTAAGCCAGACATATCGGTCAATCAAAACGGGTAGTTTTGGGGGGTTTTGTACCCCAAAAATGGTTTTTTTGCGCTTTTTCCCATGTAATTTTAAAAAATTAAAATTTTATCTTTCGCCATAAGAATCAGCTAAAAAAATACACAATTTAGTTCCTTAAGTTTTTTTTTCTATCTCCAACGGTTACCAAGATATTAAAAAATGTAAACACAGTACATTGTATTTAGGGACTCCAATGCTAGTGTTATGGAGAATAAGGAAAAAAATAATATTTCCCTTATTAAACAATATGTTTGGATTAACTTGGTATTTAGCTTCATGTGGTCGGGATCCATACGTTTACGCTTAAAAATCATAGTTTATGTGTTTCTCACAGTAGCAAACTTGCATACTCTTTCCCACGTAATCTTATAGAGAATAGGCAAAATACTCTATTTTATCAATAGGTATTGATTGATTAATCTTGTCATATACTTGTATTACTATTGCCATATTATTGAGGTGGAAATTCGCTGAGTACACAGGTATGTTGCGACGGGGATATTTTTGGAATAATAAGATTTTTTTTGGAATAATAATAATAATAATAATAATAATAATTCTTTATTCATCAAAAACGTATAATACAATACATTACAGTAGTAATCTTTTGAAATTCACATAACAATAAATCACTCAACGGATAAACAAATACATAAACCAACTATACTTAGACAACAAAATAAACTACTAGCGATTATTTAGACCTTAACATTTATGATGAATAACTGGGTTGCCCCAAGGCTATGCCCGATTGGGGTCCCTTCACTACACATACATGAACTCAAAGGAAAAAACAGATGTGCCAAGCTGTTATTTTTGCAATAAAATTAAACATTCACATGAAAAAATAATTTAAAAAAGTATAGTGTGCTTACTTAAGACTGCTAAAAGTAAAACTGCAACATATAAAACTCAACTTAAAGGAGATGAAGCTTAGGTAAAATATGAATTAGAGAAGTAAATTTGGAAGTAATTCCAAAAGTTATTAGGTAAAATAAAAAAGGAGCAAAATAAGCTAAATTTGAGGCTTAAGTAAAACCTCAACATCGTCAACTTTATGAATCCAGTATCGAAGTTTACTCAAATATTTAGTACCCTCAGTAATTTGAGAAATAGAATTAAACGTTATGTTGAATAACCTAGGCCCGTTAAACGAATAGAAATGTTGAAACGAATAGAAATGTTGAACATTTCTATAAAATAATGGGAAAAAGTAATATTATATTGATTTACTTGTCATTTTTTAGTGTAGTTTTTTTTAGGGAGAGGTGTAAGAAATCCTATAGAATAATAAACTATTAGCGAATTTCCCATAGGGAAGAAGCTATTACCGTAGATCTCATGGTAAGACTTAAGCCTGGGGCCATGTCATTCTTTTGCATTTAGGTGCCCAGAAGCCAAAAACAATAGTCGTTAAAATTTTTATATATGTATGTGTGTGAACACGATAACTCTCGTAAAAATGGTTTGATCGAAACCAAATTTGGTAGAGACGTGTATTCCTTCCTACATTTGCTCGGACAAGTTTGTAAACCAGACATATCGGTCAATCAGAACGGGTAGTTTAGGGGGGTTTCGTACCCCAAAACTAAAACTCTTAAGTTAAAGTCAACTCAGATATTATATTAAAAAATAATGGGAAAAAGTAATATTATATTGATTTACTTGTCATTTTTTAGTGTAGTTTTTTTTAGGGAGAGGTGTAAGAAATCCTTTATACACACAGGTGGCCAGTCTGTAGTGTGGGACTCCCCTAAGAAGCGGGGTTGCTCACTAAAAAACTTCCTCTACTTTTAAGATTCTAACCTGGAACCGTTTGTCACATTACAACTGGCTAGGCCTAAATTTGGCTTACGCCCTTGGGGCTCATGTCCTCACTTATAGGCTCACTTTTTTTGTGAAGTAGAACCCCATTATTGTAAAATTGTTTTCAAGTTTTAGGCTGAATATAGTGTTAAGGATTAGAAGGTCTAAAATCCTTGATACTATAATATGTATTGTAGTTATTAATTTTGCATGTTTAGGATGATGAAAGTGTGCAAAAAGCTTATGTTCTTTGTTAGTAGAACAAGGATAAATTGGTAATCAGGAATCTTGTGCCATCGCATATTTCCTATGAGAAAGTAAGCTACATTAGATGTCCTCTTGTTCCAAAACCAATTCTTGTTGCCCTCGGAACCAAACTACTACCTGAACTAAAAATACCCCTGTTGCAGAAGACCTGCTGCATACTCAGCGAATTTCCAAATCAATAATATGACAATAATAGTAAAAGTATGTGACAAGATTGATCAATCAATAACTGTTGATAAATTAGAGTATTTGCCTATTCTCCATAACATTAACATGGGAAAGAGTCTAACGTGCGATGTCAAGCACAAAGCAAAAACACAAAAGCTTCATCAAAGCACGGAATGGCCGCCAAAGAGACGAAGCGTTTCAAAATTGGTGGCAGAACACACATAAAACATTTCAAACAAATCAATGGTCTCAGTACGAGGTTGAGCTCACACTGAAGCCGGACTGTCTACATCGAAGGACAATATTTTCTACCCCAGAGCGGGAAATATCCATTCGGTGAAGTGAATGTGTTTTAAAGTTATAATTGTGTAATAATGGTGTTTAAGAGTTTTTTTACTAAACAAATACCCCCGTCGCAGCAGACCTGCGTACTCAGCGAATTTCCAAATGAATAATATAATAATAATAATATATGACAAATTTGGTCAAAATCTGTCGATAAACATGAGAATTATTTGCCTATTCTCCATAAGATTAAAATGGGAAAGAGTGAGTAGGTTTGCTGCTGTGAGGAACACTGAAAGTAGCCATTTATACCATGAAAAATTTTATTTTTAACATTTATACCAACTTTCATCAACATCTGTCCATAAATAAAGGGGTTTGCCTAATCTCCATATGATTAACATGGGAAAAGAGTATGCAGGTTTGCCGCCATGATAAACACATAAACTATGATTTTTTAGCACAAATGTATGAATCTCAACCACATGAAGCTAAATATCAAGTTTCATCCAAAAATATTAGATAATAAGTGAAAAATTAATTTTTTTAAATCCTCCATAAGATTACTATTGGAGCCTCAAAATACAACGTACTGTGTTTAGATTTTTTTATATCTCGGTAACCGTTGAAGATAGAGAAAAACTTTAAGGAACTTAATTGTGTAGTTTTTTAAGCTGATTCCAATGGTGAAATATAAAATTAGAAATTTTGAAAAATTACATGTGAAAAACGCAAAAAACCCCATTTTGGGGTACAAAACCCCCCCAAACTACCCGTTCCCATTGACCGATATGTCTGGTTTACGAACTCGTCCGAGCATTTGTAGGAATACACGTCTCTACCAAATTTGGTCTCGATCGGACCATTTTTACGAGAGTTATCGTGTTCACAGACACACACACATATATATATATATATATACATATATATATATATACATATATTCTTCATAAGTGCCAAATGACTTTTATAAATACTTTAAAAATTGTATAGTTGTTGTACTGAATGAATGAGTGTTGGTTTTGCAAATTTTCGTTTTAATTACAAAAAACGTTTTCAAGCAAATAGTAACAACAGTAACTATTTCTATTTGTTTGAAAACGTTTTTTGTAATTAAAACGAAAATTTGCAAAACCAACACTCATTCATTCAGTACAACAACTATACAATTTTTAAAGTATTTATATATATATATATATATATATATATATATATTAAAATTTTAACGACTATTGTTTTTGGTCTCTGGGCACCTAAAGAAGAAATAATAACATGGTCTCGGGCTTAACTCTTGCCATGAGACCTACGGTAATAGCTTCTTCCCTATGGGAAATTCGCTAAAACAGATTAGACTTAGGCTAAGTGTAAATTTTTAGCTCACCCTCAGAAATGTTGTCTAATTATATCATGTACTGTACACTGGCACTGATATTATTAATTTTTTTCACAAGTACTGTAGGTCTAAATACACTAAAAAAGAAACCATCTAACAATGAAATCTTACTGTACAGTACTGATAATTTTTAAAAGGAGTCAATAATTTTTTGCTGTACCATTTTTTTGATTATTTTCTTTCTAGCATATGCATGCCATTTTATACATTGTGTCAACTGCTGTTGAACTCTTCTGTTGTTCATTGTCAAAGAGCTAAAATGGAAGTCAGCGACTGTTACCTCAATAAAATTAGGAATTTTACTCTGCTGGCCAGCCAAACTAATTGAGACCGAATATGAGGGAGTTTGCTGTATTTTAGAAGATGATATGATATCATATGTAATGTACAACATTTATAGTTTTTTCTTAAAAACAAGTGATTTTGTGAGTATCAAAAATCCAGAAATAATCAAATCCTAACTCGAGCTACAATACAATGCAAAACAATTTCACAACCTGCACACCTTCAGAAAATAATGCTTGCATAGAGATTTTCAATTCTAAAGTAGAACATACGTTTTTTACAATATAACCTAACCTATATGTTTGGTAGGACGCTGACCTTTTGGCGGCGGCTGTCGCACTACTTCACACCCTTGCCCACAGCGGACTATCTCTGCCCAAGCAGGAACTGTGCCAGGCCGTACGGGAGGTCCACCGTGCAGTCTCCTCCTACACTCGCGACTCCACAGCCACCCGACCCAGGGACTCCTCTATCACAAGGGCTGCTGAGTTCACCTTCATCCAGCCACGAGAATCATCTGTCATCGGGAGGGAATCAAATAAGGAATCTTTACCCAGAGAAAGGTCCATTTCCCAAACTAAAGAATCACCAGCCAAAACAAGATCTTTTAATGACACATCATTCACCAATCATTCTATGTAAGTGATGCATGTTTTATTTTGATGAACCTACAATTTGTACTACTACCTTTTAACTTAGAAGCTTAAAAAATCAAAAATACCCCCGTCGCAGCAGACCTGCGTACTCAGCGAATTTCCAAATCAATAATATAATAATAATAATATACGACAAGTCAAATGGTCAAAATCTGTCGATAAACATGAGAATTCATTTGCCTATTCTCCATAACATTAACATGGGAAAGAGTGAGCAGGTTTGTTGCTATGAGGAACACTGAGAGTAGGCATTTGTACCATCAAAAATTTTTATTTTTAGCATTCATACCAACTTCCATCAAAATCTGTCCATAAATAAAGGAGTTTACCTATTCTCCATATGATTAACATGGGAAAAGAGTATGCAGGTTTGCTGCCATGATAAACACATAAACTATGATTTTTTAGTATAAACTTATGGGTACCAACTACATAAAGCTAAATATCAAGTTTTATCCAAAAATATTGGTTAATAAGTGAAATATTAATTTTTACTTATCCTCCATAAGATTAACATTGGAACCTTAAAATACAACGTACTGTGTTTAGATTTTTTTTATATCTCGGTAACCGTTGGAGATAGAGAAAAACTTTAAGGAACTAAATTATGTAGTTTTTTAAGCTGATTCTAATGGTGAAATATAAAATTATAAATTTTTAAAAATTACATGTGAAAAACGCAAAAAACCCCATTTTGGGGTACAAAACCCCCCCAAACTACCCGTTCCCATTGACCGATATGTCTGGTTTACGAACTCGTCCGAGCATTTGTAGGAATACATGTCTCTACCAAATTTGGTCTCGATCGGACCATTTTCACGAGAGTTATCGTGTTCACAGACACATATATATATATATATATATACATATATATATATATATATATATATATATATATAAATTTTAACGACTATTGTTTTTGGTCTCTGGGCACATAAAGAAGAAAAAATAACATGGTCCCGGGCTTAACTCTTGCCATGAGACCTACGGTAATAGCTACTTCCCTATGGGAAATTCGCTAACAAATTAATTTTGTTACTTTTTCAGGACTTTTGGCTCTAGGTCAGTATTCCATAGATATTGCATTGATAATTAAAGTAACAGAGTATATTTCCAAGTTTTCCTCCGACCAGAATACCCACATTAAACACAAGTTTTTTGCCAAATTATTATTCAAAAACTTCTTCAAAAGAAGTCAAACTATCCATTGTAAAATGAATATATATACACTCAATCCTCATTCATACTTGGCTTAAAATACCTACATTGTAGTATGGCTGCCATTTCAATGATCTATTCTATTCTAATTCTTTCACGCTAATAATGACGTGTGGTCGTAGTGAACGAGGCTCGATTTTCGTTCAGCCCGGGTGGCCTCAGGCGTCGACCGTTCAGCCCGACGGGAATGGGTTAATACTGATTTACTGATACTTGATTTATACTGATACTGATACTGATTTTTTTACTGGGCGGCTGACGAGATTTCTTGCGGCACAGTAGGATCCCACGGCGCGGAAACCGAGTTTTTTCACTTTCAGCCATTTCGTCATATTTACTGCGATGTAGTTCGCGAAACAACCAAAAGAGTGCATGGTAATGTTGCTTTAACCTCTATGAACTCACAAAACCAATATGGCGGCTTTGTTGGAATTCTTAATGACTGAAATTAGATTTTAAGCAACTTTGGCCTGTATTCTAGCGCTCCTGTACTGCTTTTGACGAGAAAATTAATGCGTCTCTACGACCAGCTGTATTCACTGTTCCGGTTGTTTGTTGACATCCATTGACATGTGATTATTTGTGTTGTGTTTGAGAAGTAAACAGATGATGTATGGTGAATGTTTGTGAATCTAAATAATAAAAAAAAAAGCGAAACATGGCTCATCCAGACGATCCTGAACTTGATGATTTCGTGAATGGAATTGTGACTGTTTTTAGCCATATCATACGATGCAAAACTATGTTTAGAGTCAATGTACATAATATCGTTTTACTTTATTTACATGTTACTTCTCACTGTTTTTATGTTTAGAATCAGCTATTTTTCATTCATGTAAGCCTATAAGTTTTATTTTAAGCGCTCAGAATTTATTGCAAAAATAACTTTTTTAGATACCTGAAAAGTAGTGTTAAAATGTTAAAAAAAAAATAAAGCATATTTCTTTTATAAATATATAATTTTGATTTTTTCAACCTACATGAGCTGGGAGTGTGATTTTCAATAGCGCTTTAAGGGTTAAGTTTGTTAAAGGGTATCTAGTAATCATAAATTAGATCACACTTAGCATGCTGGCATGAATAGAGCAACTTTCCATTCCTCTGTTTATACAAGAAAATTACTGTCCATGTGGCCATGATAGCCACTCCCCCTAAACCATATTTGATTTTGACATAGATACGTCTTAGCTCTGGAGGGTATTGGCAATTCGTCAGACCAAAATTTGTAACTGAAGTTATTAGTTTAGACTGATACTAATTGAATCTATGAGAATTACATGAGCTTGAGTTATTAAGTTATGTGTTTAAAATATGACAAGCGGATGATTGTTTATAATACACTTGATCAATAATACATAACCTCAAAGAACACATCGAAAGTCGAGACAAATTTAACAGTTGATGGGGGAGGGGGTGAATATGACCGGGTGATGATATGGTGGGGACTTTGACCTCGGAGATACACTTCTCCCAAAGTTTGCATGAACAAATTGTTCAGGTTGTATCTGAAATAATTAACCTCAAATCACCCAAGTTCCAGTTACTACTGTTGTAGGGACTTTTGATTTTAATGTTTAGTAAGTTTTTACTGTCTTATCGCCAGATTACACAGCATCAGTTCAGTGGACATGCCGGCATAGCCGGATTATAGAGACTGTACTGCATAATTGTTTCAGAGATATCAAGAAAGTCGCACCTCCGGTTCTGTTGGAGTTGGCAGCATTCCTCAACTGCACGCTTGTATGATGCATAATTCTCTGCTACATGCAACAATACTCCTTTTAGTTATTAGTTTTAATCTTTTATAAAAGATTTTGTAAATATAACTAACTAAATGTAATGTAGGTTATGTTGATATTTTTACTACTTATGCAACATCAAATATATCAATGTTCAAAAGTAAATAAATGTTGGAAACTGCCTGTTTTTGTGAAGGGAGCTTAAGTGTTACGATTTTTTTTGTGAGGAGGCAAGGGTGAATTTATATTTTGTTTGTTTAAAGTGTCTTTATTTTTTATATGATAAATTGACATTTATTTAACAACAAACAAATTATCAATACAACATTTGGTTATAACAGTAGTTATAAAAACATGACTTGGAAGCGTTATACTGTGAACAATGAATGCTACATGCTACATGGGTTTCAAGACATAGGACATAGCAGAACTTGACTCCTAACAATAAAATGTTTCAGTTACATATTTAAATAGGGTCCTAGCAGCTATTCTTTCACTTACATTTCTGTAATTTGGTTAAAGTAACAAATAAATTACTTGCAAATACAGTTAGTGATATTTTACTAATAATATAAAAAGTAATTTAAATCTTTGTAATTCCTGAAATCACTACAATTTTAATTTCTAAATTTTGCCAGTTTTCTTCAGAAGCTTCCTTAGTAAAAATGTTTGTATTTACTTCCCTGTAGGAAATAGTTTAGATCATGGATATGTCTAGAGGGAATGTTTTCAGTTCATCTAAACAGTTGTTCTTATGTTTCAAGTAAGACACCCCCAGTGCAAAGACATATCCAAGTCAAAAAAAATTCCCAAGTTTCAAATTTTTGTATACTTGATACTTGATACTTGATAAAATCTAGGGGAAGGATTGCACTGCGACCTATGAGATCTATTGTGCCCCCCAGACTAGTCTCTAGTTCTTGCCTAGAGAACCCCCTCTAGTCCTAATGCCTTAATAAAGTTTAGTATAACGAGGGGTTCTAACTTTGGAAAATCCTCCACCGCCACCTGGTGTGTTCCCAAGCTTCTGGCTCTCCTCTGACCTATCGCGTCACACTCAGCCAATAGGTGTCTAGGTGTTTCCTCCCCAGATTGGCAGAAGCGGCATTCACCCTCTTGGACAATGCCCATCTTGCTCAGATGACCCCTGAGCCTACAGTGTCCGGTTAGAAATCCCGTCAGTATCCTTAGATCGTTTTTCTTAAGCCTGATCATGGTCTCAGACCTTCTTATATTATGCACTCCAAGCATTTCCTTAGCCTGTCGGCATCCCGGATGAGCGGTCCAGGCTTTCCCTCTGGCTTCCTTCTCTTCCTCCTTTAATTTCTTTTTGAAAAAGGAGTCCTCCAGTGCACAACCTGGCTCCGGTCCAACAAAGGGGGTGGCTGCCCCTACCCTAGCCAGTTTGTCTGCTACTTCATTCCCCTGGACACCTTGGTGCCCAGGTACCCAAAGTAGTGACAACTTGTTGTTCTTCCCCAATTGATCTAGACTGCTCCGACAGTCCCAGACCATCTTGGACCTGAAGGCTGCTGAGCTCAAGGCTCCAATGGCAGCCTGACTATCTGACAGGATCACAATCTCCCTTTTCATGTATCCTCTACTTAGGTTGAAGTGTGCACACCTTTCTATGGCCTTGACCTCTGCTTGGAATATGCTGGGGGAACGCCCCAGTGATTCGTTGTATTTGATCCTGGGACCAAATACCCCTACACCAGTCCCCTCCTCGGTCTTGGAGCCATCAGTGTACCACCTGATGACCTGATTCCCGAGGGAATTAAGGGTTTTCCCGTCCCAGCTAAGTTTATTTCCTAGCTCCACATGGAATTTCCTTTCAAAGTTATACTTCCTTACCATGGAATCCCTTGGTTGTTTCATCAGGTCCTTTAGGCCTGGCGGAAATAGCTCCCCGCGAATTGTGGAGAAAGTGTCAAAGCCAGTCTTCTCCATTCTAAGCAAGGTCTCCCTTGCTGCTCTCTCTACCACAAAGTGTAGGGGTGTGAGATTCAAGATCACCTCCAGGGCAGCAGTAGGACAGGATCTCATAGCTCCTGTAATGATAACGCAAATTTTTGTATGCTTAATATAGTTTATAAAACTTCATTACACACAAGCCTCTAATTTTCAGGCGTATAGTTAAATTGTTAAATACATTGGTTGATATACAAAGTTGATAAATTAAATGAATGTTGGTAAATATTATGAAATTATATTTATATATAAGAATCATATTAAGGAGATTAGGGACGTTTGAGTCAATCTTTATGTCCCTTTAATACAGCACGGTTTCGTCTGTACAGCAAATAAACCCCTACAGACATTCCACTAGTGGCACAAAGAATCCCATGAAACCTTTTACACTGTCACGGTGATGCTTTGTGAAAGGGCACTTACTTTACCTATAGTTTACTGTAGTACAGTAGAGTCTCTCTCATGGGCGGATCTAGCCAGTTTAACAAGGGTGGGGCTGCTGCGGGGGGGTCTGGTTGAAAACTCTCAGTGGAGAGGAGGGCCCTCTCCTTTTTTGGACTTTTATTTGTTTTTACTAATAATAAGCATTTAGTAAAAAAAATCGTTAAGATATCTAAAACATAGGTCTCAGTACAAATTGTTTTATAAACCATTACAAAAATGCTGATTTCACATAGCCTACCTAAAATGGCTCCAATCCTCAAAGGGTGAAAAACATGCTGTGTGCACTAAAAACATGTATTGTACTAATACCAAAAAAAGGTCTGGTAATAGCTTTAATTTATCATTTTAGAATATCTTAGGCTATTTATAACTCCATTTGCAATTTTTAGGTTATGTACCATATTGTCTAAGTTTTACCGTATCCAAGGTACGGTACTCTCGGTCTCAATTACCTCGTTTAACCGAGACTCCACTAAAACAACATTAAATTTTTGACAAATCAAACTTGAAGCAATAAATGGATGTTTTAACAAGATTTTCTTACAAAGGTTTGATGTAAAACCTTTGAGGTAGGAGGCTTTGGCTAAAAACACATGACACATATAATTATATAATATTAATATTTTACACACACACACACACACACACACACACACACACACACACACACACACACACACATATATATATATATATACATATATATATATATGTATATATAATTATATACTAAAAGTAAAAGTAGAGATGGATTAAATTGAAGGTCATTGACAAAAATTCAGTCGTTATTTAGGAATCTATAGGTTGACCTTTAAATTAAGGTTTTTTACTATTGTAATTCTTAATGCATTAATGAAATGTCACCTAGTTACTTGTAATAAAAATAGAATAAAAAAACTGTCTGAACATATCAGCTTTTTATATGAGCTCTGATGGTTACGTTTAGGGAATTTCCCATAGGGAATAATCTATTACCGTTGGTCTCATGGCAAGACTTTATCCCGGGACCATGTTATTTTTTCGTTTTGAAATCCCTGAGGCCAAAAACAATAGCCGTTAAAAAAAAAATATATATTTATTACTAAGTTATATTACATTACATTTGAGTTACTATTACATTTGAAGCGCAGTACCATTTTTTAAATTAAAAGTAAACAGCATCAGTGGACTGACACATACTTTCTCCTTTAAGTAAAATTAAAAAAGACAATCTGTAATAAAACTATCATGTTCTTCAAAGTTTATCTAAATATCATTTGATAATTTATTGTTTCAAATAATCATCCCATTTCTGTAAATAAAAACAAGAGAGACGAAGTAGATGGAGAATAGGCAAACTCTTATTTATTACGAATATTGATCAAACCTGTCATATATGATTATTAATTTGGAAATTTGCTGGGTACGCACGTTTGCTGTGACAGGGATATTATTACTAAACACTGCTATTAACCAATTTGTGACGTTAAACTGTTTAATTAAGCAGTAGAAGGCCTCTTGCATATGTGGTAATCAATCATAAGAGCTTACAATCTTTCAATGAAGTGGGTCTAAGTGTAAACAGGCCATTTTATTTAACCTTCTGCTTATCTCACAGTCATATAAATACCGCCAACACAGCAGACCTGCGTACTAAGCGAATTTCCAAATTAATAATAATACTTGTGTAACAGGTTTGATCAATAAATAAAGATAGTTTGCCTATTCTCCATAAGATTAATATGGGAAAGAGTATGCAGATTTGCTGCTGTGAGGAACGCTGAAAGTAGGTATTTTTACTATAAACCATTTTTTATTTTGACCAATTATATTATTAAGTTTCATTAAAATTTATTCATAATTAAAGGAGTTTGAGATAGTACTCATCAAAATAAACAAAAAATCACCTATAACCATTTGTTGAAAAATCGTTCGCTTAGCCGCTAGCCGCCATTTTGTATTTTTTACAAAAAACGTTATTTATCAAAAACTATTTAAGATACAGAAACCAAACTTTGCACACATATTTATTGGTCAAAGAGACAAATATTTTCATATAATTTAATTTAGTATCATTTAATTTGCTTTTATATTTTCAAAATGGTGGCGGTTAAAAATATTTTAATTAAAATAACAAAAAACCCATTAACTTTATAAAGTTTTTACAAGATATAAAAAAGATTGGAATTTTAATTTCAAATCAAACGGTATTTTGGTGAACGAAATCTGTCCACAGATAACCGAGAAAATGCGGATGCAGGTTTAATGTAACATTACAAGGCCGATGCGCCACAGCAGCGCGGCCGTGACAAAGAAGCCGTGTTGTGCCAACTGAACTCCGCTTCTTAGCCACGGCCGCGCCGCGGTGGCGCACGGGCCCTGTAATGTTACATTAAACCTGCATCCGCATTTTCTCGATTATCTGTGGACAGATTTTGTTCACCAAAATACCGTTCGATTTGAAATTAAAATTAAAATCTTTTTTGTATCTTGTAAAAATTTTATAAAGTTAATGGGTTTTTAATTAATTTAAATAAAATATTTTTAACCTCTGCCATTTTGAAAATATAAAAGCAAATTAAATGATACTTTGAAAATATTTGTCTCTTTGACCAATAAATATGTGTGCAAAGTTTGGTTTCTGTATCTTAAATAGTACTTGATACATAGCATTTTTTGTAAAAAATACAAAATGGCGGCCAGCGACTAAACGAAGGATTTTTCAACATATGTTTATAGGAAATTTTTTGTTTATTTTGATGAGTACTATCACCCCTCGAAGTTTGTCCCCAACTTTAATGAACATCCTGTGTATATATATATATAAATATATATATATATATTTATATATACAGTATATAAAATTTTAAACGACTATATTTTTTGGTCTGTAGGCACCTCAAAAAAAAAATGAACATGGCCCCGGGCTTAAGTTTTGCCATGAGACCTAAGGTAATACAGTAGAGAGTCGACTATGTGAAACAATAGGGATTATGTGTACTCGGATAACTGAATTTTCGAATAGTCTGTCACAGACGGGAAAATGATGTTCAATGCACATAATGAAGAATGAAATTTAAGTCGCGTCAGCAGCGCTAGGCCATTTTAGCACCGCCAATTCGCAGCGCAGTTTCATTTTTTGATGTTTGGCTGTTTCGGTTAACCGATGTTTTGGATACCGGGCTATGAATAATCAACGTTCTTCTGTAGCTTCTTCCCTATGGGAAATTCGCTAAAAACTCTTAACAGTTCATGTTGGCCTATATGTTTTACATGTTAGTTATTGAGATAAGTTAAAAATATTTTGTATCTTAAGGTTTTTATGAAAATATTTTGTACATATTAAATTTAAACTTTTTTAAAAGTAAGAATACATAAATTGTTTTTTCTATTTCATTTTAGAATAAAGCAATATAACACATTGATAATATTAACAACTGTAGTTTATCATTCTAATTCTCAATCAGTCAAGCCTGTAAAGGAATTTCATTCTTTACATAAAACATGAAAGAAAGAAATGAATATTCAGGGTGTCTATAAAATCCATCACCAAACTTTAAAAGATGGTTTATTTGGTCAAAATAAGCAAAAAGGTTTATGAAGATATGTCCTAAAACGCATACTTACCCATATGTAATTAAATGAAAAATCGCTTAGTTAATCAGGCAATGTTAGGGCCACATTGCCCTTTATTAAACTTAACCTGGTTCACGCTCAACTATGATAAATGGTCTAAAACTGATGCAGAGTTTGGAATTACGTTTATGTTTTTATAGTTCAGTATTTATATTTTTTTAAATAATGGCCACGGGAACACAATTAAAAAACATGTAAAAGAGCCTTCAAAAAAGCTGCTCAACCTAGTAAAAAAGTTAGTTCCAGTCATTATATAATTTTAACTTCAAAATATGGATACGCATGCATTCTTTCGAAGGGGGCGGATTTCTCCTGAGGCACTTCAGCCATAACGGCTTTTGGTGCAAATGAATATGCATTCCAGGATTGAATGAAACAATGGTTTCAAAATAATTCTGGAGTTATTCCTGAACACAATGATGTATTAATCAATAGTATGGCGAGTAGACCTGTACGAAATCCGTGCAGAATCTGCGATAAAACTATAAATAAAAGTAATCCGGGATTGTGCTGTGATGGAATATGTGACAATAGTTTTCATATGATTTACCTAGGAATTAGTGAAGAGATTTTTGACAAAATTTTAGGATTTAAGGATTATGTTTCATTTTTGTACAAATCGTGTAAAACTTGGCTAGCTACCATGAGATCTTGAAAGGATCGTTGAATAAGGATGACTATTGTAATCTGCATGAAACAGTGAGTTATTTTAAAAATTGTAAAGAATGTGGTCAAAGACAATGTATTGATCAATAACAAGTTGGACTGTATGATTGAAGATAAATTTAAATCTGAAAATGTTAGGTTATCCACCGTCAATGAGAAAAGTGATGCGAATGTGAATGTGATTGACAATATCGACACCCATTCAAGACCGACTATCAGTAGCCTAACCGCTAGCAACATATTGAATCATCCGATCCCTAGTGTATGGGATCAGAGAAGTAAACAAAGAGAAGAGGTTATGACTACCAATGAAGATTTATGTAATAAATACCCCCGTCGCATCAGACCTGTGTAATCAGCGAATTTCCAAATCAATAATACAATAATAATAATATATGACAAGTTTTATAAAAATCTGTCCATAAACATGAGAATTATTTGCCTATTCTCCATAAGATTAACGTGGGAAAGAGTGTGCAGGTTAGCTGCTGTGAGGAACACTGAATGAAGTCATTTCTATAATAACTAATTTTAATCTTAACATTTATACCAACTTTCATCAACATCTGTCCATAAATAAAGGAGTTTGCCTATTCCCTATATGATTAGTATGGGAAAAGAGTATGCAGGTTTGCTGCCATGATAAACACATAAACTATGATTTTTAAGCATAAACGGGTAGGTATCAACAACATGAAGTTCAATACCAAGTTTAATCCAAAAATATTGGTTGATATGGGAAATATTAATTTTTCCTTATCCTCGATAAGATTAACATTGGAGCCCCACAATACAATGTACTGTGTTTAGACTTTTTAATATCTCGGTAACCGTTGGAGATAGAGAAAAACTTTAAGGAACTTAACTGTGTAGTTTTTTAAGCTGATTCCAATGGTGAAATATAAAAATAGAAAATTTAAAAATTTCTATTTTTTCTTTCTCTGGATTATATTCTAAAATAAAATCCATTTTGGGGTACAAAACCCCCCCAAACTACCCGTTCCCATTGACCGATATGTCTGGTTTACGAACTCGCCTGAGCGTTTGTAGGAATACACGTCTCTATCAAATTTGGTCTCGATCGAACCATTTTTACGAGAGTTATCGTGTTCACAGACACACACACACACATATATATATATATAAATTTTAACAACTATTGTTTTTGGACTTGGGCACCTAAAGATAAAAAAATAACATGGTCCCGGGCACAAATTGATGAGGAATTCCCTTTATTACAAGAATCTAACCTTGTGAACGACAAGATGCCATGGAAAACGGTAGGATACAAGAAGCAGCAAGTTGGAAATAAACCTAGACCTATTCAGACTCAGAACAAAAATCAATTTAAACATAGGCAAGAAAATGCCAATAATAATGAGGGACTCTGTGCTAAACAAAATCCCAAAATACTCACAGGCAGATCAGTGGTTAAGCAAAATTTAGCTACAATCAAGAGGACAAAATGTTTATTTGTGTCAAGGCTTGATCCGACAGTGAAGGAAAGCGATTTAGTAGAGTTCCTTAATGCATATAAAAGTGAGAGTTATGTGGTGGAAATATTAACACAAAATATCCTACCTACAGTTCCTTTAAAGTAGGTATACCAGAACCTATGTGGGATAACATTTTCAGTGAAGACATTTGGCCTGAAAGTACTCTCATAAGCACATTTAACTTACCTAGACACAATAAACGTAATTTAAACTTTCAACATACGGTAGAAACTGGGGTAAAGAAAGCCTAAATCCAGTGGAATCTGTTGAAAATCCTGCCTCTGTTGGTGGTAAATCTAATCAGGTTAAAGTTTTGTATGGGAATATAGAGTGTATTACAAATAAGGTTACAGAACTTGAAATGGTTGCATCTCCTACTATTCATTCTGTTGTTTGCTTGGTCGAACACTGGCTGACTTCTGATAATTTTTTATTGTATAATCTTTCTGACTTTACACTGGCATCCGTGTATTACCTGATTAACAGTGGACATGGTGGAGCTTTGATTTACGTCCTGAACACTTTTGAGGTAAGGGAACTGGATATTGGCATATTCTGTGTGGAGCAACACTTTGAAGCGTGTGCTGTCAGGCTCACTAGTCTTAAATTAATAATGGTTTCATTATATAAACCCAGTGGTAGTAATGATAATATATTTTTTGAGCAACTGGACTTGCTTTTAGATTTTCTACTAAAATACAATGAAAATACTTTTTTATTGAGGCGAACATTAGGACCTCATGGTCCTTTCTTACAGCTAACCTCTTTTACAATGAAAACTAATTTTTTTATATAAATCAAACTTAAAAAGAAAATCTCATTTTATTTCAAAGATAACAGAAAAAACTCTATATACTTTAAAAACTTGCAAGCACACACATTCAAAACATGCCACAGCTAGGCCTAGCGCACGCCATCCCGCCACACTACGATTATCCGGTTAAGGAAATAGTTTTTCAACGCCACCGTCAGCCAAGAACGGGTTTCAATAGATCTAATTTCATTGGGAAAAGTGTTCCAGAGGTGGCAGGCTGTTACTAAAAAGGACTTGTTAAAAATTGTGGTTTTGTGACGCGGAATACGTAGTGTTGACGAGCCAGAGCGGGTGTTTCTTACGACTCTTTCATTTAGAAATTCAAATTGGTTCGCGAGATAATTTGGAAGCCTATGATTGATTACAGAATGTGTTATTTGAATTATGCGCATTTCCCTTAAATCTGAAAGTTTTAAAAAAGATACTTGAATGTAAAAAGGTGTGACTCGTTCGTCTCTTTGAAGATTAAATAAAAAACGGATGCAATAATTTTGAGCACGTTGTAGTTTTGATGCCAAGGCCACAGTCATATCGTTAATTACAGTTAATTAATTAGTGTTGCAGTAGTTGAAGTGAGGAAATACAAGTTATTTGATCAAAAGCAGTTTTATATGTGATAAGGCAAAAGTCCTTGCATTTTTTCCAATGTATGAATAGGTGCAAACACCCTTTTGCAGATGTTCACAACTGCGTCAGTCCAGTCAAGTGTATTATGTAATGTTAAGCCAAGGCTTTTAACCTTGTCGTGGTAAGGTAGAAGAGTGTTGTTGACAGTTATTTTTTTGCATATTGTTAACATTAAGTCTGCTAAGTAGCCGTGAATGTCCAATAATTATAGGTTTGGTTTTGTCAGGATTGAGTTTAAGTCCATTCTTTGCCGCCCATTGAACAATTCTGTTGATGTCGTCATTTGTTTGTCTAATAGTGACATCCGCAGTGTTAATATTAAAATGAGCATAAATCTGTAAGTCGTCAGCGTACGAATGAAACTTGGTGTTGTGAAAAACTGAAGTTATGTCATTTGTATAAATGGTGTAGAGAAGAGGGCCAAGTATTGACCCTTGAGGGACGCCACAAGAAACCTGCTTCCAGTCTGAAGTAAATTTGTCATACACACACTTTGCTTGCGGCCCCGAAGGTATGATCTCATCCAAGAAAGTGAAAAGTATGAAAATCCTAGTAATTTTAATTTAGTGAGGAGTATGTCGTGATTAACTGTGTCAAAGGTTTGCTAAAATCAAATAAAATGAGAACTGTACACTGACTACGATCCATGGCCCATCGTATGTCGTCAGTGATCTTTAATAACGCTGTTTCAGTACTATGCGATTGCCTGAAACCGGACTGGAAAGGGTTAAGAATATTATTTTGTTTGAGAAAATCAGATAGTTGAGAGAGTGCACAATTCTTTCAAGGGCTTTAGAAAGAGCTGAAAGAATACTAATTGGTCTATAATCTTGTGGCAGAGATGGGGATGAGATCTTGTTTAGTGGGCGAACTAGAGCAAACTTCCATTTATCTGAGGAAATGCCTGTTCTTATAGATGTATTGAAGATATGGGTAATTGTGGGGAGAAGAGCAAACAAAATCTGCTTTATCAATGAAATGGGAATGTTGCCAGCTCCCGTGGCATCAGACGTAATTCGTCTTACTGCCCCTAATACGTCAATTTGCAAAATTTGTCTAAAATGAAACTTAGGAAGGATCTGATGCGAATTGCATTGTAGATTAAGCTCAGTTAAGTAAGTTTGTACTGTAGTGCTGTTTGAGGTTGACGAAAAAGATAGAAAATGATAATTTAAGTCATTTAATGGCAGTGTGATTGGGATAGATTTGTCTTGCTTACCAATACCGATTTTCTTAATATTACGCCAGAGAACAGTGTAAGACTGTTTTCTGTCAGAAAACAAGCGGTGAATATAGCGAGCGAAGTCTGGAGTTATGGAGTTTCTGCTTAACTTGATTACGCAACTGCCGATATCGGGCCATGAGCCCATGGTCTCCAGATCTTTTGGCTCGACGATGGACTGAATCCCGCTGAGCCATTAATCCAAGAATATCGCTAGTTATCCAGGGAACCGGATGTTTTTTATTTATTGGACGTGTGACAACTGGGGCGTGTTTATCGTACAATTTTAAAATGAAATCATTAAGAGAATCCACCATATCATTGACTGTCTCCTGAGTGTGTATGGAGTGCCATGGTGTTGATCTGCCAAAAAATGTATTCCATCAAAATTTCGAAAATTTCTATATATGATTATTTTTTGGATGACTTTTGGTGCTCTCAAGGTAAGTATAAACTAGATCGTGGCGGGAGATAGCCGGAACTGGAAGTTGCCAATGAAAAACTGAGAGTTGAGGGTCGCTTACAACCATGAGGTCTAGTGTGGTTTCAGCCTCAGCAGTGTGATGTGTCGGGTCCAGTTGGAGTATAGTCATGTTGCAAGATGTAAACATGTTTGTCAGCTGGCGGCAGTCGTAACGGGCCGGGTCAAGTAAGTCACAGTTAAATTCTCCCATAATTAAGACACGAGTGTAGCCCGGCATGAGGCGTAAGAGAATGCTTTTAAAGTCTGCTAGATGACCAACACCAGGGGGACGGTAACATACCTCCAGGAGAAGGGCATCCGAGCGAGAAGAGCCAATTTCTAAGAAAATGAATTCGGGTTTCGTCGAGTACTCGCCCGGGGACGCATACAACTGTCTAAACGTTAAACCTCTTTTAATATACATAGCGACGCCACCTCCAACTTTTCCAAGTCGTTCTTTACGGACCAGAGAGTATCCAGGCAGTGCAACGGTCCCCGATACAATACTCGGCTTTAACCAAGTTTCAGAAACTGCAATAATTTCAAAATTTTGATGTCGAAATATTGCTCTGACTTCGTCATCCAATACTATAATACGAGCAAGGTTTGTATATATATATATTTGCACACGGATCTCGAAAACGGCACCGAGGAATTTCTTTAAATTTAGGAAATAACTAATTTCCGTGTAGAAAATAAGTTCTAGATAGGTCTAATGTCCAGGAAAATTCGCGTTTTACTGTAATATTAAGTTTAAAATCTAAAAATTTAACATTACGCTTATGGAGAAGTACCTGGTGACCGAGCTTTGCTCGGATAGAATAAGATATGTATTTTACAAGTTAGTTAGCAAAATTAAAACAAATTTACTGCTCAATGAAAACATTTATGTGGTTTAAATAAAACAGTTTTAATACCCCTTAATTAATATGGCATAAATAATGAACAAATATATAGCCCTCGGGTGGGGATAGATCACGCGACCTTGCATACGTGAGATCTAAGCGCTTAAGCTACGGCGTCAGCCGATTTCGCTTCGTCGTTTAAGAGTTTTTGGCCAACCTCAATTAATTGTTTTAGCTAACCTTATACTGAATTTGTCCATACTGTTTGTTATTATTATCCTGTGATCAACTGATTTTGTTAGAAACGGAATGAGGATTGAAAAGCAAAAGATAATTTTAATTTACACCAATTATTTGGTCTGTTACAGTAGCTTCAAGCAATACAACGAATACGTTTTCTATCAAAACACGGAAGATTTTGGAAATACTCTTTCCTGCTTTTATTTCGCACAGTTATGTTACCCTAAAGTTTTTACAAATTGTTTAGTAACCTGATAATTTTACATTCATTACATACATAAAATAAATATTTATGAAAAACCTCTATTCACATATTGTTCTTTGCCGTCTTCAATCAAGAACTGTCAAACGTTTATAAACAGCTGTTTTGGTTTGCATTGTTTACATTTGATTCTCCATAAGCGTAATGTTAAATTTTTAGATTTTAAACTTAACATTACAGCAAAACACGAATTTTCCTGGACATTAGACATATCTAGAACTTATTTTCTACTCGGAAATTAGTTATTTCCAAAATTTAAAGAAATTCCTCGGTGCCGTTTTCGAGATCCGTGTGCAAATATATATATATATATATATATATATATATATATATATATATATATATATACAAACCTTGCTCGTATTATAGTATTGGATAAAATGTAAACAATACAAACCAAAACAGCTGTTTATAACCGTTTGACAGTTCTTGATTGAAGACTGCGGGGAACAATATAGAGGTTATGCATTAATATTTATTTTATGAATTAAATAAATGCAAAATTATCAGGTTACTAAACAATTTGTAAAAACTTAAGGATAACATAGCTGTGCGAAATAAAAGCAGAAAAAAGTATTTCCAAAATCTTCCGTGTTTTGATAGAAAACGTATTCGTTGTATTGCTTGAAGCCACTGTAACAAACCAATTAATTGATGTAAATTAAATTTCTCTTTTGCTTTTCAATCCTCATTCCGTTTATAACAAAATCAGTTGATCACAGGCTAGTAATAACGGTATGGATAATTAAACAGTAAATGATCGCTTTGGCTAAAAGGCGTTAAACGGCATCGCTCAATAGACTAACGTCGTAGCCGAGTTGTAGCTTGTCGGCCTCAAGAACTATATAGGCCGCGAGTTCCATCCCCACCAGGGGCGATACTTTTTGTTCAGTGCTATATTAATTATGGTGTATTAAATCGGTTTTATTTCAACCACATAAATGTTTTCATTGAGTTATAATTGTGTTTTAATTTTTCTAATTAATTTTTATAATACATGTCTTATTCTATACGAGCAAAGCTCGGTCACCAGGTACTGTGTTTACAAAGCGACTGGGAATTAACGTGGGCGGCTTTAAATTGTTTTGAGAAGTGAGCAAGGTTGTTGATAAGGATCTGAGCGTTATCAGGTGGTGAGGGAGCGGGCGGGGTAGGATTGGCTGAGGCGACGTTGCGCAGGTCCGCTATACTGGACCTACATCCCGTAGGTCCGTAGCGCGGCGACGACAACATACACTGGCGCAGCTGTGACAGACTCACTCACACACACATACATGCACAGGACAAAAAAACTTATGATAATACTAACTAAGAAATAAATAAAAATTAACATCATAATCATAATGATCGTAAGAGTCCTTGGCACATTTCAGCTTCAGCTCCTAAAATATATATACATTACTGTGCAAAATAACAACTTAATACAGTAGCTTACAATGAGTAAGCCTCCGTGTCGGTCCACCCACAGCACCCTGCCGTTGCGCGTCCAGATGTTAGTCGGCCCGTAGATCGACGCTGCCCTCTTCAGCACCTCCAGGCGGCGTGCTGTCAGTCCTCCCTGATGGTGACCCCGGACCCTTTCAGCTTCTTCTTGTTGTACAATCTCGCAATCGTAATTTGTGGTGATCTAAATATTGAAGCTAATGGACTAAAGCCGTCTACTATAAAGCTACTTAATCTACTTAGGTCGGCTGATCTTTACTAAATTGGCCCGAAATTCAGTTGTCTCCGGGAGTAAACTGAGTACAACGTGCTACGCTCACCACTCAGAATCTATGTTGTCGGGCAATTGGCGCCGTGTGAACGGTGTAGGCCGGTAGCGCTGTCTTGTTTTTGCCAGTTCCCTAGTTCCATTAAAGTCAGTCGAAACATATAGGTGTGTTGTGTTTTATTCCAGTTATTCGTTAGAAAAAATGGAACCGAAAGTGGAGGGGCGAAATAAATTTAAAATTTGTTGAACTTTACCTACATCGGCCAGCAACAAAGTTGTAGCTTGTACAGCTTTTTATGTCAGGCCTATATGTGTGATGTGAAAAATAGTTGTACAAATTTATACTGTATATATATATATATATATATATATATATATATATATTTGTGTTTTTAGCGAATTTCCCATAGGGAAGAAGCTATTACGATAGGTCTCATGGCAAGACCTAAGCCCGGGACTATATTATTTTTTCGTCTTTAGGCGCCCAGAGGCCATAAACAACAGTCGTAATATATATATATAGAAAATATTTAACGTCTATTGATTTAGATCTCTCGGAATCTCAAAACGAAAAAGCAACATGGGTCTGGGCTTATATCTTGCCATGTATTCTTATTTCCAATGGGAAATTCACTAGTAAAAATATATTTAATATTTGACTTGCATTATAATGCAAGTCATTGGTGAATGTCTATAGACATTCACCAATCCTTGTGTTGGATAAGCGTATTAAAATAATAAACCAACAAATATTAACTATGGTGGCAAATTTTTTTTTGAAAGGAGGTGTTAGGAAATCCGTAGGTTTCTAGACCTGCCTGATATCAGTGTTGTTTTTATGATACACTCATAACCTCCAAAGCCAGTTGAAATTACAGTATGAAACCAAATATAACACTAAAATCAATTGTTTTATTAGTCTACCAGCATGAATTGGGAGTTTGGCTCATAAAACTCAATAGTAATAGTATAAACAAATCAACCAATGATGAATGTCTAAAGATCAAAATAATATGGAGAAAGACGTATGCTGAATTGGGAACTTTGTTAAATTGTCAGAATCTGGGCCAGTTATTAACGAACATAAAACATTCCTCTCACGCAAGCCTTGAGCTGCCATGCTTTGTCGCAGGAACATAAAATATCACATAATTAGGAATTTCGATGTTTTTTTCTAAAACCAAGAGTATAAGATTAAATACAGAAGTAAAAAATTCGATGAAATACCTCATTGCAATCTTTGTTCTGATATATTGTTGAATAAAACTAAAGTACATATATATATATATATATATATATATATATATGTATATATATATGTGTCTGTGAACAAGATATCTCTCATAAAAATGGTCCGATCGAGACCAAATTTGGTAGAGACGTGTATTCCTACAAATGCTCGTACGAGTTAGTAAACCAGACATATCAGTCAATGGGAACGGGTAGTTTGGGGGAATTTTGTACCCCAAAATGGGGCTTTTAACGTTTTTCACATGTAATTTTTAAAAATTTCTAATTTTATATTTCACCATTAGAATCAGCTTAAAAACTACACAATTAAGTTCCTCAAAGTTTTTCTCTATTTTCAACGGTTACCGAGATATAAAGAATTCTAAACACAGTACGTTGTATTTTGATGCTCCAATGTTAATCTTATGGAGGATTAGGAAAAATTAATTTTTCACTTATTATCTTATATTTTTGGATAAAACTTGATATTTAGCTTCATGTGGTTGAGGTCTATCCATTTATGCTTAACAATCTTAGTTTATGTGTTTATCATGGCAGAAAACCTGTAAACTCATTTCCCATATTAATCATATAGTGAATAGGCAAACTCCTTTATTTATGGACAGATGTTGATGAAAGTTGATATAAATGCTCAAAAAATTAATTGTTTACGCTAGAAACACCTACTTTCAGCGTTCCTCACAGCAGCAAACCTGCATACTCTTTCCCATGTTAATCTATGGAGAGTAGGCAAAAAATACTCATATTTATTGACAGATAATGATCAAACTAGTCATATATTATTATTATTATGTTATTGATTTGGAAATTCGCTTAGTACGCAGGTCTGCTGCGACCGGGGTATTTTGCTTTTCTTCCATGTAATTTTTAAAAATTTCAAATTTCATCTTTCGCCTTTAGAATCAGCTTAAAAACTGCACAATTAAGTTTCTTAAAGTTTTTCTCTATCTCCAACGGTTACCGAGGTAATAAAAACTCTAAACACAGTACATTGTATTTTGGGGTTCCGATGTAATTCTTATGGAGGATAAGAAAAAAATTAATATTTCCCATATCAATGCAACATAAAACAAACGTTTCAACAACACAACGAACAACGTTTGTGTTCGTCTGGATTTTTGGATTAAACTTAGTATTTACTTTTATGTTGTTAATACCCAACCGTTTATGCTTAAAATCATTGTTTATGTGTTTATCATGGCAGCAAACCTGCATACTCTTTTCCAATGTTAATCATATAGGGAATAGTCATAGTCCTTTATTTATGGACAGATGTTGATGAAAGTTGGTATAAATGCTCAAAAAATTTGTTGTTAACGCTAGAAACACCTACTTTCAGCGTTCCTCACAGCAGCAAACCTGCATACTCTTTCCCATGTTAATCTATGGAGAGTAGGCAAATAATACTCATATTTATTGACAGATAATGATCAAACTAGTCATATATTATTATTATTATGTTATTGATTTGGAAATTCGCTTAGTACGCGGGTGTGCTGCGACGGGGGTATTTTGCTTTTCTTCCATGTAATTTTTAAAAATTTTAAATTTCATCTTTCGCCTTTATAATCAGCTTAAAAACTGCACAATTAAGTTTCTTAAAGTTTTTCTCTATCTCCAACGGTTACCGAGGTAATAAAAACTCTAAACACAGTACATTGTATTTCGGGGCTCCGATGTAATTCTTATGGAGGATAAGAAAAAAATTAATATTTCCCATATCAATGCAACATAAAACAAACGTTTCAACAACACAACGAACAACGTTTGTGTTCGTCTGGATTTTTGGATTGGTCGATTTGTCGATCGGTGCAGAGTGCGAGTATTCGTGACTGGCCGGTGGTCGATTTGTCGATCGGTGCCGAGTGCGAGTATTCGTGACTGGCCGGTGGTCGATTTGTCGATCAGTGCCGAGTGCGAGTATTCGTGACTGGCCGGTGGTCGGTTTGTCGATCAGTGCCGAGTGCGAGTATTCGGGGCTGGCCGGTGGTCGATTTGTCGATCAGTGCCGAGTGCGAGTATTCGTGACTGGCCGGTGGTCGATTTGTCGATCAGTGCCGAGTGCGAGTATTCGGGGCTGGCCGGTGGTCGATTTGTCGATCAGTGCCGAGTGCGAGTATTCGTGACTGGCCGGTGGTCGATTTGTCGATCAGTGCCGAGTGCGAGTATTCGTGACTGGCCGGTGGTCGATTTGTCGATCAGTGCCGAGTGCGAGTATTCGGGGCTGGCCGGTGGTCGATTTGTCGATCAGTGCCGAGTGCGAGTATTCGTGACTGGCCGGTGGTCGATTTGTCGATCAGTGCCGAGTGCGAGTATTCGTGACTGGCCGGTGGTCGATTTGTCGATCAGTGCCGAGTGCGAGTATTCGGGGCTGGCCGGTGGTCGATTTGTCGATCAGTGCCGAGTGCGAGTATTCGTGACTGGCCGGTGGTCGATTTGTCGATCAGTGCCGAGTGCGAGTATTCGTGACTGGCCGGTGGTCGATTTGTCGATCAGTGCCGAGTGCGAGTATTCGGGGCTGGCCGGTGGTCGATTTGTCGATCAGTGCCGAGTGCGAGTATTCGTGACTGGCCGGTGGTCGATTTGTCGATCAGTGCCGAGTGCGAGTATTCGGGGCTGGCCGGTGGTCGATTTGTCGATCAATGCCGAGTGCGAGTATTCGTGACTGGACGGTGGTCGATTTGTCGATCAGTGCCGAGTGTGAGCATCCAGAACTAGCCGGTGGTCGATTTTTATTGCATTACGCCACGCCGCGCCGGGGGTTGGGTTTGGGGTAGTCCACAAACGCATGCGCCACCACCCAGTGACGTAGCCCCTCAGTTACACTCTAGTAGCCCAGTCGTCGTGTTCGTCTGTTTTATATGTTTTTTTACATGTTTGTATGTTAGTCCATTGATTTTTCGTGTCGTGTCGTGTACAGTGTTCCTTCTCCCCTTGCTAACCTCATGTCCTAGAGAAGAGGAGTCGAGAAGAGGTGAGCAGATAACCTAACCATCAATCAAGGCAATGTTGATATTTCTGGATTCCTTCGTATGGTTATGTAACAGAGAGAATAAACGGAAAATGTAATATTGAAAAGCGATACTAACTACTTACTTGACTGCTAAAATCATCCAATAAATTAAGACAATTTTTTAAATAAACATAAGAAAGCGTAAAATTGATTAAAATATTTGTGTCTGATCCTATGTTTATAAACAATATTACTTATTTTTTAGTAGAAAATGTTTACAATCAAAACAAAAAATAAAGTATAAAATACTTATACTTTATTTTTTGTTTTGATTTTTTGAAGACGGCTGGAACGAACAAAGGGAACTTTCGACAAGACTAGGTTACTTGGTTTACGTCGGTTGGACCTGTGCGTGTGTGAGGATGGCAAGATTTAGATAACATTTCGTAACAAGCAAAAAGTAATTAAAATGGTTTAGTTTAAAGTAAATTACATTGGCCTGTATAACAGTATCGTATTTTTATGTCAAAGAGGTTTCATGAATGATTATAGATTAGATCAAAGATTAGAGAAATATTATCAACTTGAAATATTATATTTCTTTAATCATTACTGTTTATGGATAGATTTTTTTATAATATTTTGCCATTAACCAAAAATTTAAACAAAAAACCCTAAAATATGATGATGAATTAACTCTACTTTGGCGTTAATTTTTTAACTGAATGAGTATTGAAAAACGATCATCATTTAGAAAATACACAATTGATGTGAATATTATAAAAATACTATTTTAGGTGCGATATATTTTATCAAGCATCAGAGTTTGAATTGTAAATCTCTCTAAATAATTAAAATTACTTGCATATTGAAGGAAATTGGAACCTTGTAAAAACACAGAAAATGTGGAGTCTGCTCAAGACTTAATATTCACCAATGAAGAATTTCGCTGTTAAATTAATCATTTTAAAATAATAGATTTTTTCATTGGTTTGGTAACATATGTCTTGTTCCTTGTCCCTCTTCTACATGACTCTCATGCAAGGAGAGCCAGGCCAACTCGTGTCATGTGTCGTGCCGTGTCAATGTCAAATATAAAACTTAATTTTCATACTACACTTTTAACACAATATGGAAAAAATGAAGTATGGTCTATGGACTAGACTATCAAAGGTAAGTAATCCACCAGTAATCGTCACATACATTCGAATCGAATAAAATTGTAGTGAACAAGGCATCAGCAGTTAGACATTGAAGTGTAAAGGTACTCACACGGTAACTAACGTGATTTTTAGTGGTTATTAAAACATATAGTCATGGACTAGTCACATAGAAAATCAGAAATCTTAATTTATCATAAATTATAAAACTTTTAATAATAATAATATTAATCATATTAAAATGATTTCTATACATGAATGATACAATTTAACAAGAGGGAAAAACCAAGCTACGGTAAACAATACCTCAATAGATACTCTACAATTAATTATATATATATATATATACTTATTATATATACTTAATTATAATTAATTATAATTACTAGTAATTATATATACTTTCTTATCTCTACAATATTTAAATACATAATATTAGAATAAAGGTTTTACTTACAAAAAATAAAAAAATAAGATATAAGTGTAATAATTAAAATAAAATAGATAAAAATGGACCAAAAGCAAAAGATACTTAATATTCCATTTTGACTGAATTTAGTTTGTTCATTTAGTTCCATACAATTACGGTATAGAAACCATGACACAACTGTGATAGTGTAGCCTTAGTGTCTAAAATTTTGGGAGCATTATTTTATTTGATCTACATTTGTATCATGTTTTCATGGAACCAAAATCGACATTTTTCTGAATACTGTTTTAAAATAACATATTTGGAATTAAAATATACCGGTACAGTATTTTAAAGGTTACAAGTGTTAAACCTAGAAAGCTTTATAAAGGGGTTGCAGGGTTTTGTTTTGCCTAAATCCACAAAAAGCACTACAGATGTTAACATTTAAACATCTGTAGTGAAAATTTGTAATATTATTTTAAGATAAATTAATTATATAATTAATTATGCTTTAGAATTAAGTTATTTTACAAGACAATTTTAAGTGGTTTGAATGGTTGCTAAAATTAATAAAGTTCAAATTTTCGTAAATATACTTAGCTCGGTATAAACAATATTACTTAATATTATTATTTTATCTACCATTTTATATTATTACAGCCGATTTAGTAAATCTATTCGTAATTAAAACTATATTAAAAACTAAACTAAAGTTGAAAATTAGTTAATTTACTGTCATGTATTTTTATTGTTCACTTCCTTTTATCCACCCAAACCCAAAACTGTAGTTAAATTATAAACTACATTTAATCCTTAGTTTATTCAAATAAGCATCCTCAAATAGAATGACGACTAAATACGAATCCAATAAACCCAGGTACCCTCTAGGTGTTAATAGCTAAAGTTCAAGAATTGCTATAGTTTTGTATGAAGATTAAATTAGTAAAATAATTATGTTGAGTACAACTCTTTTCTTAATTTTGTATACATACTTGATTCAATTGAATAAAAAAAAATTAATAATCTATTGTTAGCAATGAATATTATGTATAAGGAATAACACATAATAGTAGCTTAATAATTATTGTTTTGCAACATGCATTCCGAAATCAGAAAATTACAGCAAACTCTGGCCTGACTAGACTCTATAAACATATGCTAATTACCTCAGTGATTATGGAATTTAATTAACACGATTAATTAGCTATAAATGACTTCATATAAACAATAAAAGTTACTGTTTGTACTGTTGTACGTTTTGTACGTAATCCGTTAGATTAAAAGCTTTATGCACTTTTCCTCTAGACTACTTATATCCTTGAAAGCTTTTAGTTTGTATAATACGGAATAAAAATGAAACAATGATTTTACTAGCTCTAAACATTAACCTGTACGGTGTTCCGAGGAGGGCCTGCAGATCTGATGACGTCATTCTCCTAGAGACAATAACAACACTGTAACGATTCAGAGTTCGAATATTTGAAGGCTATCATTGCATTAGAGTTTACTTAACTAAACTGTTATGAGAACTAAGAATGAAATTAGTTGGAGTGAGAGTAAACCTTTCAAATGAAGCTTAAATTAAGCTCTGTGTGTTTAAGATTTATCATCTTAATTAATGAAGTATCGATATTAATCTTCTGGTAAAGTGCAAGACTGAAGTAAGCATACTTCTACTTGCATTTTGAAAGGGTTGAGACAGCAATACTGTATATACCCCTAATGAAATTAAACGGTATCAGTGAACTGACACATGTATTTCTTGGATTTCTTTAAGTAAACGTAAACAATTACACACATGAAATAAAACTGTCGTACTATTAAATGCTATTTAAATAACATGTTTCATAAATAATTATAGATTAATGTCTTACAAACAACGTTCTGTGTTTACCACTGACAGTAAATTTAACTTTTCACCAGAACCATTTACTGTTAGAGTAATGGTTTAAAAATACTAATTTATTTAGCTTTTTAAACTGGTTTTAATGATGACGGTCAAATTACTTAAAAAATGTAACGCTTTACTAAATAAACGTTATCAGTGGACTGACACATACTTTCTCCCTTAAGTAAATTTAAAAAAACAATCTGTAATAAAACTATCATGTTCTTAAGAGTTGATCTAAATACCTTTTAATAATTTATTGTTTTAAAAATAATCATCCCATTCCTGAAAATAAAAACAAGAGAGACGAAGGTAAATTAATTTCTAGAATTGTATGGGAGAAACCCCCCCCCTCGGCAATACTAAGCTTATTTGAGTTAGTTTTGTTGGGTGAATTGACCTTACTATTCTTACCAAGTTTCATGGAAAACGGTTGGAAAATAAGGAATTATTTTATTTTTTAATATTCTTCATAAGAATAATATTCGGCGGTTTCAGACAACGTACTGCGTTTATCATGGACAGTAAATTAAAATTTTCTCTGGAACCGTTAGTCGTAGACAAATAATTCAATATACTAATTCGTTTAGTTTTATAAGCTGGGTTCAATGGTGCCAGTCAAGTTATACTTTACTTTTATTGTGTTTGCTGAAAATTTAAAAATTTGATTTTTTTTACATTTAAAAGCCCATAACTTTTGAACCGTCTTTTTACAGACATGCGGTGGTGTCAAATTTTCAGTACTCTGTGCAATATTAACTATTGCGGTGGTGTCAAATTTTCAGTTCTCTGTGCAATATTAACTATAAAATTCTAATAAAAATCGTTAGAGCCGTTTTGGAGAAATTTGGATTTTTCACGGTTTTTAAGGGTATATAGGGGTGAACTACCCTTAAAAATAAAAAATTCAAAAAAAAAATAGAACAAAAAGACCTGGAGATACGGTGAATATATACATACATGCCATATTTCTCTGTACACATCCAGACACACACGCACACGCACACGCGCGCACACACAGATAGACACACTGACGGACAGACATCACGTCGAAACCCACTTTTTCGGATTCAGGGGACTCCAAAACGGATATATCCACTCTCAACTCAAATTCGAAAATTTTTACGAAAAAAATACTTTCTCCATATACTACGTATAATAGGAGAAAGTAAAAAGAAAATGCCTGGAGATACGGATCATATGTGAGATTAATATCAAATGGTCCTATTTTCACTCCTAAAAGATCCACTGCTTTAGGTTGATTCACTTAAAACAATAAAATGTTAAGGGGTACTCATCATTTGAACTAAAACTGTATTGTAATTGCTTCGGCAATAACATAACCCTGACGGAGACCAAGTACGCTCATGCCATGTAGTCAGTAGCTTATGATAGCAATATCTGCAAAATAATTATATTGTAAATGTATCGGCAAAGAATAAGAATTAAGAAATTAAGAAAGAAAAATATAAAGCAATGATCTACTCTAAATATTCTAATGCGAATCCCTTCAATTATTACTACGTCTAGACTACGTTAAGAGGAACGTATGACCTTAGCCAACTATGACCGCGTGGACCTCCAAAAGCCCTCTCGACAACCTGGACACGTCATGACTTACTATGACCGCGTGGTCCTCCACAAGCCCTGTCGACAACCTGGACACGTCATGACTTACTATGACCGCGTGGACGTATGGCATTACCTACTATGACCGCGTGGTCCTCCACAAGCCCTGTCGACAACCTGGACACCTGCCATGATCTGCTATGACCGCGTGGTCCTCCACAAGCCCTGTCGACAACCTGGACACCTGCCATGACCTGCTAAGATCGCGTGGTCCTCCACAAGCCCTGTCGACAACCTGGACACCTGCCATGACCTGCTATGACCGCGTGGTCCTCCACAAGCCCTGTCGACAACCTAAACACCTGCCATGACCTGCTATGACCGCGTGGTCCTCCACAAGCCCTGTCGACAACCTGGACACCTGCCATGACCTGCTATGACCGCGTGGTCCTCCACAAGCCCTGTCGACAGCCTGGACACCTGCCATGACCTGCTATGACCGCGTGGTCATCCACAAGCCCTCTCGACAACCTGGACACGTCATCACTTACAATGACCGCGTGGTCCTCCACAAGCCCTCTCAACAACCTGGACACAAGTCATGACCTGCTATGACCGCGTGGTCCTCCACAAGCCCTCTCGTCAACCTGGTCACATGTCATGACCTGCTATGACCGCGTGGTCCTCCACAAGCCCTCTCGACAACCTGGACACAAGTCATGACTTACTATAACCGCGTGGTCCTCCAAAAACCCTCTCGACAACCTGGACACAAGTCATGATTTACTATGACCGCGTGGTCCTCCACAAGCACTCTAGACAACCTGGACACATAGCATGACCTGCTATGACCGCGTGGTCCTCCACAAGCCCTCTCGTCAACCTGGTCACATGCTATGACCTGCTATGACCGCGTGGTCCTCCACAAGCCCTCTCGACAACCTGGACACATGTCATGACCTGCTATGACCGAGTGGTCCTCCACAAGCCCTCTCGACAACCTGGACACATGTCATGACCTGCTATGACCGCGTGGTCCTCCACAAGCCCTCTCGTCAACCTGGACACATGTCATGACCTGCTATGACCGCGTGGTCCTCCACAAGCCCTCTCGACAACCTGGACACATGTCATAACCTGCTATTATCGCGTGATCCTCCACAAGCCCTCTCGACAACCTGGACACAAGTCATGACTTACTATGACCGCGTGGTCCTCCACAAGCCCTCTCGACAACCTGGACACAAGTCATGACTTACTATGACCGCGTGGTCCTCCACAAGCCCTCTCGTCAACCTGGTCACATGTCATAACCTGCTATGACCGTGTGATCCTCCACAAGCCCTCTCGACAACCTGGACACAAGTCATGACTTACTATAACCGCGTGGTCCTCCAAAAACCCTCTCGACAACCTGGACACAAGTCATGATTTACTATGACCGCGTGGTCCTCCACAAGCACTCTAGACAACCTGGACACATAGCATGACCTGCTATGACCGCGTGGTCCTCCACAAGCCCTCTCGTCAACCTGGTCACATGCTATGACCTGCTATGACCGCGTGGTCCTCCACAAGCCCTCTCGACAACCTGGACACATGTCATGACCTGCTATGACCGAGTGGTCCTCCACAAGCCCTCTCGACAACCTGGACACATGTCATGACCTGCTATGACCGCGTGGTCCTCCACAAGCCCTCTCGTCAACCTGGACACATGTCATGACCTGCTATGACCGCGTGGTCCTCCACAAGCCCTCTCGACAACCTGGACACATGTCATAACCTGCTATTATCGCGTGATCCTCCACAAGCCCTCTCGACAACCTGGACACAAGTCATGACTTACTATGACCGCGTGGTCCTCCACAAGCCCTCTCGACAACCTGGACACAAGTCATGACTTACTATGACCGCGTGGTCCTCCACAAGCCCTCTCGTCAACCTGGTCACATGTCATAACCTGCTATGACCGTGTGATCCTCCACAAGCCCTCTCGACAACCTGGACACAAGTCATGACTTACTATGACCGTGTGATCCTCCACAAGCCCTGTCGACAACCTGGACACGTCATGACTTACTATGACCGCGTGATCCTCCACAAGCCCTGTCGACAACCTGGTCACACGTCATGACCTACTATGGCCGGGTGGTCCTCCAAAAGCCCTCTCGTCAACCTGGACACATACCATGACCTACTATGACCGCGTAGTCCTGCAAAAGCCCTCTCGTCAACCTGGACACATGTCATGACCTGCTATCACCGCGTGATCCTCCACAAGCCCTCTAGTAATCCCGGACACATTCCATGACCTGCTATGACCGCGTGGTCCTCCACTAGACCTCTCGACAGCCTGGACACAAGACATGATCTACTATGACCCCGTGGTCCTCCACAAGCCCTCTCGTCAACATGGACACGTCATGACCTGCTATGACCGCCGGATCGTCCACAAGCTCTCTCGTCAACCTGGACACATGTCATGACCTACTATGACAGCGTGATCCTCCACAAGCCCTCTCGTCAACCTGGACACATGTCATGACCTACTATGACCGCATGGTCTTCCACAAGCCCTCTAGTAATCCTGGACACATTCCATGACCTAGTTTGACCGTGGGATCGTCCACAAGCTCTTTCGTCAACCAGGACTCATGACATGACCTACTATGACCGAGTGGTCCTCCACAAGCCCTCTAGTAATCCTGGACACATGTCTTGACCTACTATGACCGCGTGATCGTCCACAAGCCCTCTCGTCAACCTGGACTCATGACTTGACCTTCTATGACTGCGTAGTTCTCGACATGTCCTCTCGTTGACCTGGACACATGACATGACCTTGGAAGAGGAGATTTGGTAGAGACTTGTATTATCACATTTGCTTGGACGAATTCGTAAACCAAACATATCGGTCAATGGAAACGGGTAGTTTGGGTGGGGTTTTGTTTTAATAAATTGGGTTTTTAACGAATTCCCCATAGGGAAGAAGCTATTACCTTAGGTCTCATGGCGAGACTTAAGCCCGGAATCATGTTATTTTTTCATCTTTAGGTGCCCAAGTCCAAAAACAATACTCTCGTAAAAATGGTCCGATCGAGACCAAATTTGGTAGAAACGTTTATTCCTACATTTTCTCGGACGAGTTTGTAATCCAGACACATCGGTCAATCGGAAGGGGTAGTTTGAGGGGGTTTTATACCCCAAAAATGGGGTTTTTGCGTTTTCCCAATGTAATCTTAAAAAATTTCAAATTTTATCTTTCACCATTAGAATCAACTTAAGAACCTGCACAATTAAGTTCCTTAAAGTTTTTCTCTATCTCCAACGGTTACCGAGATATTAAAAAATCTAAACACAGCATGTTGTATTTTAGGGCTCCAATGTTAATCTTATCGAGGATAAGGAAAAATTAATACTTCCCAATATGAATCAATATTTTTGGATTAAACTTGGTATTTACCTCCATGTTGTTAATACCCACCCGTTTATGATTAAAAATCATCGTTTATGTGTTTATCATGGCAGCAATCCTGCATACTCTTTTCCCATATTAATCATATAGGGAATAGGCAAACTCCTTTATTTATGGACAGATGTTGATGAAAGTTGGTATAAATGTTAAAAATAAAAATTGGTTATGGTAGCAATGCCTACTTTCAGTGTTCCTCACAGCAGCAAACGTGCACACTCTTTCCCATGTTAATCTTATGGAGAATAGGCAAATAATTCTCATGTTTATGGACAGATTTTTATAAAACTTGTCATATATTATTATTATTATATTATTGATTTGGAAATTCGCTGAGTATGCAAGTCTGCTGCGACGGAGGTATTTGTGTTTTTCATATGTAATTAAGAAAAATTTAAATTTTATCTTTCACCATTAGAACCAGCTTAAAAGCTACATAATTTAGTTCCCTAAAGGTGTTTTTTATCGGTTACTGAGATATTTAAAAATCTACATTACATTGTATTTAAGTTTTCCAATGTTAATCTTATGGAAGATAACGAAAAATTAATATTTCCCTTATCAACCAATATTTTTGTATGAAACTTTATATTTAGGTAAATGTAGTTGAGATCCATTCATTTATGCTAATTTTCGTAGTTTATGTGTTTATCATGGCAGCTAATCTGCATACTCTTTTCTCATGTTATCATATAGAGAATGGGTAAACTCCTTTATTTGTGGACAGATTTTGTTGAAACTTGGTATAAATGGTCAAAATAAAATTGTTTATGATAGAAATACCTACTTTTAGTGTCCCTGACAGCAGCGAACCTGCATACTCATTCCAATGTTAATATTATCTAGAATAGACAAAGAACTAACTCTTATAATTATTGACAGATATTTATAAAACTTGTTTTTTATTATTCTTTATTATTACATTATTGATATGGAAATCTGCTGAGTTCGCAGGTCTGCTGTTACGGGGTTATTTTATAATTAAATATATGAAATACATGGAAGTATGTGTTAGTTATGTTAACTTGTAATTTTGATTGTGACACTTAACTGTAATCTGTTATCCGTTGGAAAATAAAATTAATAATAAATTCATTAATAAGTATAGGTATACAAACGTAAATATAGTCAATATTAACGCAGAAAAGTAGATAACTCGTGTAAATGGATAATCAAGTTTCATTCATGGCCGCTTGGCTCATTATAAATGTGATTACAATCAAATCCCGGCTTATATCACTAATCAGTTTTAAGTGGGTAAATACATTTAGTAAGTCATTCATGTGAGCTCTGTCAACTATACTACAGGGCTACTGTACCACATCGATAGTGGTTCTAGGGTTTCCTGTTGGGTCTATTATATTATAATACATTTAGTCAGTCATTCATATAAGCTGTGTCAACTATACTACAGGGCTACTGGACTACATCGATAGTGGTTCTAGGGTTTCCTGTTGGGACTATTATAATACATTTAGTAAGTCATTCATATAAGCTGTGTCAACTATACTACAGGGCTAGTGGACTACATCGATAGTGGTTCTTGGGTTTCCTGATGGGACTATTATATTATAAAACATTTAGTATGTCATTCATATAAGCTGTGTCAACTATACTACAGGGCTACTGTACTACATCGATAGTGGTTCTAGGGTATAAGTATACAAACGTAAGTATAGTCAATATTAACGCGGAAAAGTAGATAACTCTTGTAAATCGATAATCAAGTTTCATTCATGGCCGCTTGGCTCATTATAAATGTGAATACAGTCAAATCCCGGCTTATATCACTAATCAGTTTTAAGTGGGTAAATACATTTAGTAAGTCATTCATGTGAGCTGTGTCAACTGTGTACAACGATAGTGGTTCAGGGTTTCCTGTTGGGACTATTATATTATAATACATTTAGTCAGTCATTCATGTGAGTTGTGTCAACTATACTACAGGGCTACTGGACTACATCGATAGTGGTTCTTGGGTTTCCTGTAGGGACTATTATATTATAATACATTTAGTAGGTCATTCATATAAGCTGTGTCAACTATACTACAGGGCTAGTGGACTACATCGATAGTGGTTCTTGGGTTTCCTGATGGGACTATTATATTAAAAAACATTTAGTAAGTCATTCATATAAGCTGTGTCCACTATACTACAGGGCTACTGGACTACATCGATAGTGGTTCTTGGGTTTCCTGTAGGGACTATTATATTATAATACATTTAGTAAGTCATTCATATAAGCTGTGTCAACTATACTACAGGGCTACTGGACTACACCGATAGTGGTTCTTGGGTTTCCTGTAGGGACTATTATATTATAATACATTTAGTAAGTCATTCATATAAGCTGTGTCAACTATACTACAGGGCTAGTGGACTACATCGATAGTGGTTCTTGGGTTTCCTGATTGGACTATTATATTATAATACAATTAGTCAGTCATTCATGTGAGCTGTGTCAACTATACTACAGGGCTAGTGGACTACATCGATAGTGGTTCTTGGGTTTCCTGTTGGGAATATTATATTATAATACATTTAGTAAGTCATTCATATAAGCTGTGTCAACTATACTACAGGGCTAGTGGACTACATCGATAGTGGTTCTTGGGTTTCCTGTTGGGACTATTATATTATAATACATTTAGTCAGTCATTCATATAAGCTTTGTCAACTATACTACAGGGCTACTGTACTACATCGATAGTGGTCCTAGGGTTTCCTGTTGGGACTATTATATTATAATACATTTAGTAAGTCATTCATATAAGCTGTGTCAACTATACTACAGGGCTAGTGGACTACATCGATAGTGGTTCTTGGGTTTCCTGATGGGACTATTATATTATAAAACATTTAGTAAGTCATTCATATAAGCTTTGTCAACTATACTACAGGGCTACTGGACTACACCGATAGTGGTTCTTGGGTTTCCTGTTGGGACTATTATATTATAAAACATTTAGTAAGTCATTCATGTGAGTTGTGTCAACTATACTACAGGGCTACTGGACTACATGGATAGTGGTTCTTGGGTTTCCTGTTGGGACTATTATATTATAATACATTTAGTAAGTCATTCATATAAGCTGTGTCAACTATACTACAGGGCTAGTGGACTACATCGATAGTGGTTCTTGGGTTTCCTGTTGGGACTATTATATTATAATACATTAATTTAGTCAGTCATTCATGTGAGCTGTGTCAACTATACTACAGGGCTACTGGACTACATCGATAGTGGTCCTAGGGTTTCCTGTTGGGACTATTATATTATAATACATTTAGTAAGTCATTCATATAAGCTGTGTCAACTATACTACAGGGCTAGTGGACTACATCGATAGTGGTCCTAGGGTTTCCTGTTGGGACTATTATATTATAATACATTTAGTAAGTCATTCATATAAGCTGTGTCAACTATACTACAGGGCTAGTGGACTACATAGATAGTGGTTCTTGGGTTTCCTGATGGGACTATTATATTATAAAACATTTAGTAAGTCATTCATATAAGCTTTGTCAACTGTACTACAGGGCTACTGAACTACACCGATAGTGGTTCTTGGGTTTCCTGTTGGGACTATTATATTATAAAACATTTAGTAAGTCATTCATGTGAGCTGTGTCAACTATACTACAGGGCTACTGGACTACATCGATAGTGGTTCTTGGGTTTCCTGTTGGGACTATTATATTATAAAACATTTAGTAAGTCATTCATGTGAGCTGTGTCAACTATACTACAGGGCTACTGGACTACATCGATAGTGGTTCTTGGGTTTCCTGTTGGGACTATTATACTATAATACATTTGGTCAGTCATTCATGTGAGCTGTGTCAACTATACTACAGGGCTACTGGACTACACCAATAGTGGTTCTTGGGTTTCCTGTTGGGACTATTATATTATAATACATTTAGTAAGTCATTCATGTGAGCTGTGTCAACTATACTACAGGGCTACTGGACTACATCGATAGTGGTTCTTGGGTTTCCTGTTGGGACTATTATATTATAAAACATTTAGTAAGTCATTCATGTGAGCTGTGTCAACTATACTACAGGGCTACTGGACTACATCGATAGTGGTTCTTGGGTTTCCTGTTGGGACTATTATACTATAATACATTTAGTAAGTCATTCATATAAGCTGTGTCAACTATACTATAGGGCTACTGGACTACATCGATAGTGGTTCTAGGGTTTCCTGTTGGGACTATTATACTATAATACATTTGGTCAGTCATTCATGTGAGCTGTGTCAACTATACTACAGGGCTACAGGACTACATCGATAGCGGTTCTTGTGTTTTGAATTTGAGTTTCTGGTGTGTGTGTGGGGGGGGGGTGGGGAGTTTGCAGAAGCCAAGAGACGGGACTATTGGTCTAATTTTCATTACATTCTGTATGTAGGTAACAGTCCACGATATCTCGGACACCTTTTTTATTTCCTGACAATTGAATTTCAAGAGTAGTACTTTACCCCTGAAACCTTCTAAAAAGCATGTAAAATGAAAAATTCTCAAAAGCGGCCCTAACGATTTGATGAAAATTATTTGGTTCATTTAATAGAATAATATGAGAGAAACAAAATGAAACTAGGCCTACCCTTATTTGTGAAAACATTAAGGTTTAAAAGTTATGGGCTGTTAAAAGTAAAAACAAACATTTTTTAGACTTTTCTATGAAAACAATTAAGGTAAAGTATAATTTAAATCAGCTTAAAATAAAACAAATTAGTACTGTATTTTGAATTCTTTGTCTATGACTACCGATTTCAGAGAAAACTTAAATTTACTGTCCATGATTAAACTAGTACTTTGTGTGAAAGCGCGCAATATTATTATATTAGAGAAGACTAAAAAATTGATTTTTTACTTATTTCCCTAACGTTTCCATGAAATTTTTTATGCAGCGTAAGGCCACATCATCCAACAACTATATATATATATATATATATATATATATATATATATATATATATGTTAATGTAATACTTACAATAGAAAGTATTATATGTGTCAGTCCACTGACACCGTTTATTTAGATCTTTGCTCTGCTCCATCCATCCATCTCAACCGTGGTCGCCCTCTTCGCCTTGCACCGAATATCTTACCATCCATTATTTTCTTTGCAATTTGCTGTTCAGGCATGAGCCCATGAGTCCAACACTCGGAGTAAGTACAACTGTGTATATTAAAATAAGTGATAACGTGAAATATTTAGGATTATTTATTGATTCTGATTTAAGATGGCATACACATGTGGATTTTTTTGTAAAAAACCAAAATTTCCGTAAAATAGATTATAGTTTATACCACATGAGAGGCTTCATGACTCATCTTGACTTGCGTACATTGCACATATCCTAATTCGAGTCCACCTTGAGGTACGGGACTATTTACTGGGGTGGAACTTTTAACACGGTATTAAAGCCAATAATAATTAGTCAGAAACTTGCTCTTCATACGGTTTGTAGTGTTAGTTAATTTCATCCCTCGGCCGAACTGTTTATGAATTTGGGATCAATTTATAAATATGTCATTTTAATGTTTGTAAAGAAAAATCATTCTCTTTCCCAAAAGGTGCGTTGCGAAATACAAGATTTAAGAAAAAATATGTTGGTCTCTCCTCTCTATAAAAAGATACTAGTAGACATCAATGTTATTTTAAATGTACATCAATATTTAACCATTATTCAAGTAAACGAAATATTAGTGATAAAATATCTAAATATAAAAATAATGTTAAAAAATTCTTAAGGACAAATTTCAATCAATTATTACAAATATTCTAAGTTTAATTACTTTAAGAAGAGGGAAAATTTAATATTACTAAAAATTATATTTCTTATATTTTGAAAAAAAGAAGGTTTTAAAATTTTCTTATTGTTCTTTATGTTTACTTTCTTTTTGTTTTGTTTTCTTATTGTTTATAGTGGAAAATGTTTTCTTTTTTTGTTTGTGAATATCATTTTATAAGTAAATATTTATGTTACTTTATAATTGCTACAATTAATTGTAAAACATTGTGACTCAGTGACTTTAACACCAAGCTAAGACTGCTTACTAAACAATGTGAATAAATAAACAAATTATAATTTTTTTAGCCGAGCGTGCCTACGTGCACATGGCAGTTTGTTATTTGAGGAAGTTTGTTGATTTGAATAAAATATTTTTGAATTGAATTGAAAAATTACATAAGTTACAAAATTGGTCTGATCAAAGTTTTATATTTTCAATTTGACTTACTTTTTAAGAAGCCGAATATGGCATATTGCTTATATGCTTTAATTTATTCAATTTAATTAATTTAGGTTTCATTACAGCTGTTACTAATGCTCCGAGGTACTTAGACTCTAGGACACCTTGAAACTTGAAGATTACAACTTCTGGAACCCTGACCCCTTAAGTTCGACATGCACATATGTTTTGTTTTGCCATTATTAATTTTTAGCCAAATTTTTCCACCCTTTCCTCTAATTTAAGGAGTTTCTTTCAGCATTATCTCCGACCTCAGTATGATTACCACATCATCAGAATAACTATTTGGATATTTGTTCATATTATACCGGCTTGGCCCACCCTTTGACTGGCCAACGCAGTGCCCAGTTGAATTGTCAGCTGCTTTCGATTTTTTTTAAAATGACCAGACAAAACTTATAAGGAACGCTCAGCAGTGTGATGCCCCTGTAATTACAACATAATTTCTCATCGTCTTTCATGTAAATTGGACATATGACACCAAATTCCCATTCATCTGGCATCGGATCTTTCCTCCATATATCAATTGTTATCTTGTGCAGTTTTATTCTAACTACATCTCCACCTTTTTTCAAAACTTTGCTGCGATTCCGTCTTCTCAATCAGATCTAAAATTGTTCCTCGTCTACTACTACTGCCATTTCTTCTATTGTCGATGTGGCTGTCTGCCACACAAGTGAGCTGTGTCAACCAAACTACCGGGCAATTGAACTACGTCGATACTGGTACAGTACTTGGATTTCCTATTGGGACTACTGTTATTTAATGTCAATAATAACTCTGAGCAATGTACAGAAAAAAACTCTAATTTTATTTATATAGATAAAAATTAAATGAGAATAGTTCCTGCATGGAAATTAATTAATTAAGTGTAATTTCAAGTTTACTGTTAAAACACGAATATATTAAAAGGATTACATTAACAACTTCTTAGCATTAGTTTTAACATTTGTGTACGCAAGAAGTTAATGCGATATGATTTATGATAAAACTGTAATTGTTTTTATGTATTATGTATATTATGTATTTTTACTGGATCAATAAAGATTTCATTTCATTTCATTTCATTTCATATTCAGATAAATCAAATTCCAGAAACCCCTAAACATTAATGTGTATACACGTATTTTAAATAATAGTTTTTTACCTTTAGCTTTTATTTATTTAACTTAAATTAATGAAATCAAATTTCAAATAAAAGAAACCCGATAATTATTTTGGAATGTAAGGAAAATATCGGTGACTTAATTATGGGAATTCATTTTTCAAAGATATAAAATTGTTAAGTTTTTCATTAGAGTTATTTTAACTTAATACTCTTATAGACATGTTTATAATATGTTTATTATTTTTAAAATGAACAAACTGAATAATCCAAAGAAGAGATACGATGTTTGAATAGTTTAATGGGACGAGAGACGCAGTGGCCGTAGATGACAAAAGGTACCGACTGTATTGATCTCTTTATAGGGTTAATTTGTAGCTGCAACACTGCGGTCTGTGACCTACCTCTGGCATTGCTGTGACTGTTGATACAGCTGTGTTATAGTCACGGAACCTACAATTGATGGTTCCTGAGCCGTATCGGTTGTGGTTGACACAAGGTACCTGTACCAACGGTATTGATCTCATTATAGAGTTACCTTGTAGCTGCAACACTGCGGTCTGTGACCTACCTCTGGGATTGCTGTGACTGTTGATACAGCTGTGTTATAGTCACGAAACCTACAATTGATGGTTCCTGAGCCGTATCGGTTGTGGTTGACACAAGGTACCTGTACCAACGGTATTGATATCATTATAAAGTTAACGTGTAGATGAAACACTGCGGTCTGTGACCTACCTCTGGCATTGCTGTGACAGTTGATACAGCTGTGTTATAGTCACGGAACCTACAATTGATGGTTCCTTAGCCATAGCGGTTGTGGTTGACACAAGGTACCTGTACCAACGGTATTGATCTCATTATAGAGTTTACGTGTAGGTGCAACACCGCGGTCTGTGACCCACCTCTGGCATTGCTGTGACAGTTGATACAGCTGTGTTATAGTCACGGAACCTACAATTGATGGTTTCTTAGCCATAGCGGTTGTGGTTGATACAAGGTACCTGTACCAACGGTATTGATCTCATTATAAAGTTAACGTGTAGGTGCAACACCGCGGTCTGTGACCTACCTCTGGCATTGCTGTGACTGTTGATACAGCTGTGTTATAGTCACGGAACCTACAATTGATGGTTTCTTAGCCATAGCGGTTGTGGTTGATACAAGGTACCTGTACCAACGGTATTGATCTCATTATAAAGTTAACGTGTAGGTGCAACACCGCGGTCTGTTACCTACCTCTGGCATTGCTGTGACTGTTGATACAGCTGTGTTATAGTCACGGAACCTACAATTGATGGTTCCTTAGCCATAGCGGTTGTGGTTGACACAGTGTAGCGACAGCATTGATCTCAAGAATTTGTAGCTGTTATCCATTATTCTGTGACCGGCCACTAGAATTGCTATTTTTATTTTTTATGAATTTTTTTTGTGTTAGGATTAACCGAAATAATACTGATAATCTATATTTTTGTATAAAGCCGTTGGTCGATTTGCGAGTAATTAAAAATAGTTGTGCCTTTATTTAAAAACTATATAATTCTTTTTAAATTCCATGGGAATCGCATGTTCAACATTAATTTTCGTCTAATATTAATACAAATATGAGCGTCTTTCGTGAAGATTTAAAACGCGGACCTGCCAATAGTTAAATACAAAATGCTAATACACACTACGAAATGTATAACGTTCAATTTTAACAGTTTTGGGATACACATTTGAATATAATTGTTGTAGTTTATGTGGTGATAAATCAAATAAGTCTTTAATTCAAGTTATCTAGTAGGTATCAAAAACGAATCAATGACGGAACGCGAGCGTGACGGAACTTGACGGTCACGCCGTTAATACGAAGAAACGACGGTAGAGGCCTCTGATAGAATCTGTGCGCTTATCAGCTCTGTAATGGGTCGTAGAGTTAGAGCGATTCTGAAATATGTCGCTTACCGCTTATCGATCGTCCCACGCAGTTCATCGACGAACGACGCCCACGCTACCACTACGCAGCCGCTTTCATTTGTAAGCAGAGAGTAAAACACCGGATATTCAAGTTTTGAGAACGTGGAATTAATGGAAATCATTTAGTTTGTAAAACATAGTTCAGCTCCAGATGTTCGTACCAAGTTACTGAGGAGAAATGAGAGCATGTATCTTAGCAAGCAGGTACAAGTACAGTATATGCCTCAGAAAAATTCACTATAAACCAAAATGGTTCTTGAAGGCTAAGGTTGTTCAGTTCTTTCCGTAAAATGGTTGTCAGAAATCAGTAGAAATAGTGTAGGGATAGTAAACGTGAGCCCAGCCCAATTACCGAATGTAATTTTCTAGGATTTGGCAGCTATTATCGGATCTCTTCTTTTTGCAGATTGTATTTCCTTTAAAAAAATGATTGTATTTACTTCTCTGTGAGAAATAGATTAGATCATGGATATGTCTAAAGGGAATGTTTTCAATGCCTCAAAACAACTGGCCATAAAACCATATGGCGTCACTAACCAAATGTCGTCACTGTTTCAAATTCTGGTCTCGCAAATTGCCAACACCCTCCACCCAGGGTTAAGACATATCCATGTTAACTTTAGAGTGCATTTTTATTTGTTATATATAGTTTTTAAAATTCTTACTTCGGCTAATTATTAGATTGATTAAGAATTATTAGTAGCTATTAAGTGGAGAAACGATCCCTATGGCTGGTTATGTTAACTTAGGTAAATTTTTCCCAGGAAGTAATAAAGATACAAAAATAAAACTTTTGCACAGTTGTTGTTTGTAAGACTTTAATACACATTTAGACCAGAACGTTAAAAAAAACCTTTGTTTGAACAAAAATATTTGTTTTTATTTATGTGTACAGTATTATCTACAAAATTTTATTTTTTATAATTATAAAAAATATATTTTTTAAAGTATGGAATCTAAGAAAATCCCTCCCATCTGTTTTTGCATAGTATAGATTAGAATATGTGTACAAAGTTTCATCATTGTAGGCTTAATAGTTACTAAAAAAAGTGTACCTAAATTTAAAAAATCAAAACTTTCGGAAATCGTGCGGGCGGAATAGTGTGATGAGGCCCTGGCTTAGGCGTCTTACGACCGTGCATCATCGTTTATTTTACCTTAATATTCAATGAAAGAATCTGAAATACTAAAGTGTTTCATATCTTTGTAAAGGAGAAATTCCAAGCTATTTAATGATGTAAACACAAAAAAATCGAATTTTTGACGCTTAATAGAAATATGTTAGTATTCGTTATTAATCCTGGGTGTAATATTTCCTGAATTAAAATGATGAGCTTAAAGCAAAAACTAGTCAAAGTCAAAATAAAATAATGCAATCAAATCTAAACGGATGAGAGGGGTCCAAGAGTTGTGGAGCACGCTAGAGTTGTTGCCCGCAGTTGTCAGATCGCGCGTGTAATGAAGCGAACGCGGCTCATGAGAGGGGTCCAAGAGTTGTGGAGCACGGTAGAGTTGTTGCCCGCAGTTGTCAGATCGCGCGTGTAATGAAGCGAACGCGGCTCATGAGAGGGGTCCAAGAGTTGTGGAGCACGGTAGAGTTGTTGCCCGCAGTTGTCAGATCGCGCGTGTAATGAAGCGAACGCGGCTCATGAGAGGGGTCCAAGAGTTGTGGAGCACGGTAGAGTTGTTGCCCGCAGTTGTCAGATCGCGCGTGTAATGAAGCGAACGCGGCTCATGAGAGGGGTCCAAGAGTTGTGGAGCACGGTAGAGTTGTTGCCCGCAGTTGTCAGATCGCGCGTGTGATGAAGCGAACGCGGCTCATGAGAGGGGTCCAAGAGTTATGGAGCACGGTAGAGTTGTTGCCCGCAGTTGTCAGATCGCACGTGTAATGAAGCGAACGCGGCTCATGAGAGGGGTCCAAGAGTTGTGGAGCACGGTAGAGTTGTTGCCCGCAGTTGTCAGATCGCGCGTGTAATGAAGCGAACGCGGCTCATGAGAGGGGTCCAAGAGTTGTGGAGCACGCTAGAGTTGTTGCCCGCAGTTGTCAGATCGCGCGTGTAATGAAGCGAACGCGGCTCATGAGAGGGGTCCAAGAGTTGTGGAGCACGGTAGAGTTGTTGCCCGCAGTTGTCAGATCGCGCGTGTAATGAAGCGAACGCGGCTCATGAGAGGGGTCCAAGAGTTGTGGAGCACGGTAGAGTTGTTGCCCGCAGTTGTCAGATCGCGCGTGTGATGAAGCGAACGCGGCTCATGAGAGGGGTCCAAGAGTTGTGGAGCACGGTAGAGTTTTTGCCCGCAGTTGTCAGATCGCGCGTGTGATGAAGCGATCGCGGCTCATGAGAGGGGTCCAAGAGTTGTGGAGCACGCTAGAGTTGTTGCCCGCAGTTGTCAGATCGCGCGTGTAATGAAGCGAACGCGGCTCATGAGAGGGGTCCAAGAGTTGTGGAGCACGGTAGAGTTGTTGCCCGCAGTTGTCAGATCGCGCGTGTAATGAAGCGAACGCGGCTCATGAGAGGGGTCCAAGAGTTGTGGAGCACGGTAGAGTTGTTGCCCGCAGTTGTCAGATCGCGCGTGTAATGAAGCGAACGCGGCTCATGAGAGGGGTCCAAGAGTTGTGGAGCACGGTAGAGTTGTTGCCCGCAGTTGTCAGATCGCGCGTGTGATGAAGCGAACGCGGCTCATGAGAGGGGTCCAAGAGTTGTGGAGCACGGTAGAGTTGTTGCCCGCAGTTGTCAGATCGCGCGTGTAATGAAGCGAACGCGGCTCATGAGAGGGGTCCAAGAGTTGTGGAGCACGGTAGAGTTGTTGCCCGCAGTTGTCAGATCGCGCGTGTAATGAAGCGAACGTGGCTCGGGGGGATGAGAGGGGTCCAAGAGTTGTGGAGCACGGTAGAGTTGTTGCCCGCAGTTGTCAGATCGCGCGTGTAATGAAGCGAACGCGGCTCATGAGAGGGGTCCAAGAGTTGTGGAGCACGGTAGAGTTGTTGCCCGCAGTTGTCAGATCGCGCGTGTAATGAAGCGAACGCGGCTCATGAGAGGGGTCCAAGAGTTGTGGAGCACGGTAGAGTTGTTGCCCGCAGTTGTCAGATCGCGCGTGTAATGAAGCGAACGCGGCTCCCCCGAGGCGCCTCAGCGCTTCCTACACAGATCAAAAGGCCGATCGTGGATGAACCTCCTTTCAGCAAAGCTTTAATTAATTGAACGCGGATTGAAATTGAGCTTTATCCTCTTTTGAAACTGTTTCTTGATTAATATTTTGAACTGAAAAGAAAACCTTATGATAAAGAGAAACAGAGGAAAGGTCGGGGTTTTTATTGGCAGTTAGGTAATGAATTATTTTTTTCCTAGTCTTTGAGAATGCATTTTTGTATTAAAACTATATTTGTATGGAAAAACCCTAACAAATTTTTGTATGAATAATATAGCCTAGATATATATATATATAAATATGTGTATATATATTATTCTGTTATATTTATATCTTTAAAACGTATCTACAAAATATCTGAAGGTCTAAAGCTTTAGAAAAGAGAAGTAAACTAACAGTCTCAACCAAATATTAGAGAATAAATATTTATGTTTCAGAAAGCAATCAGATAAAATTATAGGGTAAAATAAAAAAGTAGGTATAGCTGTAATTCAAACTCATTACTTTGTGCACAGTAATACATTGTAGATTTTGGAAAACTTTCATGTCCTAAGCAAATAGCAAAACTGAAATATGCTTCTCCAAGTAATTTTTAGAATTAGGTAATTTTTAATGCTTTTTGGTTATAATATGTTCTCCATGGGAAAATAAGTGATTGCAGACATGTGCGATTTGACTCACTATATGTACTGTAGGCCTACTGCAATATTTGTCTAAGGAGATATGCTATATGTTATTTGCAAAGTATATTTAGGGGAGTGTTGTAATGATGCTGGTCACCTGTCGTTGCCATACCAACCCAACCAAACACACTGACTACGCTGGTTATTGAACTTGACCTTTATCACTATCATGCGGTATGATTTAGACCTATACTAACAAGTCTTATCTGTTATAATATAAGTTATTCATTGGCAGTTAACATTGATTATTTTGCAACAAAAACAGTTGTTTATAATTTTACTAATGTTACCCGTCGCGTGTTGAAGCGATGTACAAAAGAGATTTATTAGGTTTAGGTTTGCTGAAAAATATAAAAAGTAATATAGTTATTATTACCTTTCTGTATTTGTAGTTTATCCAGGCATTTTAAGCCAAAAAGTTTGTAAGAAATGAGTTTATTCATGTGGACTCGAAACATTAAAACATATATGAAAAATTGAGACAGACTATTTCACACCAGGGTACATTTGATAATTCCTCCTGTGAGGTCCATGCTTTGCGAAATTTGGTTTTATTTTCATAAAAATGATCTTGTATTTAATCGCCTACTTAATCGTAATACAAATAATGTAATTGCATCTCAATAGGCTAATCCTAAACAATACTGTGGCGGTTTGAACCCTCTCAAAATCCATCTGAAATAATAAGGTTACAGATGTTACATAGCTAATTGTTTTTCAGCTACTTTACCATTTTAGTATTATTTGTTATATCTTTGGAAAATGGAAATTTAAAAGAACAAAAATATAGTAAAAGCTTAAAAACAAAAGAAATAATAACTTTAATTGATTTAGTTTGCCCTTAATCGACTACTGGATGCAATCATTTTCAATTCTAATGAACAGATTAACTTATTTCTGTATGTGTTCTGAGGGTTTTAACCAATATTGAGAGTAGTTATAGAAATCAGTAACAATTTAAAATTTAAATTCATTGGTTCCACTTTAAGAAAATTCGGTACGAGAGTCTTATATGACCAAGTATCGGCCCAGAGCCTGTTTACGCACGCAGAGCCGGGAGCCTAGAACAGTTCAGGCCCCTCAAGTTAGTTTCTTATATGACCAAGTATCGGCCCAGAGCCTGTTTACGCACGCAGAGCCGGGAGCCTAGAACAGTTCCGGTAGAGGTGTTCAATTTGACTTATCTCTGGTGCAAAGAGAACGCATGGATTTTAATTGCGTAGTGAGAGCAATAGGAGCGGAGTGGAGAGGCCGGTTATTTTGTGGTTTTTGTGGATTAAGTAATTATATTTTTAATTTTCTGCCAGATTAAAATTGACGTTTTTATTTGTTGACCAAATAAAAAAATAAAATATTTTTTTGAATGAATTTTTTATTTAATATAGTTTTCTTTACGTTTATCTTGTTGATTTTTAAAATACAATGCCTTCAATATACAATATAAATGGCTAGGCCTAATGATATCATTCTTAAACAATATTTTAAATGAAATAATAATAATTTTAAATTGCATTCTCAATCTCAGGGTTCGGGTAGTCGTGCTGCCTTGAATAACGTTTTTATTGTTAAATAAATGTTGAAATAGGATCCAATTGGTATTCTTGGCTTAGGCCTAAAATGGTTCTTTAATTGAATTTGGAATTGTCCTTAAGGGAGTCCAATTCGTTGGAGTTAATGATAAGTTAACTAGATTTAATTAAAAGAAATTCAAATATTTATAATACTGTCCAGTTTGTGATAAACTGTTACTAATAAAATAATATCTTCGATTGATATTTGGATAATTTAGAGTCTTTGTAAAAGCAAGATGGAGGATACTACCACTTGGAGTCAATCTTCAGCTCACATTTATCTTGAGTCTTGTGAGTAATAATAAAAAAACAAATAAAGGGATAGATAATTTAAACGTGAGCCACTCTTGCCTAATTAACACTGGCGAGTTTCACTAGGAAGTATGTCTCTTTTCTTTATATTTAATTAAAAATTTTACCACTGGAACATTAATACAGTCTTTCACTATCCAAAGTTGGTGGAACACTCTTAATTCTTCCTGGTTTTTAGCTCACTCATTGTTGAAGCATATAGTTGGTCATATGGTCACTGAATTTTAATTTAGAGCCTTGAGGACTAATTTTGAAATACTATATGTAATGTTAATTTATTATGTATTGCAATTTTCTTACATTCATATATTGTATATATATATATATATATATATATATATATATATATATATATATATATATATATATATATATAGATGAGGAGTGTATTAATTTAAATGAATTTATCCAAATTCATTTAAATTAATACACTCGGTTAAAGGATAAAATATGATTTTGGGTGTTTGATAAATAGGGAATATTTTGATGAGAAATGATTATGGAGATGAATAACATTATTTTGAATAATAATTATGTTTTTTGTGAAAAGTAAATAAATAGTTATTTTAATATGTCTTAGTTAATTATTTAAAATATGGTGGTCTTTTAAACAAACTTAATACTAAATAATTAATGGATTCATGAAATACTACAACATACTACATTTATTATAATAATTATCAGTTGTTATATCCAAATATATAAAACAAAGTCGTGTTAGTTACACCATACTCCAACTACACCAACTCAAGGACGGCTGGACAGATTTTAATGATCATTGATTTGTTGGATTCGTCTCTGCTGTAAACGTTATAGTTTTACATTTATATTGGGTCTTTGACTACACGGGAGGTCTCTCTTTGGAGAGGCTGGCAACCCCGATGTGCCCTAGCCAAATGAGAGTTCCTAATCTTCAAGCTCTCATCTTTCTAAGGTCCAAGTTTCCTTCATTTCTGGCTTGGCCTTACCACCTTTCTTCTTTTCTGTCGGTCCTTCTTGACCAACTCTTCTTTTCTTCGACCCAAAATCTTTTGGTGTTTTCCTGTTTCCTCTTCCTTTCCGTACTGGACCGGATAAGAATGTTCCAGTAGTATTTCCTGCTTGCCGTAAAAGCCGGCTACAAGGGGAAAAACATGGAATGTCTGCGTCAAAATACAAACTACCCCAGGTGGGTCTGGAGATTTCTCCTAAATCCCCCCCCCGTTCAACCGGGCTGCCCCAAGGATTCTGGGGGGGGGGGGCAAATAGACATTTTCTTCGGGGGCTCGTGTGGTAGGCAACCAGGCCACGGTGTCCGACAATGCGACAGGAAGGGGCGTAGAAACGATGGAGTTGGACCTGGAGCGAAATTCGTTTCGTCGTAGCTCCAAGATTCAAAGAACTCCACCTTCGGGTAAAAGGAAACCAGTCGGGGTCGTGAAGACCACCCCTCCTTCAGCTCCTTTCCGAAACCAGGAGGAAAAGCCAGAAGGTGCGGCTAATGCGGATCTCCCGGGGCAATCCTCTTCAGAGCCCCAAATTCAGGGGGGAATTCCTCCAAAGTCAAGTCCCATGCGTCCAATCTTCGAGCTGTCAATCCTGTGCCAGCAACAGGACGACGCCGAGGAAGAGGAGAGTCAGACATTGAAGAGAATCCATGCGATCCTCAAGGAGATGGAGAAAACGGTCAAGGTGCGGAGGAATGTAAACACCCGCATCAAAGATGGCATTCCAGAAGCAATGGATCTCCTGAACACGGTCATGCAATGCCGTCAGGTCAGGGAGAAAGCAAAGAGGCAAGAGCGAGTGATTGCTGACCGCTCTTTTTCTGCTAAAGACAGCGTTCTTGCAGGGAGAAAGAGGGTCCGGAACTCCTAGACCATCCAAGGCTCCGTCGAGGAAACCTGACGCTGTTCTTATTAAGCCAGCTCAGGGAAGCTCTTTCAGCGAGGTACTCACGGGGATTCGACAAAAAGTAAATCCTGAAGAGACGGGTACTGTTGTCCGTTCGGTCAGGAAGACAAGAACTGGTGGCATCCTGCTGGAACTTGGTAGTGGAACCAAGGACAAGACGGCCTTTGAAGTCGCGGTCAGATCCGCGGTAGGTGAGGGTGCGGTGGTGCGGAACCTGGAGCACCGTATGTCCATCGAGGTTCGGGATCTGGACTGCTTCACCACTGCGGAAGAGGTCACCGAGGCCTTGAAGTCGACATTAGGGGATTTGGCCCAGGGCGCTTAAGTGTTCGTGGGAGCGTAGAACGGGCGGGGACAGAAGCTCGCCGTCTTTGAGCTCGGGAGTCATGGCGCTACAGACCTGCTTCGGCGTGGGAGGCTAAAGGTTGGGTGGGTGCTCGGTCGGGTCCGACTTCGCACTATGGTGGTCAGGTGTTTCAGGTGCTTTGGGTATGGCCATCACCAAGCTTCTTGTTCTGGACCTGATCGCAGAGCGGCCGGCTTGTGCATCAACTGTGGGGAGAGTGGTCACGTAAAGTCCACCTGCACTGCTCCATCTAGGTGTTTCCTCTGCCTGGAACGGAATTTTCAGTCTCTGAATCACGTTCCTGGTACCATAAACTGTCGGGTCTTCCGAGAGGAGCTGGAAAAATCCCGTAAGAGGCTATAGAAAAAAATGAAAATTTTACAAGGGAACCTCCATAGGAGCATCCTGGCAAACGACCTGCTATCCCAACACTCGAGAGAGTGGAAAGTGGACTTACTCATTATTTCTGAGCAGTACTGTGAGAGAGAAGGTTCTGGTTGGTTTCGGGACGCCCTGGGTACGGCGGCCATCTGGATTCCAGAACCCCAGAACTTCCATGTCCTTGACAGCGGGGCCGGTCGAGGTTTTGTTTGGGTGAAGAGTGGGGGCTTCACTGTTGTGAGTGTCTACCTGACTCCGAACGACCTTATGCTGGCATTTCAGGCAAAGCTGGATGCCCTGGAAGACCTTCTGGTGAGCACTGGTGGCAAGTTCATTGTTGCTGGTGATTTCAACGGCCCTGGCCGTTGAGTGGGGTATGCCAGAAACCGACACCAGAGGCAGAAAAGTCCTTGAGCTCGCCTCCAGAACCGGACTTCACGTTGCCAGTGTTGGTTCCACTTCCACTTTCAGGAGACCAGGGTACATAGAAACAATCCCTGATATTACCTTCGTTTCGGAGGCTCTTCTCGCGTCGATATCTGGCTGGAGAGTCGTCGAAGATTTCACGGGCAGCGATCATCAGCATATCCTCTTTGATGTGAACTCAGGCCGTCATCCCACCATTCCCGAGCGACCCAACCGCCCAGTGAGATGGAATGTCGTCAAACTCAATGCTGCTGCTGCAGCTGCAAGAATCAATGAGGGGAAAGATAACGTGCTACTGCTCGATTTTCAGGCTGAGGAATTGGCTGAGGCAACCATGAGCCTCATTCACCGTGCCTGTGATTCTTCCATGCCAAGGAAGAACACCTCTCGTTTGACACGAAAGCCAGTGTACTGGTGGACGAACGAGATCGAGAGGCTTCGATGCTGCTGCTCCAGCTGCCCTGGAATTCCGGGAGGCAAGAATTGCCCTGAAGAGAGCTATCTGCCGCAGCAAGAGGGAGAAGTGGGAGGAACTGAGGAGGGACGTCAACCTTGATCCCTGGGGCCTCGGATACAGACTCGTTATGCGTAAGCTTTGTGCCAGAACAGCGTGCCCTGTCTTCGACCCACCAACGATGGAAAACATCGTTCATTCCCTCTTTCCCGATCACCCCTGCAGAGGGGTTGAGCAGTCTGCGGAGGCGATTCCGGAAGTTCCTTTGTTCACGGAAGCGGAGTTGTGCGTGGCGGTCAAGTCAATGCGTGTTGGCAGTGCTCTTGGTCCGGATGGTGTTCCGACTGAGGTGCTCAGGGTTGTTGCTGGTACCTGCCCTTCTCTTCTATTGAACATGTACAATCGATGTCTTCGCGAGTGAGTTTTCTGTCGCAGATGGAAGCTCCAACGCCTGACATTGATTAGCAAGGGCAAAGAGCTATCACCAAGCACTCCCTCGGCATTTCGACCCTTGTGTATGTTGGACACAGCCGGAAAACTTCTTGAAAGACTGATAAAGCCCCGTCTGTTGTCTGCGGTCGATGCTGCCGGTGGGCTGTTAGACAGGCAGCACGGATTCAGGAGAGGTCGTTCTACCATCGGAGATACCCCACTCGTTATGAGATTCAAGAGATTGTACAATTCAAACTCCCCAATTCAAACTCCCCCCCCTACAATTCAAGAGATTGTAGGTGCTACCAGAAACGCTCAGCGAGGAAATCATTACTCCCGCTGTATCACGTTGCTCGTCACCTTAGACGTGAGAAACGCGTTCAACAGTGCAAGTTGGTCCGTCATTTTGAGTTCCTTGGAGGAAATGTTCCACGTTCCTGAATATCTGCTTCGGATCATCCGAAGCTATTTGAGGGATAGGGAATTAATCTTTGAGACGTCGGAGGGTCCTCGTCGGAAGACTATCACCGCTGGTTCCGCTCAGAGTTCCATCCTTGGTCCAGATCTTTAGAACATTGCATACAATGATATCTTTGGACTGGACTTACCTGAAGAATGTTTTCTGGTGGGTTATGCAGACGACATTGCGGCAGTTATTGTCGCTAGAAACGTCCAGCGCGCCCAGTGGAGACTTAATGAAACGATGAGATATGTCTCTTCTTGGATGGAGGATCACCACCTGAGCTTGGCAACCGAGAAAACGGAGATTGTCATGATGACAGGACGTCAGATTCCGACTTTGGTAAACTTTCGTGTCAACACGGAATATATTCGTTCCAAGCCAGCCGTGAAGTACCTGGGGGTTAGACTTGACACCAAGCTTTCCTTCAGAGAACAAATCAAGTATGTGTCAGAAAAGGCGGCAAGGATTACGACTGCGCTCAGTCGTCTTATGGCGAATGTTGGCGGCCCATCAGCGGAGAAGCGGAAACTCCTTCTGTCCGTCACAAACTCAATCCTTCTTTACGGAAGTGAGATTTGGGCGGACGTTCTCAAGAGGGAGTGCTACCGCAAACAGGTGGGAGCTGTGCAAAGAAGAGCCGCGTTGAGGATCTCCTCAGCTTACTGGACGGTGTCGGAGCCGGCTGCACTGGTGGTAGCTGGTGTTGTCCCAATCGACCTGTTGGCCCAGGAAAGGAGAAGTGTGTACGAGGCTCCACTTTGAGGTTCATGCCTTAATAGGTTATTCCGAAGTGGTCAACAGCCTGAGGCGGGGTGTTTTAGTTGGGTGCAAGTCCCACACACCGGGGAGTGCACCGTTCTCCTCCCTGATGGTGCATAAGAGCATTTCCCCTCGAAAAAAAATACTCCAAATTTAACCTTTCCTATAAAAGCCGTATACAGTTCGGTTTGGTTTGGGCTTAGGTTTGATGAGAAAATTGTGAATCAATCACAGATTTATTTGTTTTCTGGGACCCAGAATGTCTAATATTTCACAACGAAGCCGTAATTATATTCGACTTCAGAACTTGGCCAATCTTAAAGTAAATGTGTATTTATTGTTAGGCATTACGAAGTTCGCCGGGTGATCTAGTATTAAATAATTTACGCAACATTTACATGAGTATTTTCAAAGGTTATCTAATTGGATGGTAACGTGTATTATTTTTAGGTTTTAGGTGAAAGTTCCAATTCATATACGTGGGGCTGCTAAAGGATTATATGCGATATGACTCTCTTCTATGTGTAAAAAGATAAAAAAGTCTGTAGCAATAAAAAATGCCTCCGAAAATGTTTCGACTGTCAAAAATAGATATTACGAAATATTTATTGTAAAAAACATGTTATCAGTGTTGAATGAGTACCACAAAGTTATAAAAGTTTAGTTTATTGCTGATACGAGGGTTGAACGGTATCAGCATCAAAGTATCGGCTGATACCGCACGATGGTGTTATTCAGAACAGGGGTTGTGACGCAATGGTTAGTAAAACGTTTACTGATTCAGATAAAGAGCGGTGTTCAACGCAGTGCTGCAGTGGACAACAGTCACGAAAACGTCAAAATAGAAACTATAAAATACTAGATTTAGAATAATAATATGTCGCTATTATTCAACTGCTTTTAAGTATGAACTGAATAACTAAATATTCAAACGACTTCATAGGTTGTGTGAATAAATCCTTCCCTCTGTTATAAAGGTTTTATGAATTATGTCCCAATCACACCCTATCTTTAATAGGTGTTGTTTGTTTGATTATTTCAATAGGTAATTAGGGCTTTGTTGTTATAATCATGAAATACATTTGTAAATAATATATTATACCATTTATCATCATTAAATTGATTAGACTTTCATTTTAATGTTGATTTTACTAAATAAACTTTCTAATAAACTAAGTGAATAAAATAAAAATATGAGCCTGAGTATTACTAGTACAACCGGAGTTCGTCAGTTTTACCATTGTCTGGAAGCTGTTTATTTTAGTTTATCAAGATACTGAAATCCGAATCCCCGAAGGTTTTCATAGTACCATGCCACTAGTTGCACTTTATATTTCCATTGGCGATATAACAAGTAAATAAACATAACTAACAGTTTTTCTTACTTAGTTGAAAACAATATTATAATGAATAGTTCTTCAGGAAATAAATATTGCAAAGTAAAACACATTTAAATTGTATTTATTAAAGTATAAATTTAATCCCTCAGAGATTTAGAAGAAATTTTTTGTGTAACGGAAGTTATTATGTAAATACTATTCATTCACATATAAGACACCCACTCAATTTTTATGGGTGCATTTGATAATAGAATGTAGCTTTGCTATTGTCAAATATCAGCTGATTCAACAATATCAATGGGTCAGTAGCCAAATGAAAATATTGTATTTACTTCCCTGTGGGAAATAGGATACATGATGGTTATGTCTATTTTCAGTTCATCTAAACAACTGTTCTTGTAACCAAACTATGACGTCACTAACCAAATGACATAATGTTTTCAAATTTTGGTAGCACAAATCACCAACAACCCCCCTAAGACCTGTCCATGTTGAAAGGCAGCTGTGTTCAGCAACACAAACCTCTGTGAGGATCGAACCGGTGACCTGAGTACTTTAAAAATAAAATCAATCAGTGAATGAAACCATTTAAAAAATATTAAAATTACTTAAAACAATTACTATATTTTCATTGATGAACAGTGTATTGTATTCAGTATGTATTCATACTGTATTATTGTATATATTCAGTGTATGTATGTTTCATTGTACTCAGTGATTTGATACAAAGTTCATTTTATACATCCTTTGATACATTCCTTTTAGTTATCCCAGAATTTGCATTTTGCACTATGCTGCCGGTCACAGCTGTTGTGAGTTATTCCTTGATGCAAGTTCCAATACGCGTAATATATTATTTAAGGCAGTCCCAAAGGGATGTTAAACATTTACAACCAAGGGACCGAACAACTACCAACCCCTGCCGAGTGTTTAATTTGTTATGTAAGCCATAATACGGAGAAATTTACGAACACGCACACTTTAAACCAACCATTAATGTTTTCTCATTTAATAGCTATTTGGAAGAAAAAAAATTAAAAATCTGTTTTGCTTGTTTTAAAAACTAAATTCAACCTTAAACTAATGTTCTAAAAGGTGCTACGATGTATAATTTTTTGATAAAAACAACTCTATTAAAACTAGGGCTCAATCTGTAACACAAATATGACACCAAGCGCCAAACACCCAATTAGAGCAGTTGCGACTATACAATTGCTCTAATTGAGGTCAAAGGCTCGCTTTAATTTATTTTTATTTTCTTAGCTGAGGTCGTATTCTAATGAAGGTGGCTGTAGGCGCTGTAGTCAAAGACTCAATGTTTACAAAAAACATTTTTTTAAATAATTATTTAAGTTATTTCTTTTGTATTTTTGAATACTTAAATGTATAATATAATAGGATCATGCATATTTGACTTACTGTTTTAACTCATAAACTTAATTATATTGAACAAAATCAAGTTTTTCTTGGAAGATTAACAGAATAGTTTATAGAGAATGCGGAACGGTCGATTTGACTACGAGACCTAAATATTTACAGCAAAGATTGTAATAGAACATTGTAAACGTTCTCCTAGAGAAATTCACGTCGTGTTTTCACCTGTATAAACTACGGGATTAGGGACTGAAACTCATTCTTGACATTTGGATGACGTCCAAGGTACGTGGGTAGAATCTTGCAGTGAGAAACAACACTTTATTTATACAGTATTTGGATTTCAAATATTTTCTGATCAAAGTAACAATCGCTTTAGATTAGATTATTGAAATGGTGACTCTAATTCAAGGTAGGTATTTTAAGCTAAGTATGAATGAGGATTGAGTGAAAGATGATTGTGGTGCGCCCTCTAGTAGTCTTGTTACTGACTAAAGGATGAAATGTTCCTTAGACAGGACTGTTTTAAAAGGACCACAGCGGATGGCAGCTACCGATGGACCACTGCCTCTGAATTACTAATTGGTCTAATTATGAGGATGGTATTTGCGGTTTAACGTAGCATTCAATGGTACGGACGTTAGTCCACACAAGAAACACTACATACACCGACTAGGGCTCACACCTATCCTCAATTCTTGATTTCTAAGTAGCTGGATTACTGGGCAATGCCACCGTTACATTTAGTACCAGTATACTCGTAATAGACATCTTCAACAATGAAACTCGTACTTCAATGATGTCAGTTTCAATTTAGTTAAAATAATATAGTGTCCGTGACTTCTTAAAGGCCCTACCTAAGATAGAACCACCTCTATCTCATAGAAAATTTAAAAGTTAGCAATGTTATATACAAAATATAAGGAAACTTGTTCACGAGGACTAAATCTTGAATTTAGGTTGCTTTAATGACCGCTCGTCCTCGTACAAATCTGACTATAGAAACCAGAGGCATTTATACGGGATAATAAATATTCTTATATCATCATCAAGGCTTTAGATTTTTCATTCGAACATTTAAAATACTTATAACCAATCATACCTCCTGCCTGTAATTTTTTAATGTATTATAATAAAAAAATCATTCAGTTACTTAAGCCAGTGTTTGGATGTAATAGTTTAGATCAGGAATAGAGTACCATTTTCAATCTAACAATGTATCATATTTTCTATTTAACTTTCATTACTTTTGATACCATATTTTGAGTGATAAATAACTCAGTAATTAAATAATATTGGACAGTAATAAATGAAATGAAGTTACCTATCGTACGTTTCAGGAATGCGCGTTGACAGTGAATTGCACTGGTTCTTCCATTTGAATTATTTGAGCAATACATTGAAGCCAAGTATTGAACAAAGTGTTTTGATTAAAAACTTCATTTATTCATTATATTGCTTAAATCCACTTTAACAAACCAACTGATGTTAATTAAATTTCCCTTTTGCTTTTTAATCCTAACTTCTTATCTAACACAATCAGTTGACCACAGTTTATTAAATCGTACGAATAATTATGATAGCTCAAACAATAACACCTGGGTAAAACATGCTGAATCACATCAGCACCTTAGCTCATTGCCAACGCGCCGCGGCGAACTCTTTAAGTTAAAGATTGTGAGATTGATCCCCGACCAAGGCCAATACATTTTTGTTTAGAGTTTATGCAGGTTATTAAAAAATGTTTACGTTAATTATTCAATAAAAAACTATCATTTTTTGTTTCTTTTTATTTTAAGAAAGAAACCAACAACATTATGTTCTGTTGCCAACATAAGTAAAACAATAATGATTAAACTATTTGTATTATTAGTATTATATTTATTTCCTTAAAATCGTCTTATTCTATCCGAGCAAAGGTTATTCCATCCGGTCACCAGGTACTATATATTACACAACGCCCTCAATTTATTTTTGCAGTTATTATAATCTGTAAAGTAATAATTGGTAAGTTTTTTATGGATTTCGTGATTTTGCGTATTGTTGAAAGAAACAGCTTGTATTTGTAAATGAAAAATATTTGTCAGAAATATGTCTAAGCTCTGGGAGGGGAGGGGTTGGTAGTTTTAGAGAACAAAATTTGAAACAATGATGTCACATTCTAAGTGATGTCATATGGCTATGAAGATAGCTGTTTAGAGGAACTGAAACCCCTTTTGATATATATATATAATTTATAAGATCTAACGTATTTCACACAGGGAAGTAAATACAATTATTTTTTGTAGAAAAATTATTTTTTAATGAAATAAGTCAAAAAGACTTATTTTTGGTCTTTGGTTAAAACCAAAATGATCTGGTATTTAGGAATAAAAATCATAAGAAAATAATGAATAAATCTGGAACAGATATTTGTTTGAAGTAGCAAACAAAGGTGTAAACCGATTAATGAGAAAAATCATCAAGCAAGTACATTTTACAAATTTAATATTCTAGTATTTAGCTTAGTATAATGCACATTAAAGGCAAAAAAATTGTCTGTCACCAGGACCAAATGTGTCTTTTACATCCTTGCTGACTTTCGGTGTTGCTGTAACACTTGGCATCGGATAAAAAAGTAACACTTTCACATAAAGAGAATTAAGAAAAACTATACTTTCAAAAATCGGGAAGAATTCTCCTAACTTAAAACTAGTGAGGTGAGGTTTCCAGGTACAATGTCAATACCTACACCTTGTTGTTCCTGCTAAAAGCATTTCCACTTCGCTTCAAGTTTGCTGTACAGCTGCCACAAAGTGTCAGAGTTTGATTTTTACTCCCAAATAAATTGGTTATACGTGAAGGTTAAATGTAGTATATTTATTTAAAAAATACATGTATGAAGATTTATTTTGTTCGATTGAATAATGATAATTAATGATCCTCATTTTCAACTGATTCAGTTTATTTTTAAAATACATTACCCAGCCTTTACCGTATGGGTTGGGATAATATTAAGTAATGTTATATTATTGTAATCGGAAGAAGTAAAACATGTTTGTAATTGGTAAGAAAACAGTTCTAGTTTAAAATTTAACCAACGATTGAGAATTTATAAACATTGATCTAAATAGAAAATAAATTTAAGTTTCTTCAAGTTTTTGGAAGACGGCCAGAAATGTCAACAAGTAAAACATAGAAATGGTGCACAAAGGTCAGAGTGTTGAGTGTTGTTTGTGGAGTGGTCGTATGTCTAAATTGTTTCGCCTTAGACAGGTCACTGACCCAACGGGATATTTCCATAAAAAATGTTTTCGCCTTGTTGAGGTATACGGTTAGTTTTAAATAACAACTAATTTCATAACTTATATTTTACGGAGTAAAAGAAAACAGAAGTCAAACTTTGTTGACTACATTGTTTAAAATGGTTTGATTATTAGCTTCTAACAGTTTTATTGATAAATGTTTACAATAATGTTACATTAAATTGATATAACTTATACATGGGACAATAATAATAAGCAATATGTACATATTCACAAACCTACTACTTTTTGATGAAAGTAGTAGATCTCTAGTAAAAAAAGAGTAAGAAAAAGAAAAGAAAGTAAGAAAAGAGAAAGTAGAGAGTGATCTCTCACGCATATTCCTACCAAACCCCATGTTTAATGCGATCTGTACATATTCGAACTAATTCTTAACTAGTTGAGACTATTGTGAGATGTTTGCAAACTATTTAAGTAGTCTTATAGATGACCTATCCCTCTATCGCCACGTAAAAAAGACAGAGTACTCAACAAATAAATATCCTGTAACGTATAAAAAGCTGCTGGGTGCAGTTATACGTTTTATTGCCACGGATAGCCTCAGGGACACTGAGTTGACCAGGGATCGGTTTACTTAATTTTGAAAAAACTAATTACTTGAATTTATTTTATATGGTTCGTGAGGGCTCAGAAATCCTTCACCATTTAATTCACAGTCATCAGAGGGTCATCCTCCTCATCATCATCCTCACCCCACGAACCCCTAAACAATTTGGAAATAGGTTTTATTCTTTTAAATTATTAATTTAATAATTTTTATTCTCTCCTCAGGCTTATTCCAGCCTGGATCCTAGCTGTCTCACAACACTAGGCTTATTCCAGCTCTGTACTAGCTGTATTATTTTAATCCAACACCAGGCTTACTTCAGCCTTGTACCATTGTACTCTAACTGAATTAATACACGACCGAGGTGCTTACTCAATTGCCTACTACAGAAATCAACTCAACTCTAAAAATTAAATAAAAAAATCATTTCTCGGAAAAACTAAAGTCTCTTTATTAATCAAATTAATAACTCTTCTATTAATCGAAACAAGTTATTAAAGACGAACAAGGGGACTATCCCGGACTTACTGTACCGCGGACCATGTTGCCTACACCTTAGTCTCCTATACTGCGACAGCGGTGGCAGGTTAACATTTTCTGCAATAAGTGGCATTGGTCTGAAGAGAGCTGAGCAAGGACAGCGAGGATGGGAGCTTTAGCGTCGCGAGGGTGATTGTCACCGAACCGCAGCATTAACTTGATTAACGATCATAGCTTGTTAGGGATAATACACTGTTATTGCATTCCTTTAATCATGGTTTCAGTGGTGGTAATATGACGAAAACCTAAAGAAAAGCTACACCGAAGTTTGAAATTTTCAAAATTAGATAAGGTAAAATAATAAAATTATATTTAATTATATCATGTCAACGTCTAAGCAGACTTAAACAACATTTTGTACAATTTTTAAGGACACATAATCAATAAATATCGGTCATTATTAAATATAACTGAAAATATTAAAGAATTTAAAACGTTATTTGGGTAAATGAAACAATGAAATTAGGATCGTCTTCTTATAGTCTGGTACCTGCGATGTTATAGTGTGGTACCTGCGATGTTATAGTCTGGTACCTGCGATGTTATAGTGTGGTACCTGCGATGTTATAATGTGGTACCGTAAATTATATAGTGTGGTACCTGCGATGTTATAATGTGGTACCTGCGATGTTATAGTGTGGTACCTGCGATGTTATAGTGTGGTACCTGCGATGTTATAGTCTTGTACCTGCGATATTATAGTGTGGTACCGTAAATTATATAGTGTGGTAACTCCGATGTTAAAGTGTGGTACCTGCGATGTTATAGTGTGGTACTCACAATTTTACAGTGTGGTTTCCACGATGTTATAATGTGGTACCTGCGATGTTATAGTGTGGTACCTGCGATGTTATAGTGTGGTACCTGCGATGTTATAGTCTTGTACCTGCGATATTATAGTGTGGTACCGTAAATTATATAGTGTGGTAACTCCGATGTTATAGTGTGGTACCTGCGATGTTATAGTGTGGTACTCACAATTTTACAGTGTGGTTTCCACGATGTTATAATGTGGTACCTGGGATGTTATAGTGTGGTACTCACAATTTTACAGTGTGGTTCCCACGATGTTAAACTGTGGTACCTGCGATGTTATAATGTGGTACCTGCGATGTTATAGTGTGGTACCTGCGATGTTATAGTGTGGTACCTGCGATGTTATAGTCTTGTACCTGCGATATTATAGTGTGGTACCGTAAATTATATAGTGTGGTAACTCCGATGTTATAGTGTGGTACCTGCGATGTTATAGTGTGGTACTCACAATTTTACAGTGTGGTTTCCACGATGTTATAATGTGGTACCTGGGATGTTATAGTGTGGTACTCACAATTTTACAGTGTGGTTCCCACGATGTTAAACTGTGGTACCTGGGATGTTATAGTGTGGTACTCACAATTTTACAGTGTGGTTCCCACGATGTTATAGTGTGGTACCTGCGATGTTATAGTGTGGTACTCACAATTTTACAGTGTGGCTCCCACGATGTTATAATGTGGTACCTGGTATGTTATAGTGTGGTACTCACAATTTTATAGTGTGGTTCCCACGATGTTATAGTGTGGTACCTGCGATGTTATAGTGTGGTACTCACAATTTTACAGTGTGGCTCCCACGATGTTATAATGTGGTACCTGGTATGTTATAGTGTGGTACTCACAATTTTATAGTGTGGTTCCCACGATGTTATAATGTGGTATTACTATGTGGTAGCCACAACGTTATAGTAGTATACTCGCGATTTTATAGTGTGGTACTTCCACTGTTACTATATGGTGACCTATGATGTAATGGAGTACTCGCGACGTTATAATGTGGTAGCCGCGATATTACGATGTGGTACTCACGATACTGTAGTGTGGTACCCGTTATGTTATAGTGTGGTACTCACGATGTTATAATGTGGTACCTGCGATTTTAATAAACATGTGTGGTACCAAACATTGTTCGGTGAACATAAAAACTGTGAACTAAATATGAAATGTTTGTCGTTCCTTATTCAGTTCATTGAACACGTCAGACGAACATATTCAACACCTCACGGACAGACAAATCAACGCTCGCTACTGATATCGAAAATTTTGGTTGGTTTGTGATATCGTGTAGTGATGAGTGCAACTACGCAACGTCGTCGTAACTTGGCGTTCATAGCAGCTGCTTACTTGCCCATGCCCACTCGTCGACCTCCTCGTGGGTAGCAGAGGCAACTGTTACCCAGGAGTGCAGTGACCAATTACAGCTAAACACTATATTACAGCTAACAACACATTCGTACCACGACTCTTTCAATGTTTGAGAAGGCGTCACCACCAAACCAACACCGCACAATGTTCGGTTGGTGGAGACGCGATGGTATAACTTAGTACTCGTAATGGTATAATGTGGTGACCGCGATTTATGGCGGGAACGGTCATGTGCCAAAACCTCCTAGAAATGAGAACATACATCCGCGGGCAATGTTCAAAAGTGGCGAAGTAATCAAGGGCGTGAAGAGGGGCAGACATACAACCGTACATATTATATTCTTCGGTTTCAGTCCGGCAACTCAAAACAGTGATACTCAATCGTACAAACTAGATACAGTACGGTACACCGATTTTTTAATTTACTCATTATGATGCATGTATTAGGTAGGAAAAGTCTCCTAAAACTACAAAATTGGAGAGTGCTTCTTGAGGTGAATGAGGAGGAAGCACGTTTGTTTCGGGTTACTATTGAAGTGAAATGGTTATGGTTCACATTAGTTTACATTTGATTATTCAGAACTATGAATTATGAATTAGTATTAGGCCTATAGAAACGTAAGTGCCATGATGAGCAACCTTTTTACTAACCCTTGTCCCTTTGTGCCAATTTATCAACCCGTTTTATTATAAACTACCGATACCCGGCGCACGTTGTTGTGCCAAAATGGAGTTTTTTTTAATAAAGCTATTTAATCACAGCTGTTAATTTTGTAATCATTGAATTAATAAAACCTGACACTGTACCGGTACAGCTGGATCGGACCCCTTTGGGAGGATTTTCACTAAAATTCACAGAAACCATCCTTAAGTCATGCTTAATAATGTCTGAAATTTTTATTACAATCTCTCGAGCGGCACAGGACTGTGTAGGTATCATACAAACGTACATACATACTCCCTCTCTTATATTTAGATATTTGAACGAGTATTGGTGTCATTACAAAAAGATTCAACACCGCCATTAATGTGCAAGTGGGAATCCCTTTCATACTGTACCGTACAAATGCCATTAATTCAGACAAATTTGTTACATTATGGACATAGATACAACAAATAATTTTAAATACCGGTACAGTATTTATATGAGTTTTGAATTAAATTTAATAGTTTCATGAAGTAAATTAGGGAAACCCTCATATTATAATATTCTATTATGATTTCAAGGGTTAAGCACATTATTATAATGCAATTAACTAATGAATTATTAACTTTTCTAGTGGAAACCTAGTTAAATTGTAAATACAAAACATTTTAATTACAACTTTTATTGCATTGGTTAATTAAGTAATTGGTTATATTGAGTCGATTGTTTGAAAATCTTACTCGTAAATCATTGTGTTGCAATGAAAGTCCCGTGAGCAATGTAGGCAGCGCGGAGCGCGACTCCTGGTGTCAAAGTTAGCGCTAATCAAGACGAATGGCCAGACCTAGCGTCTCGCGTCTCGCGTCTCGCGTCTCGCGTCTCGCGTCTCGCGTCTCGCGTCTCGCGTCTCGCGTCTCGCGTCTCGCGTCTCGCGTCTCGCGTCTCGCGTCTCGCGTCTCGCGTCTCGCGTCTCGCGTCTCGCGTCTCTCGTCTCGCGTCTCGCGTCTCGTCTCGCGTCTCGCGTCTCTCGTCTCGATAGTCCAACAAAGAAAACTATGACTGTGCAGCAATGATAAGTCTGCATTTATTTGTATAAGCTATCGATATCGACTTATGTCATTTAAGATATTTATAAACAATGACTTATTAATTTTAAACAGTTTTGCTCAATAAAGCATTTATCCAATGGAATGAAAATGTTTACTAAAAACTGACAAAATACTGAGAACTTTTCATAAAACACTCAAATAAAAACTACAAAAACTGAAAATTTAGCTATCTTGTAGTTTTTAATACATTTTGACATATTTTCATCACTGAGTAATCTGTTAGTTAACCGTACATTACATTACATTACAATGTAATGTAATGTAGTTAACCGTAGTCATGAATGTAAATTTTCGTAATGAACTCGATTGTCAGGAATTGGTTGTACATTTTTTATGTATCTGAATAGCTCATAACATTAAATTGTTATAATTCGAGATTTTCATGATTTATAAACGTACAAATACCAACTAAAAAATTAAAAAAAGGGTTTCTCCTGTAATCAGTTCAGAATATGAACTATGTTGAATTAGAACAAGAATTGCAAACAGCAAGTGAAAAGTGGGCAGTTTGCGGAGACAAGCGGCGAGTTAATGCTAATAATGTTGACAGACTTATCGAGATGGATCGAGTACCCTTGAAGCCACAATGGAATCTGTTGCTCCGTGTTGCCGGCACGGCCCTTCTCCATGAGCACTTCAGCGATGTTGTTATCAAACAACATCGCAACACCACACAACAACAATAACAACAACAGTAGAGTTGTCAGATATACAAACATGGCATCGTTCTCAAAGTCGTATCTAGAACGACATAACTAAAACAAATTTTTAAAGGAAAAAATGTTATAAATTAATATGACGGAAAATTAAATATTAACATATTTGATAAGTAATTGAAAATGTACATATTACTGTTATCCATTGTCTGTACAAACACTGTACTGTATGTATGTACAAACACTGTACTGTATGTATGTACAAACACTGTATTGTATGTATGTACAAACACTGTACTGTATGTCTGTACAAACAATTTTCTATGTTTTAAATTATTCGATTAAGTTTAATCAATTTGAATTACAAACTGTCACTTGCATTACTTACAATGAATCAACGGTCAATGATCTGTACGGAGGCGGCTGAAGAAGGATCATTGTTTCAATCGAATATTACAGTTTTGAGAAAACCTAACGTATTGGAAATATATAAAATTGAATGTGTGTATGTCCTTTGCGTTGCCAAACTACTCATCCGATCACCATGAAATTTGAGGAAGTTGCTCTATGTGTCCGGAAAGGTTTTAGTGAACAAAAGATTTTCGAAAACCCCATAGGTTTCCATTTTTTGGCGTTTTTAATTTATAATGTTAACCTTATGGAGAGTAAGTCTGTTTACAAATTTTCTACAATGAAAACATTTGATTTCTTAGCTACAGCTGATTGGTTTACTTTCCATTAGCAATATGCTTTACTATCCAATGCCATCTGAATCATTCTTTAATGTAAAACTATGAAGCAAATATGTGCACTACAAAATGAATAGCTTTATTCGCCACGTTAATAGTTTACGGTGGGGTTATGTATTTATTTTTTTATTTTCTGTCTGATTAAAAGTCACGTGTTTATATGTTGGCCAAATAAAAAATAATTACGATGATTATATATATTACGTTTATTATAATAATCAGCTGTTGTATATCTTTCCTATGAAAGCTGTATTACAGTTAGGTTTGGTTTGGGTTTGGATTGGATTCGAAAATTGTGAATTAATCCACTCAGATTTATTTGTTTTATGGGAATGTTATTAATATGTCTTATCGTTTCAGTATTGTTATTCACTATGCTGCGACCCAGATAAATATAACCTTTTACAATGAAGCCGTACTGGTATTCGACTTCAGAACATGGCCAATTTTAAAGTTAACGTGTATTTACTGTCAGGCGTTCCGAAGTTCGCCGGGTCAGCTAGGAAATAAAAGAGGGAAAAATAAGCCGCTAATTAGAATGGTTCATAATTTTTATAGATTGCACTCAGCCCCAGTTACTTATAATTATATGAGGATTATGCTTTACTATCCAAAGACAGTATTGTATTGTTTGTTTGCTATGTATGTACAAGGGCTAGTCAGACGCTATGAACGAGCCATCGGATTTTAATGTAATACTTCATAAACGCAACACATAGCACGTAACTGAATATAATAATATCGAAACAGTACTAAAATATTTAAAAATGTTCATTACTTACGTGTGTTAAAGCGATCCAAATATAACAAAAAAATGCAAAACAACAATAGCTCAACCCATAACATAACGATTTGCAATCTGATTTTGGGGTTGAATTCCTTTAGTATCCATACTTCAGGTGCAATCTCTTGTGCATACAGTAGAACTTCAATTATCCGAATTAATGGGGACCGGGACCCATTCGGATAATCAAATATTCGGATAATCGGAGTTTTTTTTTTAAATTGCCATTAGAGATAAAAAAGCTGCGTTTTGATATTGCACTATTTTTGTTATTGAATTAAATGTAAGAAACATGATATTTTCACATGTTTTAAATATAAATAAAATGTATTTACATTTTACACGCTAACACTGGCTTCGTGGGGGGGAAGAATAATACCGCACTTAAATTTTTTTTGGACAATTTTTTTTCTGAAAGTGATTCGGATAATTGGCGATTCGGATAGTCGGAGTTCGGATAATTGGAGTTCTACTGTATATACATGGTTATTTCAATAGTCTATGTGGGGATAGATGTAAGTAGGCCTAGAACCGACGAATGCCGAAATGTTCACTGTTCAGCCTTGTGTAAGGACCCTTACAGACCCCATTTTTGATTGTAATAAAATTGAGTAGTAGACTAATACAAATAACCTTTTTTGTTTTGTTAATCACCTCAAACCCCTTAACAATTTGTATTACATACTTAATTTTGAATTTGCTAGAACATTACTTGACAGAAAAATAAAATAAATATTTTCACTCATATGCATTTTAATTTACAATTAAGTTTATAATTAATTAATAACAATTGATTAAAGACGTTTTATTTACTGGGTGGCTCCATGTTACAATAAAATGGGGATTGTGGTAAGATAATGTGAAATGTAGTTAGATTTTTGTTGAAAAAATAAATCATATAACTATTTAAGATAAAGCACGAAGCCGTTATTCTAATATAGGCCTAGGCCGCCCTAAACATAATGCAACTGAATGTCAAACAATGCCAGAATATCACAACATTGTTGGCTCATATTTCCATGATAGTAGGCACGCACATACTACGGCCAGTCTGGCCGAACATTGGGCCACACACATAGCTCGCCGGGTCACAGTTGACAGTCCTCTGTCACTAAGACGGCCGTTTTTTAATTCATTCACTGAATGGTCTTCCTAAATATACCATATTTACTCGAAAGGGTTATTGGAGTTGGGTATTATGGGTTCACCAATTTTATTCCATTCTTTGGTTTCAAATGTTTCATCAATATATTTCTGTCCAATACCCAATGTCATCAAATCTGCACAAGATCTGCTCATCTGGTAGGTAATTTGGTTCTCTGAAACAATAAAAGTTTATGTAACTGATTATATCAGTGACGTTTTCAAGAAACGATAGATCCAAAACGTAGTTTTTAATAGACTGATATAGATAGACTTGGATAGTTAGGGGTTTTCATCATCATAGATTTTGTAGTTATATGTGTTTAGAAAAAGTGTAACGCCATGTGTAATAGTGAATAAAGTGTATTTTCTAAATAACGTAGGCATGTTAATGCCTATTACTATAGATAAAATGCCTAAGTAAATATATATATATATATATATATATATATATATATATATATATATACTAGCTGACCCGGTGAACTTCGTAACGCCTTACAGTAAATACATGTTAACTTTAAGATTGGCAATGTCCTGAAGTCAATTAGCATTGCGGCTTCGTTGTGAAAGCTTTTATAACAGCTGACTCAATATGTAACTCAATATGTAATAAACAAATAAATAAATGTAATAATGTAAATAAATGTAAATAATAAATAAATGTATGTAATATGTAATAAACTCAATATGTATTATAATTGTTATTATTTTTTATTAGGCAAACATATAAACACGTGAATTTTAATCATATAGAAAATAAAGAAATATAAATACAGTAGATAATTCCCCAAAACCGTAAACTATTAACGTGGTGAATAGATCTGTTCATTTTGTACAGTACACATTTACTCCATATAGGTTCACATAATTGAATGATTCAGGTGGCATTGGATACTAAAGCATATTGCTAATGGAAAGTAAAACAACAGCTGTAGCTTAAGAAATCAAATGTTTTTATTGTAGAACATTTGTAAACAAACTTAGTCCCCAAAAGGTTAACATTAGAAATTTAAAACGCTATAAAATGGAAACTAATTGAATTTATGGAATCTGAATATGCCTAAAGCATGACCGGAGCAGAGACGAATCCAAAAAATCAAAGATCATTAAAATCGGTCCAACCGTTCTCGAGTTATAATGCGTGTAACTAACACGACTTTGTTTTATATATTTAGATATATATATACAGGGTGTTTCAGAATTCCCTACCAATACTCTAGGGCATTGTTCCTGGGTAAGAAACATATCTAATTATCATATTTAAATCGTCCGGAAGTCCTTAGTTACTCACACAGCCTCCATTTTGTTTTTTTCACTTATTATTTTTTTCTGAATAATGGTTAAACATACGGAATTGAAACTTTGCACAAACATTTATGACAACTAGACAAAGCTACAAAAACATTATGACAATTTCTCAAATTCATAAAACAAAATGGCGGCCATTTAAAATGTTGTTTCTCGAATAACTCATGAACCGTTTATTTAACAGAAATTTTACAAGAATAACATTTTTTAGAGAATTTACACCAAATTGTTTTAAACTAAACAAATATTAACTGAGATATGGCTTTAGTGATAGGTGACCGCTAGTTGTAGTGCATGTCATGGCATGGGACTAAGGTCTGTCACAAAAATGCAACAGCCTCCGTCTGCTTTGTATGTTATTTGTAGATGATTTTAGATTACTTCAAACAATAATAAAATGTAACATAACCTTCTTGGTCTTGGTATAATTTTAGAATAACTGTAATTCACTTTACTTTATTAGAGAAAAATTAGGTAACATTTTTTAACAATATGCTTTTTATTTACATAAATACTTCACAAATACTTATCTCATTAATCATAAATACTTATTAAACATAGCCAAACTTCAAATACATTGCTCAAAATGCCGTCCACCTACTTGGTTACAGGCCCTGAAACGTACATAATGCAGCTCCATACATAAAATGCATGTCGCAGTACTCTTCATTAGGTTCATTAGTCAGCTCTTCATTAGTCAGCCATTAGGTCCACTTACCAAACAAAAACAAATAACAAACGAACAAGAACATAAACAAGAACAGGAAAAAGAACAATTAATAAACGAACAAAAACAAATAACGACGTAACTAAATATTTTCTTGAATATGTAAGAACACGTTTGCTTTTTAAATAAACAGTATATTTTAACAGCTAATAAAAGTGAGTTTAAAGGTTAGAGAAACTGACTACAATGAATAAAATAATAAAATTTTAAGGCAAGAATGAAATCAGATGATTAGTTTGTAAATGAGTATTTTGACTTTTACCACAGCTGATATAAAAAGTTTGGGAGTTTTGTGTGAATTTTAATGACAGTAAGCAGACGGAGGCTGTTGCATTGTTGTGGCAGACCTTAGTCGCATGCCTTGACATGCACTGCAACTAATCTCTAGCGGTCACCTATCACTAAAGCTGCCATATCTCAGTTAATATTTGTTTAATTTAAAACAATTTGGTGTCAATCGATTTGTAATTAAATTCTCTAAGAAAATGTTATTCTTATAAATTTTCTGTTAAATCAACGGTTCACGAGTTATTTGAGAAACAACATTTTAAATGGCAGCCATTTTGTTTTATGAATTTGAGAAATTATCATAATTTTTTTGTTGCTTTGTCTAGTTGTCATAAATGTTTGTGCAAAGTTTAAATTCCGTATGTTTAACTATTATTCAGAAAAAAATCATAAGTGAAAAAAACAAAATGGAGGCTGTGTGAGTAGCTACTTCCGAACGATTTAAATATGAAAATTAGATATGTTTCTTACCCAGGAACAATGCCCTAGAGTATTGGTAGGGAATTCTGAAACACCCTGTATAGAATATAGGTATATATATATATATATAGGTATATATATACCTATATTATTTATGTAGGAACTGATTATATGTAGTTCCTATAAACAATCGCATGTAACAATATTTAAATATTGAATTAACGGAATATTGTTTTGAATTATTAGAATATAAAAATACATTATAATTCACAAATTATATTGAGGATGACGGATAAAATACTCACTCGTCCTGTTTGATATGAATCCGATATCAATCCTGTCACCCCCTTCGTCTGGAAACATTCTAAACGCTGGAGGTTGGTAGAACCACCCTCTACCCTCGTAAATACGACCATCGCCTCCTATCAGGAAACTGAAAAATATATCGATCTTAGTCTCAGTATCGGTGTGACCATCAACCCAAAAGTCTGGAAGAACTACCCTCTACACTTGAAAATATGACCATCGGCCCCTATCAAGATACTGAAACAAAAGTTTCGCACTCAGCCTTTGTATTGGTGTTACTATCAACCCTGAAGGCTGGTAGAACCACCTTCTACCATTGTAATACGACCGTCCATTCTCCCAATATTGGTAAACTGAAACTAAAGTATCACACTTAGCTTCAGCATTGGTGTAACTGTATCACCTACTGGTAGAAGGCCGGTAGTAACATACTATTTAGACTGGGATGGTGGCGTCATCCTGTAATCCAGCTACTTGGAGGTCACGAATTGTGGATAGTTGTGAGCGATGATCGGTGGGCGTGGTGTTTTGTTGAGTGGATTAACGTCCGCACTATTAAATACTACATTAATCCGCAAAGACCATCGTCATAATTAGACCAATTCGTAATTCAGAGGTCGTGGTTCGTATTCCACGTTAAACTGTAGGTCCCTTGGTTGCCATCGGCTGTTGGGCTATTCAGTCCTGTTTAAGGAACATCTCAGCTTTAGTCAGTAACAAGACTACAAGATCGCGCCACAATCATCTTACATTCAATCCTCATTCATACTTGGCTTAAAATACCTGCCTTGTGGTATGGTCGCCATTTCAAATAATCTAATCTAATCTAATCTATATCCTGGTACACGACTATTACCCCTTATCAAGAAACTGAAACAACCGTAACGCACACAGTCATTGTACTGACTTTACCCCAATCCCATGCTTACTTGAACGGTATGTCGGTCATCTTCATGGCTGTCATGCATCGGTTCTGAAGCAGCTTGACGACTCTCTTGCAGTCCTCCTTGTTCTTGCACATGGGTGTGCCAATGTTGTATATGAGCCAGACGTGCTTGACCGGGTGCGTCAATTCCACAGGCCGGTGTGTCGGCTCAACGGCGTTCCAGAACTGGCGTGCGATTATGCTGACGTCGTCCATGGTCGCGTAAGGGTTCCCCAGCCCGGACATGGTCTCGTCAAATCTACATTCCCTCTGGCTTATCTTACACTCCACCTACTTTCAATAAACACACTAGAAGTTCTGCGGGATCTGACCACTAAACCTTGACGAATGGTGATTATCATTATTAGTCTGTATTGTAATGTTTCACTACGATAAGACGGATATAGATAGAGCAGTTCATTGGTATTATCGGTCGACATCCATCAAACATAACTGTTATGACACTACAACTATCTCGGAAAACTTTGTCGTTACAACTGAATATAATTCAGTTGTAACGACAACTGAATTATATTCAGTTGTAGATTTATAGGGCTTATTCTATAAATCTACGGTATGAGCTGATGAAAATTTACTCTGATGTTTAAGTAGGGCAGTATTATGGTTTTAAGATACTGTATAATGCATGTTTTATTAGACTATATTGATATATAATTATTTTCCTGACCCTTCCTGATTCCTTGGAAAATTGTTTATAATCAGGACGCATATTTACTGCACCTTTGTTGTTTACATTGAATGAATGAATAAATAGGTTTATTTCCATAAAAAGAATACAAAAAATGCATAGCATTATTAAATTTAAACGTTAGAAATATTCCCCACATAGGCAAACCTATGCGTGGGGAATTAGTTCTATTCAGGCCTAGGCTATTACAAAGTTTCAACAACTAATTGCATATTAATTCGATACAAAACACTACCTATATATAAGACTGCAAGCTACAACAGAAATATGATTAAAACGATTAGAAGAAAATAAAAAATAATAGAGAAAAGGAAAAGAAAAACCACGATGACACTCTTGTCCTGACCTATCTATACCTAGACACAATTACCTAAAATCACCCAGCATCCACACCTGGGCAGGTGTGAGTACACCTACCCACATGCGTACGAGCACACATACACACACATACACACACGCACACAGGTGCACACACACAAACACACACAAACACACACACACACACACACACACACACACACACACACACACTCATTCACACACACTCGCACTAGTACATTTGAACTTATCAGTATGCTCACATACTTCTTCATTCGTATCCGTGGAATTTGACAGGCATAAAAACTTAGGAAATGAGATAAAATAGCTATCAACTAGACCCCTTTCAGTCACTATCCATTTATTTACAAGATTTTTGTATTTTCACAAAGTACATGTACTAGGTACTTCAGAAGATTCGGTAATTTTGAAAACAGGGTAGTCGCAATTACTGAGGAGATGTTTTATTTATAGATTTATTTATTCTAGGTAACTGAATCCCGGTGTTGACTGAGAATCTAGTTTGCTAATCATGGGAGAAATTACTGAAAACATGTTACTTATTTTTAAAGATATAGATAAGCAGAGACCTTATAAAAAGTTGTGATACATTAAACGCTTTAAAATCTTCAAAAACAGATTGCGAAGGATAACTGTGACATTTCCGAAGAGGAATCTTGATGATTGTCTATTGCAGACTTTTTTATGGGTGCAAGCACACACACTTTTGTATCCTTCACCGCACAAGTTTCAATATTGCAAAGTCGATTGAATAAATACATAGTAAATGTTTTTGATTGTATTAATTGGTAAAATTTTAGATAAATAAAAAAATGTATCTCTGGAGTATATTTCTCATTTGGTTTATATCCATTCCATTACAAACGGTGGTCAAAGGTTACTCCGAGTTACTTAAATTCACTCACCCGTTCAATACTTTCACAATTTTCACAAACTGTGACAACTCACAACTGCGCCACAACTGTGTACAATGATCATATTAATTTGTTATGTTAAAAATGTCATATTTAAGTTTGATATTAGGTTATTAATAATAAACTGAAAACTATGTAAACATAAACTGTAAAGTAATCTGGGGCAGCTTAAAGTCAAAGTTGTTGACATGGATATGTCTTAGCTCTGAGGGGGTGTTTGTGATTTTTAAGATGGAAAACATGTAACAGGATTCCATAGAAACTACCATTGAATTTTAAATATAAAATAATAAGAACAGCGGTTTAGATGAACTCAAAACATTCCCTTTAGACATATCCATGATCTAACCTATTTCCCACAAACATTTTTTTTCAAAAGAGATATGATATGATGATAATTATACTCTAATTTGATATAGTGATAAAATACATACAATTGGAAATGTATGGATAAACCCAAGGAAGAAGTTGAAACAAAAAATATTGTACTAGCGTGCAGAGGTTTATTCAACGCTAGCGTGCAGAGGTTTATTCAACGCTAGAGATATCGCCCGTATTGTAGACTTAATAATGCGTAGCAAAAACGCAACTTACAGTGTGACTCTGTGCCTGCCTTGGTCAGTGTTGGGGTCCGAGCCGAGCACGCCAAGTGAAAAACGCAACTCATCGTGTGACTCTGTGCCTGCCTTGGTCAGTGTTGGGGTCCGAGCCGAGCACGCCAAGTAAACAAACGCAACTCACCGTGTGACTCTCTGCCTGCCTTGGTCAGTGGTGGGGTCCGAGCCGAGCACGCCAAGTAAACAAACGCAACTCACCGTGTGACTCTGTGTCTGCTTTGGTCAGTGTTTGGGTCCGAGCCGAGCACGCCAAGTAAACAAACGCAACTCACCGTGTGACTCTGTGTCTGCCTTGGTCAGTGGTTGGGTCCGAGCCGAGCACGCCAAGTAAACAAACGCAACTCACCGTGTGACTCTGTGTCTGCCTTGGTCAGTGTTGGGGTCCGAGCCGAGCACGCCAAGTAAACAAACGCAACTCACCGTGTGACTCTGTGCCTGCCTTGGTCAGTGGTTGGGTCCGAGCCGAGTACGCCAAGTAAACAAACGCAACTCACCGTGTGACTCTGTGTCTGCCTTGGTCAGTGTTGGGGTCCGAGCCGAGCACGCCAAGTAAACAAACGCAACTCACCGTGTGACTCTGTGTCTGCCTTGGTCAGTGGTTGGGTCCGAGCCGAGCACGCCAAGTAAACAAACGCAACTCACCGTGTGACTCTGTGCCTGCCTTGGTCAGTGTTGGGGTCCGAGCCGAGCACGCCAAGTAAACAAACGCAACTTACCGTTTGACTCTGTGCCTGCCTTGGTCAGTGTTGGGGTCCGAGCCGAGCACGCCAAGTAAACAAACGCAACTTACCGTTTGACTCTGTGTCTGCCTTGGTCAGTGTTGGGGTCCGAGCCGAGCACGCCAAGTAAACAAACGCAACTCACCGTTTGACTCTGTGCCTGCCTTGGTCAGTGTTGGGGTCCGAGCCGAGCACGCCAAGTAAACAAACGCAACTCACCGTGTGACTCTGTGCCTGCCTTGGTCAGTGTTGGGGTCCGAGCCGAGCACGCCAAGTAAACAAACGCAACTCACCGTGTGACTCTGTGCCTGCCTGGGTCAGTGTTGGGGTCCGAGCCGAGCACGCCAAGTAAACAAACGCAACTCACCGTGTGACTCTGTGCCTGCCTTGGTCAGTGTTGGGGTCCGAGCCGAGCACGCCAAGTAAACAAACGCAACTCACCGTGTGACTCTGTGCCTGCCTTGGTCAGTGTTGGGGTCCGAGCCGAGCACGCCAAGTAAACAAACGCAACTCACCGTGTGACTCTGTGCCTGCCTTGGTCAGTGTTGGGGTCCGAGCCGAGCACGCCAAGTAAACAAACGCAACTCACCGTGTGACTCTGTGCCTGCCTTGGTCAGTGTTGGGGTCCGAGCCGAGCACGCCAAGTAAACAAACGCAACTCACCGTGTGACTCTGTGCCTGCCTTGGTCAGTGTTGGGGTCCGAGCCGAGCACGCCAAGGTAACAAACGCAACTTACTGCCAAGTACTTGAGACTCAAAGTTGAGTGACGAGAGACAACGTCAGAGACTCAGTGACGTTGATTCTAACAAAGAAATTACTTACATCAAGCGCATGCGTATGGTCCTAATACAGTCTCGTCATTACAACCTCAGTAATGGGCTGAGTCACACTCTACGCTTTTCACCAATAAAACCGGGATTTACATTAAAGATAGCAAGATGCTACACTCTCTCTGGCTACACAGACAAGCCAGGCTCAATGAAGAAACTGCGGGACCGAGTTTAATGATCTTTCATTTTTCGAATTCGTGTCTGCTCCGAGCAGGGTTTTGGCATATTCAGTTTTATAACCTTAACCATAGGGCTACGCCCTACTAGCCTGTAAAATTTGTATATGTTAAGCTTATGACGAAAAGAGGTGACGCATTTTGATCATATGCATGCATCTATAATGTATATATTTTATCAGTTGATTTTGTGTTCGTTTTATTTTCACGAGTCGACAGCTAATGTCATATTGTGCGTAATTTCCAGCAACTATTTATGATTGAGCGTGTGGAATTAATGAATGTTAGATTAAATAAGTATCATCATAAAAAATGCCTTGATTCAGAAAATTTTATCTTTCCTACAACTTAATCTTTGCCGTATCGGCATTGCGGTTAGGTTAGGTTTAGGTTGGGGACATTGTGAATCAACCCACTTAGATTTATTTGTTTTCTGAGAATGTTATTAATATATCTTAACGTATCAGTATTGTTATTAACTATGCCACAATCCAGAATATCTTTCACAACAAAGCCGTAGTGCATTTTAATGTTAACACGTATCTAGTGTTAGGCGTTACGAAGTTCGCCGGGTCAGCTAGTAATGAATATTTTTATCTTCTTTGCCAATTTGAACCTCACCTTCGAGGAAAAATATATTCTTGATACGGAGAAACGGTTACGTAATTTGAATCAGTTATAAATATATTCAATTAACAAATTTATATATTTATATAATTATATTAAAAATGTTATACTGAATAATCTACTAATTTATTCATTAAATTCTTAATATTAACTTAAATAAGTTTAAAATATAATTTTATTAATTTATCAATTTAAACAGTTAAATAAATAAAGTACCGTAGCTGTAAGAGAAATGCAATGATTATTACAGTAGTATGCCAAAGCAAATGGTTTCCCTAAAAGAGGTTATTAAGCGGATGACGGCGGCAGAAGGAAACGCTAAAGTTGACGCTCTTGAACCGCCTTCATCAGGAATAACAAGGTGTATGATTCACAAGCATATTACATTTTCTACGTTTTAAGCCTACATTCATTTAATTTTTTGTATCCAAATATTTTTACTTATTACATTTATATCTTAGTTTTATAATTATTCCTATATTTCTAATTAGAAATAGTTTTATGTTTAATCAATTACACCACACTGAAACACATATAGTTGTCAAAATAATCATACTAATCTTAGTAGTCTCTGTTAGTATCTCGGGTTGTTCAAGTTTTTCTCTGAACTATAAAGGCAACGATTTTAAGCTCATTCGTCACGTTTACGATTAACCAAATGTTACTTTGTTGGTAAAAAATTCAAGTAAACCCAAACATAAATAAATAATAAAGTTATAAACAAAATACCCCCGTTGCAGGAGACCTGCGTACTCATCGAATTTCCAAATCAATAATTATATACAACAAGTTTGATCAATATCCATAATAAATAAGAGAGTTTGCCTATTCTCCATAATATAAACATTGGAAAGAGTGTGCAGGTTTGCTGCTGTGAGGAACACTGAAAGTAGGCATTTCTAGCATGAAACGTGTTGATGTTTCATCAACATCTGTCCATAAATAAAGGAGTTTGCCTCTTCCCTATATGATTAACATGGGAAAAGAGGATGCAGGTTAGCTGCTCTGATAAAACCACATAAACTATGATTTTTAAGCATAAATGGATGGATATCAACAACATGAAGCGAAATTTGTAGTTTCATCCAAAGATATAGATTGATAAGTGAAATATAAATTTTGTCTTATCCTCCGTAAGATCATTGGAGCCCCAAAATACAACGTACTGTGTTTAGATTTTTTTAATATCTCGGTAACCGTTGGAGAAAAAAAAACTTTAAGGTACTAAACTGTTTAGCTAAACAACTGATTTTAATGGTGAAAGATAAAATTAAAAGATTGTTTAAATTACACATGACAAATGCATAAACCCCAATTTCTGAGTACAAAACCCCCCTAAACTACCCGTTTCAATTGACCGATATGTCTGGTTTACAAACACACGCACACACACACACACACACACACACACACACACACACACACACACACACACACACACACACACACACACACACACACACACACACACACGAGTCGACAGCTAACGTCATATTGTGCGTAATTTCCAGCAACTATTTATGATTGAGCGTGTGGAATTAATGATATATATATATGTGTATATATACATATAAAATTTAACGACTATTGTTTTTGGCCTCTGTTTTTGGCACCTAAAGACGAAAAAAATAACATGGTCCCGGGTTTAAGTCTTACCATGAGACCTATGGTAACAGCTTTTTCCCTTATGGGAAAATCGCTAAAACTGGCCACTTTATACAAATTTTAAATATGGAGTCGCTTATAGCTTTTAGTTTTTAAGTACACTAAAGTTTAAATATCTACTAACCTTAGAGATAATTATACTATAGGAACATTTATTATTAAAACATTTCAATAATCATAACTTACATTTTAATGATATATATACAGATACATTTTATTTACATTTATTACATTTTATACATTTTACACAGATTACATTTACATTTTATACATTTTTATTTTTTTAGATTACATTTTATACAGATATATATATTTTCGTTTGTTCAAAGGGTGTAGAGACCTGAAATCAAGTTTTCTGAATTTATTTAATGCATACGACATGCGACATGCGACATGCGACAAGGGCTGATGGCGAGGGTGCCGGATGACGACGGGAAGCCTGGTCCCAGTCAGCACTCCCAGTAAGCTTGTTAATGTCACCCCCACCCCGGGTCGATCCACTCCGCTTCGCTCTTACACGATATTTTTAATTCACTCCCTTAAATCGTTATGTTAGAATACACTTTCTACCCTCTCGCTCAGTTCACTTGAATCAGATTGGTTTCGTATTTATTTAAATATGGTAACTTTTTTAACAAAGTTGTGGCCTAATACTTAAACTTTTATTCGTCCTTGTCATCAACTCTTCCTCGTAAACGTTTACAAAAATCAGCAGACGTGATTTGTAGAAATCAATGCTATGTATGTATTTCACCAACGTTTTGCCATTTGTTACAATAATCAATTTATAACTCTTGAAATATTTATACGATAGATTAAGAATTCCTTAATATATTAGTATAATGGATTTTTATAATCGAAGCAAAACATTCATATGGATTCATTGATATTTATGACGGTTCATTATCCAATGTTATGTATAAAAAAATATTTGTATCTACTTCCCATTGGGAAACAGATTAGATCATGAATTTGTCTAAAAGGAATGTTTTAATTTCATCTAAACAGCTGTTCTTATTCTTATAATATATTAGCTGACCGAGCGAACTTTGTGCTAACTAACGGCACAACTTTAAGATTGGCCATGTTCTGAAAATGAATAGCATTACGACTTCGTTGTGAAAGATAAGATATTTTGAGCCGCGGTCTAGTTTATAACAGTATTGAAACGATAAGACATATTAATAATATTTTCACAAAACAAATAAATCTGAGTGGATTGATTCACAATTTCCTAATCCAACCTAAACCCAAACTAAACCTAACTGTAGTACGGCTTTTAATATAATACAGCTGATTATTATAATAAATGTAATTGGTATAAACATTTGAGTTATTTTTTATTTGGCCAACATATAAACACATGACTTTTCATCAGAAAGAAAATAAAAAATATAAATACATCATCCCCCAAAACGGTAAACTATTAACGCGGTGAAGAAAGTTGTTCATTTTAAACGGCACATATATACTTCATCGTTTTACATTAATGAACGATTAAGATGGCATTAGATAGTAAAGCATATTGCTAATGAAAAGTAAAACAAACAGCTGTAGCTTGAAAAATCAAATGTTTTGATTGTAGAACATTTGTAAACAAACTTACATTACAATTACAAAGATAAATATTAGACTTTTAAAATGCCGTAAAATACAAACTTATGGAGTTTTCCAATTTTTTCCGCTAAAACCTTCCCCTACTCATATAGAGCAACATTCTAAAATTTCATGGCGATCGGATGAGTATTTAAGCAACGCATAAAGGGCATACATACATCTATTTTTATATATAGAGACTCAACATTCAATACAATAGCTCTGGAAATTTGTTCATGTCAATCGTCTCGTTGTAGCAACACAAGAGAGTAGACTACAGTTACGTATCGTGTTGTAGGGAGGAGAGGACCGCTACTATTACTTGGCTGACAATTGTTACTGTCTAGCAATATTTGTTTATGTCGATTGTCTCGTTGTAGCAACACAAGAGAGTAGACTACAGTTACGTATCGTGTTGTAGGAAGGAGAGGACCGCTACTATTACTTGGCTGACAATTGTTACTGTCTAGCAATATTTGTTTATGTCGATTGTCTCGTCTTAGTAACACAAGAGAGTAGACTACAGTTACGTATCGTGTTGTAGAGAGGAGAGGACCACTACTATTACTTGGCTGACAATTGTTACTGTCTAGCAATATTTGTTCATGTCAATTGTCTCGTCGTAGCAACACAAGAGAGTAGACTACAGTTACGTATCGTGTTGTAGGGAGGTGAGGACCACTACTATTACTTGGCTGACAATTTTTACTGTCTAGCAATATTTGTTCATGACGATTGTCTCGTCGTAGCAACACAAGAGAGTAGACTACAGTTACGTATCGTGTTGTAGAGAGGAGAGGACCACTACTATTACTTGGCTGACAATTGTTGCTGTCTAGCAATATTTGTTCATGTCGATTGTCTCGTCGTAGCAACACAAGAGAGTAGACTACAGTACGTATCGTGTTGTAGGGAGGAGAGGACCACTACTATTACTTGGCTGACAATTGTAACTGTCTAGCAATATTTGTTTATGTCGATTGTCTCGTCGTAGCAACACAAGAGAGTAGACTACAGTTACGTATCGTGTTGTAGGGAGGAGAGGACCACTACTATTACTTGGCTGACAATTGTTACTGTCTAGCAATATTTGTTCATGTCAATTGTCTCGTCGTAGCAACACAAGAGAGTAGACTACAGTACGTATCGTGTTGTAGGGAGGAGAGGACCACCACTATTACTTGGCTGACAATTGTTACTGTCTAGCAATATTTGTTCATGTCAATTGTCTCGTCGTAGCAACACAAGAGAGTAGACTACAGTACGTATCGTGTTGTAGGGAGGAGAGGACCACTACTATTACTTGGCTGACAATTTTTACTGTCTAGCAATATTTGTTCATGACGATTGTCTCGTCGTAGCAACACAAGAGAGTAGACTACAGTACGTATCGTGTTGTAGGGAGGAGAGGACCACTACTATTACTTGGCTGACAATTTTTACTGTCTAGCAATATTTGTTCATGTCAATTGTCTCGTCGTAGCAACACAAGAGAGTAGACTACAGTACATATCGTGTTGTAGGGAGGTGAGGACCACTACTAGTACTTGGCTGACAATTTTTACTGTCTAGCAATATTTGTTCATGTCAATTGTCTCGTCGTAGCAACACAAGAGAGTAGACTACAGTACGTATCGTGTTGTAGGGAGGTGAGGACCACTACTATTACTTGGCTGACAATTTTTATTGTCTAGCAATATTTGTTTATGTCGATTGTCTCGTCGTAGCAACACAAGAGAGTAGACTACAGTACGTATCGTGTTGTAGGGAGGTGAGGACCACTACTAGTACTTGGCTGACAATTTTTATTGTCTAGCAATATTTGTTTATGTCGATTGTCTCGTCGTAGCAACACAAGAGAGTAGACTACAGTACGTATCGTGTTGTAGGGAGGAGAGGACCGCTACTATTACTTGGCTGACAATTGTTACTGTCTAGCAATATTTGTTTATGTCGATTGTCTCGTCGTAGCAACACAAGAGAGTAGACTACAGTACGTATCGTGTTGTAGGGAGGAGAGGACCACTACTATTACTTGGCTGACAATTTTTATTGTCTAGCAATATTTGTTCATGTCAATTGTCTCGTCGTAGCAACACAAGAGAGTAGACTACAGTACGTATCGTGTTGTAGGGAGGTGAGGACCACTACTATTACTTGGCTGACAATTTTTACTGTCTAGCAATATTTGTTCATGTCAATTGTCTCGTCGTAGCAACACAAGAGAGTAGACTACAGTACGTATCGTGTTGTAGGGAGGAGAGGACCACTACTATTACTTGGCTGACAATTTTTATTGTCTAGCAATATTTGTTCATGTCAGTCGTCTCGTCGTAGTAACACAAGAGAGTAGACTACAGTACGTATCGTGTTGTAGGGAGGTGAGGACCACTACTATTACTTGGCTGACAATTTTTACTGTCTAGCAATATTTGTTCATGTCGATTGTCTCGTCGTAGCAACACAAGAGAGTAGACTACAGTACGTATCGTGTTGTAGGGAGGAGAGGACCGCTACTATTACTTGGCTGACAATTTTTATTGTCTAGCAATATTTGTTCATGTCAATTGTCTCGTCGTAGCAACACAAGAGAGTAGACTACAGTACGTATCGTGGTGCAGGAAGGAGAGGACCGCTACTATTACTTGGCTGACAATTTTCTAGCAATATTTGTTTATGTCGATTGTCTCGTCGTAGCAACACAAGAGAGTAGACTACAGTACGTATCGTGTTGTAGGGAGGAGAGGACCACTACTATTACTTGGCTGACAATTTTTATTGTCTAGCAATATTTGTTCATGTCGATTGTCTCGTCGTAGCAACACAAGAGAGTAGACTACAGTACGTATCGTGTTGTAGGGAGGAGAGGACCGCTACTATTACTTGGCTGACAATTTTTATTGTCTAGCAATATTTGTTCATGTCAATTGTCTCGTCGTAGCAACACAAGAGAGTAGACTACAGTACGTATCGTGTTGTAGGGAGGAGAGGACCACTACTATTACTTGGCTGACAATTTTTACTGTCTAGCAATATTTTTTCATGTCGATTGTCTCGTCATAGCAACAAAAGAGAGTAGACTACAGTACGTATCGTGTTGTAGGGAGGAGAGGACCACTACTATTACTTGGCTGACAATTGTAACTGTCTAGCAATATTTGTTCATGTCGATTGTCTCGTCGTAGCAACACAAGAGAGTAGACTACAGTACGTATCGTGTTGTAGGGAGGAGAGGACCGCTACTATTACTTGGCTGACAATTTTTATTGTCTAGCAATATTTGTTCATGACGATTGTCTCGTCGTAGCAACACAAGAGAGTAGACTACAGTACGTATCGTGTTGTAGGGAGGAGAGGACCGCTACTATTACTTGGCTGACAATTTTTATAGTCTAACAATATTTGTTCATGTTGATTGTCTCGTCTTAGTAACACATGATCGTAGACTACAATACGTATCATGTTGTACGGAGGAGAGGACCGCTACTATTACTTGGCTGACAATTTTTATTGTCTAGCAATATTTGTTCATGACGATTGTCTCGTCGTAGCAACACAAGAGAGTAGACTACAGTACGTATCGTGTTGTAGGGAGGAGAGGACCGCTACTATTACTTGGCTGACAATTTTTATAGTCTAACAATATTTGTTCATGTCGATTGTCTCGTCTTAGTAACACAAGAGAGTAGACTACAGTACGTATCGTGTTGTAGGGAGGTGAGGACCGCTACTATTACTTGGCTGACAATTTTTATAGTCTAACAATATTTGTTCATGTCAATTGTCTCGTCTTAGTAACACAAGAGAGTAGACTACAGTACGTATCGTGTTGTAGGGAGGTGAGGACCGCTACTATTACTTGGCTGACAATTTTTATAGTCTAACAATATTTGTTCATGTCGATTGTCTCGTCTTAGTAACACAAGAGAGTAGACTACAGTACGTATCGTGTTGTAGGGAGGTGAGGACCGCTACTATTACTTGGCTGACAATTTTTATTGTCTAGCAATATTTGTTCAAGTCGATTGTCTCGTCGTAGCAACACAAGAGAGTAGACTACAGTACGTATCGTGTTGTAGGGAGGTGAGGACCGCTACTATTACTTGGCTGACAATTGTTGCTGTCTAGCTATATTTGTTCATGTCGATTGTCTCGTCTTAGTAACACAAGAGAGTAGACTACAGTACGTATCGTGTTGTAGGGAGGTGAGGACCGCTACTATTACTTGGCTGACAATTGTTGCTGTCTAGCTATATTTGTTCATGTCGATTGTCTCGTCTTAGTAACACAAGAGAGTAGACTACAGTACGTATCGTGTTGTAGGGAGGTGAGGACCGCTACTATTACTTGGCTGACAATTGTTACTGTCTAGCAATATTTGTTCATGTCGATTGTCTCGTCTTAGTAACACAAGAGAGTAGACTACAGTTACGTATCGTGTTGTAGGGAGGTGAGGACCGCTACTATTACTTGGCTGACAATTGTTGCTGTCTAGCTATATTTGTTCATGTCGATTGTCTCGTCTTAGTAACACAAGAGAGTAGACTACAGTTACGTATCGTGTTGTAGGGAGGTGAGGACCGCTACTATTACTTGGCTGACAATTGTTGCTGTCTAGCTATATTTGTTCATGTCGATTGTCTCGTCTTAGTAACACAAGAGAGTAGACTACAGTACGTATCGTGTTGTAGGGAGGTGAGGACCGCTACTATTACTTGGCTGACAATTTTTATAGTCTAACAATATTTGTTCATGTCGATTGTCTCGTCTTAGTAACACAAGAGAGTAGACTACAGTACGTATCGTGTTGTAGGGAGGTGAGGACCGCTACTATTACTTGGCTGACAATTGTTGCTGTCTAGCTATATTTGTTCATGTCGATTGTCTCGTCTTAGTAACACAAGAGAGTAGACTACAGTACGTATCGTGTTGTAGGGAGGTGAGGACCGCTACTATTACTTGGCTGACAATTTTTATAGTCTAACAATATTTGTTCATGTCGATTGTCTCGTCGTAGCAACACAAGAGAGTAGACTACAGTACGTATCGTGTTGTAGGGAGGAGAGGACCGCTACTATTACTTGGCTGACAATTTTTATTGTCTAGCAATATTTGTTCATGTCCATTGTCTCGTCGTAGCAACACAAGAGAGTAGACTATAGTAAATATTTTGGTGCAGGGAGGAGAGGACCACTACTATTTCTTGGCTGACAATTTTTACTGTCTAGCAATTTTTTTCATGTCGATTGTCTCGTCGTAGCAACACAAGAGAGTAGACTACAGTACGTATCGTGGTGCAAGGAGGAGAGGACCACTACTATTACTTGGCTGACAATTGTAACTGTCTAGCAATATTTGTTCATGTCGTTTGTCTCGTCGTAGCCACACAAGAGAGTAGATTACAGTACGGATAAGGAATTCAATACACAATATTAAATTTACTTTTTGCTTAATTTTTTTAGGTCTTGAATTATATTTTTTTTGTATCAGATTATCCTAGAATTCCCCAAGTGAAACTACCCAAAACGAATAGTATTATTTGGGGGAGGGGTAAAATGGTATAAAAATAAACTAAGGCAAACTAGGGCAAACTAAGGGGTTTGCCAGTTTAAAGGTACAGTATGTAGTTTTTCAAGTTTATGGGAGAAACATGTGTCAGAACACTGATAAAGTTTATTTAAATTAATGAACGGTTTAACACGTTTAAAAAAGTCTTTAAATTAAACATTTTTCTTAGTTAAATACAAGTATAAGTCGAAGAAATGTTTACCGGGTTACTTCTCCGTCGTTTGCTAGATGTGATGTTCCATTAGCAAAGCTCTCACAGCGAAATGTGAATAATAAAGTCCTCTTATGAGCGTTCATGAATATATACTAGTTTTGACGTGCCCGTTAGACGTTACTGGTTCAGTGTGATGTATGGTTTCTTCAAGTAGACCATACTCGTCATTGGTCACATAATAAATACCTCTTATGAGCATTCAAGAATATATATCTACCAGTTTGATATGCTGGTTAGATATTACCGCTCAGGTATGATGTATGGCTCCGCCAAGAGGATTACTCGTCGTTTGTCGTATAATGAAGTCTTCTTATTAGCGTTCATGAATGTATACTAGTTTGATGTATCCGTTAAACATTAACTGCTCCCGTGTGATATATCGCTCCGCCAAGAGGATTACTCGTCGTTGGTCGTATAATGAAGTCTTCTTATGAGCGTTCATGAATGTATACTAGTCATCATCATTCATCATTCGAAGGGGCGGATTTCCCAAGGCGCTTCAGCCGTTGCAGCTTTTTGCGCACCCCTAAAATTCTCTTTCCTGGAGAATCAGGAATCTTCTAGATGAAGAGATCTGCAAAACTGCAGCATCCTGTCAACGAGCTCGTCAGGAGGCAGAAAACTACCCCTTACCAAGTTGCCCAGAGTGGAGGACCTTACCTCTGCCAGCTCCGCGCAATCAAAGAGTAGATGATCTGCAGTTTCCTCCTGCAGATAACATTTCCTACACAGGGGGTCGCCGTTGAAGACCCCATGCGCAGTTGGTGCTTCCTCAGATTACCGTGACCAGTAACGATACCTGTGACAAGTTTGGCATCCTTCCTGCCAAGTTTCAGGAACCTCTTTGCAACTTGACGAGAGGGAGAACAAAGATTGAGCTTGCTAACTCTATGCAGGGAAAGTTCAGCCCATCTTTTCTTATGACAATCGATGGCCCAGGAATTGATAGTCTGAAACACCGCAGCTCGGGAAACACCACAGAAGGGTTGAGGACCACAAAGGGGGGATGATGCAGCCCTATTGGCCAGCCCGTCTGCCACTTCGTTACCATCCATGAGTGCCCTGGAACCCAACAAATGACTACATTGTGTCTACCTACACAGGACACAAGCCTAAAACAGTCCCACACAACCCTAGAGTTGAACTCTACCGAGTCCAAAGCTTTAAGGGACTGTCAGAGAAAATATTGATAGAAAGGCCCTCATGACCCAGCATCAAGATGTCTCTGGCACATTCCATAATGGCAGTGATCTCGGCCTGGAAAACAGTGGGGAAGGTCCCCATGGAAATACCTGACCGTACGTTGTCCTGCACCCCGTAGATGCCTGCTCCTGTGCCCCGACTGCTCTTGGACCCATCAGTGTACCACTCCTGATCACAGGGTGGTAGTGGGCAGGCTCCATCCTTCCATTCGTCCCGTTGCGGAAAAAGAACTCGGAAAGACCTGCCAAAAGAAAAGGTTCTCGGAAGATAATCAGAGGGCATACCTAAAATGTCGCTCCGAACTATCCCCGAAATTCTGGTATGACCACGTAATTCACCTGGCCTATTCCAGAGGCCCTCTCCACAGAGGCGGTATGCACCCATTCTGGCAGTCATCCTGATGTGAATGTCTATGGGCAAAAGATCAAGCAAACAGTCAAGAGTGGCCCCAGGAGCGCTGCTGATCGCCCCTGTGATCATGAGACATGCCAGCCGCTGAACGGCTGCCAGCCTTTTCACAGCAACACCTGAGTCCATCTTGGTCCACCAAACCAAAGACGCATACGTCATAGTTGGTCTAACTACTGAAACATAGAGCCAATACATTAGCTCCGGTTTCAGTCCCCATGCTGCGCCGACCATACGCCTGCATGCAAACAGAGACCACTTACCCCGGTCAATAACCCGTTGTAAGTGAGATTCCCAGCAAAGCGTCCGATCCAGAATGATCCCAAGATACTTCACCTGGTTTTGCAGGTTGATCAAACTCCCCTGCAGTTTGAGCGGGCCAACCCCGGTCAGCTTTTTCCTCTTGGTACAGCAACCACTTTAGAGGGATTCACAGATAGACCGACCTCATTGCACCAACCATCCACAAGCCTTAGTGCAGAGTTCATGAGGTCAGTAACTGTATTGTTAAACTTACCTATCACAAGGATGGCAATATCGTCAGCGTATCCTTGAGCAAAGACACCACTGTCATTAAGCCTTCTAATAAGGCTGTCTACCACCAGGTTCCATAAAAGGGGTGAGAGAACGCCTCCCTGTGGACAGCCCCTTGTTGACCTGGCTATTACCTCTACTCCCTGCAGAGAAAGTTTCACATACCTATTGCGTAGCAGTGCCTCAATCCATCGGCAGATGACATCGCTGAATCCTCTAGATCTAGCGGCGTTCAACATGGCATCCAAGGCCGTGTTGTCAAAGGCTCCCTGAATGTCCAGGAACGCTCCAAGTGCCACCTCTTTATGGTCAATAGCTCCTTCAATTCTGCACACCAAATGGTGCAGGGCGGACTCGCAAGACCTACCCTGAATGTAGGCATGCTGGTTTGGGTGTAAAGGGGCAGACTTCAGCGAAGAGTCCCAGATATACCTTACCACCAACTTCTCCAGAGTCTTCAACAAGAAAGAAGACAATGAAATCGGCCGAAAGGATTTCGGGTCCGTGTAACTATTCTTACCCGGTTTTGGGATGAACGCTATCCTGGAAGTCCTCCATGCAGCAGGAACATGTCCCAGAGCCAAGCTCGCTCTAAAAATACTACAAAGGGCCGGAGAATGATCTCTATGCCCTGTTGTAGAAAAACCGGCCGGACTCCATCCGGACCCGGTGACTTGAAAGGACTTAGAGAGCCTATAGACCTTATCCTGCTGTAGGTGATGATCCTGCTGGCGGCACCCCACCTGGTTGCACAGGCCCTCCGCGACGCAGACTCACCTAATTCACCAGTTTCTCCACCAATGATGCATCCAGGAAAGTGTACCTCAGCCATACGTTCCAACACCTCCTGTGGTCTGTGGAATAACTCACCATTAGGTCCCTCCACGGAGCCCAGAGTCAGGGTTCTGTCCTTGGCCAAGACCCTGCGCAACCTGGAAGTTTCCTCAGTGCCCTCCAGCCCCGAGCAGAAAGTATGCCATGACTTCCTCTTTGCCCTTCTGACAGCGAGGTGACCTGGTGAGCATGCTGTGGTAACAGTCCCAGCTGTTGTTGGACTTCGCCCTTCTGAATAGAGCTCTTACCCGTTTCCTCATGCTGGCCAGTTCAGAATTCCACCAGCTGCATTTGGCGGACCTAGCCTTCGCTAATGGACAGCTCTCCTCGAAGGAGGAGACAATCGAGTTCCCTAGAAGGCTTGCAGCCCTATCCAGTTCATCCGTATCCTTGGCTCGTAGAGCTTGCACATCGAGTTTTTCACCAAGTTTTCTTTTGAAGACACCCCAGTCCGTCTTCCTAGGATTCCTAAATTCAGACAAAACAGGCACAAAGTCCCCTATAGCATAGAGGATATGACAGTGGTCAGAAAGAGAGGGTTCGGGAGAGACATGCCAACCTATGACCCTGTGAAGCCCTCAGAATAAAGTGTTAAATCTATCACAGAGTTACCAACTCGACTAGAAAAGGTTGGCACAGAGCCAACATTGGCTATAAACAAACTGCTAGATGCTATAAAGTCCAGAAGCTGCCTACCTCTGCGGTTTGTCTCCCTACTACCCCAGATGGAGTTGTGGGAGTTGGAGTCACACCCCACAAGCAGGTCCACCCCCTCCAACGCAGCACGGTACCAGCGCCACCATTTCAGCCGGAGGGACTGCGTCCGCATCTCCAGGCATGTAAACGGACGCAAGGAGGAGCGGTTTGCCAGGAGATCCACATATCGTCCGAACTGCAACGACGTCCCTGGAACAGAACTCGAGAACTGGCGAATGGGCCAGGCCACTTCTGACCCACACACAAGCCCTCGAGTTGGAAGCAAAACAAGAGATTAGTTGCCCCCCAAGGGCACCTAGTCCTGAAATTTTCCCATTCCGAACCCACGGTTCTTGAATGAGAGCAACATCCACAACTCCTCTAGCTGTGGCCTTGTGTAGGACTGCAGTCGCAGCCTTACTGTGTTGCAAATTTACCTGGAGGAGGTTTAGTGTCATCCCCAGATGGTGCGAACCCCACACCCGAGAGCACCCTTAAGGTAGTTCTCGAGATCCCCAGGTAGGTATGCCAGCCCCTCTCCTTCAACAAAAGAGCGCTGCGTTCATCAATGATTATAACTAATGATTGATGAGTTTTGTCCTTCCTGCAGTACACACAAGAGAGTACCCAGTCAGGTATCGTGGTGCAGGGAGAACCGCACTATTACTTGGCTGACAATTTTTTGTCGAGGTCGCAATATTTGATTCATCCTGATTGTCTCGTCGTAGTAACACAAGAGAGTAGACTACAGTACGTATCGTGTTGTAGGGAGGAGAGGACCGCTACTATTACTTGGCTGACAATTTTTATTGTCTAGCAATATTTGTTCATGTCAATTGTCTCGTCGTAGTAACACAAGAGAGTAGACTACAGTACGTATCGTGTTGTAGGGAGGAGAGGACCGCTACTATTACTTGGCTGACAATTTTTACTGTCTAGCAATATTTGTTCATGTCGATTGTCTCGTCTTAGTAACACATGATCGTAGACTACAATACGTATCATGTTGTACGGAGGAGAGGACCGCTACTATTACTTGGCTGACAATTTTTATTGTCTAACAATATTTGTTCATGACGATTGTCTCGTCTTAGTAACACAAGAGAGTAGACTACAGTACGTATCGTGTTGTAGGGAGGAGAGGACCGCTACTATTACTTGGCTGACAATTTTTACTGTCTAGCAATATTTGTTCATGTCGATTGTCTCGTCGTAGCAACACAAGAGAGTAGACTACAGTACGTATCGTGTTGTAGGGAGGAGAGGACCGCTACTATTACTTGGCTGACAATTGTTACTGTCTAGCAATATTTGTTCATGACGATTGTCTCGTCGTAGCAACACAAGAGAGTAGACTACAGTACGTATCGTGTTGTAGGGAGGAGAGGACCGCTACTATTACTTGGCTGACAATTTTTACTGTCTAGCAATATTTGTTCATGTCGATTGTCTCGTCTTAGTAACACAAGAGAGTAGACTACAGTACGTATCGTGTTGTAGGGAGGAGAGGACCGCTACTATTACTTGGCTGACAATTTTTATTGTCTAGCAATATTTGTTCATGACGATTGTCTCGTCTTAGTAACACAAGAGAGTAGACTACAGTACGTATCGTGTTGTAGGGAGGAGAGGACCGCTACTATTACTTGGCTGACAATTTTTATAGTCTAACAATATTTGTTCATGTCAATTGTCTCGTCGTAGCAACACAAGAGAGTAGACTACAGTACGTATCGTGTTGTAGGGAGGAGAGGACCGCTACTATTACTTGGCTGACAATTTTTATAGTCTAACAATATTTGTTCATGTTGATTGTCTCGTCGTAGCAACACAAGAGAGTAGACTACAGTACGTATCGTGTTGTAGGGAGGAGAGGACCGCTACTATTACTTGGCTGACAATTTTTATTGTCTAGCAATATTTGTTTATGTCGATTGTCTCGTCGTGGTAACACATGATCGTAGACTACAGTAAATACCTTGGTGTAGGGAGGAGAGGACCACTACTATCACTTGGCTGACAATTTTTACTGTCTAGCAATATTTTTTCATGTCGATTGTCTCGTCATAGCAACACAAGAGAGTAGACTACAGTACGTATCGTGTTGTAGGGAGGTGAGGACCACTACTATTACTTGGCTGACAATTGTAACTGTCTAGCAATATTTGTTCATGTCGATTGTCTCGTCGTAGCCACACAAGAGAGTAGATTACAGTACGGATAAGGAATTCAATACACAATATTAAATTTATTGTTTTTGCCTAATTTTTTAGGTCCCTTGAATAAAATAGAAGTTTTTTTAGTATCAGATAGGTTATCCTAGAATTCCCCAAGTGAAACTACCCAAAACGAATAGTATTATTTGGGGGAGGGGTAAAATGGTATAAAAATAAACTAAGGCAAACTAGGGCAAACTAAGGGGTTTGCCAGTTTAAAGGTACAGTATGTAGTTTTTCAAGTTTATGGGAGAAACAAGTTTATTTAAATTAATGAACGGTTTAACACGTTTAAAAAAGTCTTTAAATTAAACATTTTTCTTAGTTAAATACAAGTATAAGTCGTATACTAGTTTGATGTATCCGTTAAACATTAACTGCTCCCGTGTGATATATCGCACCGCCAAGAGGATTACTCGTCGTTGGTCGTATAATGAAGTCTTCTTATGAGCGTTCATGAATGTATACTAGTTTGATGTATCCGTTAAACATTAACTGCTCCCGTGTGATATATCGCACCGCCAAGAGGATTACTCGTCGTTGGTCGTATAATGAAGTCTTCTTATGAGCGTTCATGAATGTATACTAGTTTGATGTATCCGTTAAACATTAACTGCTCCCGTGTGATATATCGCTCCGCCAAGAGGATTACTCGTCGTTGGTCGTATAATGAAGTCTTCTTATGAGCGTTCATGAATGTATACTAGTTTGATGTATCCGTTAAACATTAACTGCTCCCGTGTGATATATCGCTCCGCCAAGAGGATTACTCGTCGTTGGTCGTATAATGAAGTCTTCTTATGAGCGTTCATGAATGTATACTAGTTTGATGTATCCGTTAAACATTAACTGCTCCCGTGTGATATATCGCACCGCCAAGAGGATTATACTCGTCGTTGTTCGTTTAATGAAGTATTCTTATGAGCGTTCATGAATATATACTAGTTTGATGTATCCTTTACTTTACTGTTGCGTTACTTTACGCTGTAACGTAACTGCTTCAGGTGATGTATCGCTCCGCCAAGAGGATTACTCGTCGTCTTTGTTTATCATGAATTTATTCTTTTTGAGAAAATTCTTATGATATATATACTTATGAATTTCCCGCAATAAATTAAGGTGTGTATTGCTATTTTTATTAATGGTAGTATTTTATGATGTTTCTTATATAGACGATGAGTGTTTGTGATCAGACATTCCGTGATAAACGATCGTTTCCAAACATATATTGTGAAATGTGTGCTCTATCTAGACGATGGAGTGTTGTATCAGAGTTGAGCGCATGATTGTATATATATTGTGAAATGTGTGTTATCTAGACGATGTGTTTGTGATATACTTGACCGTCGAAAACGATGTATAATATATTGTGAAATGTGTGCTCTTTCTAAATGGAGTGTTTGTGATCAGACGACTTGAGCTGTCGATAAACGATGGCTCACTCCACCAACATATATTGTGAAATGTTTGCTCTATCTAGACGATGGAGTGTTTGTGATCAGACGACTTGAGCTGTCGATAAACGATGGCTCACTCCACCAACATATATTGTGAAATGTGTGCTCTATCTAGACGATGGAGTGTTTGTGATCAGACGATCTGAGCTGTCGATGAACGATGGCTCACTCCACCAACATATATGGTGAAATGTTTGCTCTATCTAGACGATGGAGTGTTTGTGATCAGACTATTTGTGCTGTCGATGAACGATGGCTCACTCCATCAAAATATATTTTGAAATGTTTGCTCTATCTAGACGATGGGGTGTTTGTGATCAGACGACTCGAGCTGTCGATGAACGATGGCTCACTCCACCAACATATATTGTGAAATGTTTGCTCTATCTAGACGATGGAGTGTTTGTGATCAGACGACTTGAGCTGTCGATGAACGATGGCTCACTCCACCAACATATATTGTGAAATGTTTGCTCTATCTAGACGATGGAGTGTTTGTGATCAGACGACTTGAGCTGTCGATGAACGATGGCTCACTCCACCAACATATTTTGCTAATGCTGCTTTATTTCATATGACATTTGATATCCAGAGGTTTTATTTTTAGATATTTGAATCATAGTCAAATACATAAGTGCTTCCTATAAGTCAGGTAAACACCTGATTTTTAACTAGACTGTAGTAAATAAGCTATTGATTCGTGAAGAAATGTATATATGGTTTAAAACTTGATATTATAAATTGCTTGTGTTAGATGATACTTCTTTAAATTAATCTAATCTACTAGTCTTGGATCTTGACGAATAGGACACTGAAGAAATTATTGTGAAATGTTGCTCTATAGACGATGGAGTTTTATTAACGGTGAGAGACCGATAATGCGTACGATCCTCACTCACCAAACATATATTGAAATGTTTGCTCTATCTAGACGATTACAGCTTTGGTTTGTTCGTCTCGGATCTCCTGTCGATGAAACATCTTTAACCATCAGACAATTATCCTTTCTGTCACGATAACATTTTGTATTGATCAGATTTATCTATGTCGATGAACGATGGCTCACTCCATAAAATATTTGTGAAATGTTTGCTCTATCTAGACGATTTTTGTGATCAGACGATCTGAGCTGTCGATGAACGATGGCTAAAAACATATATGGTGAAATGTTTTTTTAGATGGAGTGTTTGTGATCAAGTTGATGAACGATGTTCCATGAACATATATTGAAATGTTTGCTCTATCTGATGGAGTGTTTGTGATCAGACTTTTGTCTCAAAAACGATGGCTCACTCCATCAAATATATTGTGAAATTTGCTCTATCTATCACGATCCATTTTTGTGATCTCTCCGATTGATTTCGAAACGATGGCTACTACCATATATTGTGAAATGCTTGCTCTATAGATATTTTTGTTCACTTGAGCTGTCGATGAACGAGCTACCAACATTTTTTGCTAATGCTGCTTATTTCATATGACATTTGATATAAAGGTTATTTTTAGATATTGAATCATAGTAAAAATACATGTTTTCCTATACATTGAAAAAACATTATAACGAAATAATTTTGTGAAGATATATATGTCTTTTGATTTAAAAAGATTTTTAATATAGTTTGTTAAACTTATAGAAATATGCTTTGGTCTTGTTTTTTATGACAACAAGACCTTTCTTTGGTTGAAGAAAACAGTCTGAAAATTTTTTTTGTTAAAATGTACTAATATAGGTAGACAAATAATTGATTAATATCCCTGAAGCTTAATACCTATTTCCTTAGCAGTTTACGTTTTTTGTATCGTCTCGGATCATGTTTTCTGAGAAATACATTATCCTTTTCACGAACATTTTGTATTACAGTTTGTATTTATATATTTATATTGTTTAATGGTTGACTGCAACTGTCCAATAACCTGCATGCCCTGTTTATAATAAATGACCTTATTTGTACAGTAATTAAATAACATATAACTGAAGTTAACATTAAATAACTTAAATATTTAGATTTAGAACTTTAAAAAAATTAAAATTTTTGACCTTTCAATTTTGATTTTATTCTAAACACTAGCGTTACTCGGAGAACTTCGTACCGCCTATCACTAATGAATACAATTTTATAGAACCTTACAAATCATTTCATCACAGCTTATAATTTTGTAAATACTAAATTTATAAAACCTGACACTGCACCATTCTCTGCCCTCTGGGTCGGTGCCCTTTGGTATATTCATTTCAATTCTATTCTAGTGGCTTGAATCAACTTATAGTAACATTAGTGTCACCTTTGAATACGGCATCTTTCAAGTGTATGTAGTTATCAGCCCGAAGTTTCTTCTGATTATTTCTTATGAAGTTTAACCTCTCGGTTTCAATTTTGACGTACATGTCAACCATATATTGGTTTAATAAGCCCGGAAATGAAGCAAATAATTTACCTCCTCTTTAAGTGAAAACAGAAGAACATTGCTGCAGAAATTGTTTTTGAAAAAAGGGGACTTTGTAATTGGGCCAGTTTTAGGAATGGAAATGGAGTAACCATCCTCACCATACCAAAATATCAGAGGATACTGCAAATCATCATACGATCTGTGAGTTCACTAATACGCTGCAGTCTATCAGATCTACTCTTTTTTATAATGTCTTTTTTGAAACTCTTGGCCTACAATAACTGCACCAACTTCTCCTGTTTCTGGTTTATTATACCTGCCTCTATGGGCATTGACAGGCTTTTTATCTGCATGAATGACCTTTTTGAATTGTCTACTTGGTTTTGTCTCATCTATATCCAAAAGAATGGAGAAATAATGTAATATAATTTTAATCATATGTTCACCATATAAATCCTATTAAAACAGTTTAAAAAGTAATCAAGAAGTTGAGTACAATTAATTTATTTACTAGCAATGTTTCGCTTAGTTAACAGTAAGACGCTCTAGGCGTGCAGTAGACGTTCTTTTATGAGAATTTAAACGTTTAGGTCATCTTTAAGTTCGGGTTTCAAATGATAAACGTCAGAGTAAAGGGAGTGGGTATTAGGCCTACTCAAAGAGACCACAACGTTGATGATAGACTAATGACTTCTTTATTCATTCGTATCTTAATTTTCTACACAATATCCGATTACAATATATATGTTACAACTGGTATGAGCAACAGTTGTTATCTCTACTGAATCGTTTATTGTTGAACATTGAAAAAACATCATCCCCTGGTAAATCTGACATAATACATGGTTGGTGTTTTAAATTTAATATACTATTTTCGTTATATATTATTTAAATTATTACATGAACTAATATACGAACTAAATATTACATTAAATGTCTTAAAAATAAAGCTCAAAGAAAAGAGTACAGTAAGAACGAAAGAGATTGCCTATCATCGAGACGATGAAAGTGACGTTCAAATCTCTGACAATCTCTTTTTATAATAAAAAACCTCGGCTCATATTCCTGACTGAGTTACCTTTAAAGATTGATGGTATATTTATACATTTTTATACAGTATTATTTCAGGGAACATATAATGTTAGCTTTTAACTAATAACTACATTTTTAAGAAATTAAACTATTAGAATAATAAGGGACGATTAAAAATACTTAAAGGAAAAAACTTTAGTTTATGATAATAATTTATAATTATTCCAATAGTAGTAAAAAAACTTCGAATGTTGTAGCTCAAAAGATAGTTTCATAAATTTTATTAAAATTATTCAAAAGTGTATCTGCAATATAAAAACAGTGACACTGTTTTTCGGAGGAAAATACATAAATACAGGGATTTGTATGACTGTTCGTTTAAACGTTTTAACATTCTTACTAGTATGAGATCGATGGGTCTTCAAGAATATAACACATAATCCCGTCAAACACTACTAAATCGTGAACCTACGAGTCACAAGGCCCTAGTCACTACCCTAAAACACTAATCTGTAAATCTCCATCTGAAATAGCGGAATTGTCTCTAGGTGTACAATTAATTTGTAAGATCTTTAAATGTCTTCAGTATTAAAATTAAAAATGTTACATTGAGAGATGTTTTAGCTAAAAGTTAAGCGACATTTCTAATGTCAATAGACATTAACTAGCAGCTTTCACAGCTCTTGAACAATTACACCTCTGCCTTTGAAGTGGCTATGGTTTGCCAGTGCGGAACCCCCGGCCTTAACGAGCACTCCTGGTTGCCGCCCCGCGTCCTGGCTCCTACAATCATTCATTATAAACAACTTTATTCATATTCTAATAACTAAGAAAAATTTGGAAGTTGTTAAATTATTATATTTTGGTAAATGAAAATAAGTCATTATTTTAAAAACTATAACACAAGTTTTCAGATTAGTAATCATTTATTAAGAAACAATCTTCATGCTCTCTTTCTTTCCTGGGAACATTTTACTGGGAATGTCACAATTTTAAAGTCTTTTCCTCTAGACTTCTTTTGTGAAGAACATCAATTACAACTGTACATAGTTCACTGAAACTGTTCAGCCTGAAATTGTATACTGGAAAACATTAGAAAGGTGTTTACTAAGCTTTTTAAAAGAGTCTACTAATTATAGGGATGTAAACACAATCAAATGATCTTCAACCAGTTATTCCTAGAGTAATTTTATCTGCAGTTGAAAAATAAGCAAATCAATGGGCTAAATCTTAATCAATTCATGAATGGGAAGGGCTGAATTGCATTAAAATTTTATGTGAGAAATGCTTAGGAAGGCTTAGGTTTTGTTTTAGAATAAAAATTTAAATCAAATTAAAAATCATTAAAATGATCAAATTATATTTATAATTACTCTATGTTGTTTTGCTATTTTCCTACGGATAAAACAGGAAATTAAAATCCAAATTTGTATATTGTTAAACATTTTCAGATTTCTTAAGTTAAATGATTTGTAATATATTTAAATAAGTGTGAGATAATAGGTATAAATGAAGATAAAACCCCAGCAGACAGTCATGTGGACAAGAGTGAGAATGGTGGGCCGCAGGAGACATCGCCTGGATTGTGGCTAGGATCCCTCTGTGAGGGTTGTGGCTAGAGAGACAGGATGGTAATGATGAGCATTTTTACAGGATGGAGACATGGGAGACGAGAAGTAGAGAAGTAGAGAGCGCTGATGAAGAGAGAGAATGGTGGGCCGCAGGAGACATCACCTGGATTGTGGCTAGGATCCCTCTGTGAGGGTTGCGGCTAGAGAGACAGGATGGTAATGATGAGCATTTTTACAGGATGGAGACATGGGAGACGAGAAGTAGAGAGCGCTGATGAAGAGAGAGAATGGTGGGCCGCAGGAGACATCACCTGGATTGTGGCTAGGATCCCTCTGTGAGGGTTGTGGCTAGAGAGACAGGATGGTAATGATGAGCATTTTTACAGGATGGAGACATGGGAGACGAGAAGTAGAGAGCGCTGATGAAGAGAGAGAATGGTGGGCCGCAGGAGACATCACCTGGATTGTGGCTAGGATCCCTCTGTGAGGGTTGCGGCTAGAGGGACAGGATGCCTGGGGGGAGGAGGGGCTTGGTTGCTCCACAGAACACCTTCCTAGAAAATATCATCCGCAGGTCTAGTTCACAACGTGAGTAAATATTTATCAACTTATTAACAACTAATTAGTACTAAGTCGTAAATCTCTTTTTCAAATGAAATATAATACATTTTTTACACTAGAATATGGCTTTTTACTTTCTCTCCTTATACATACATAGATGAAGAAAATAGTGTTTCCTTCAACATTTTTGAATTTCAGTTGAGAGTAAATTTGTCTATTTTGGGGTCCCCTAAATTCAAAAAAGTGTGGTTCGACTTGGTTTGCTGTGTCTGTGTCTGCATGTTTACAGAGCACAGTCTAACCCGTTGGTCCGATTTAGATAAAATTTTATATGTATGAATTTGTTTTATTTTCAAATTTTAGATTTTTAAAATTAGTTTACCCCTAAAAGCCCTTAAGTACGTGAAACTCCCTCAAAAATGACTCCAACGTTTTTTATTGAGATTTGATAGTTTATAGTGCATAGAGTACTAAATAATATGACACCACACGCATGTTTGTAAAAATGACAGTTCAAAAGTTATGGGCTTTTGAATGTCCAAAAAAGTAATTTTCTAAGTTGTCCGCGAAGACTATAAAGGTAAATGATAGTTTGACTAACATAATTGAACCGAGCTTAAATAGATAAACAAATTTAATTTAAATTATTTGTCTACGACTAATGGTTACAGAGAGAAGTTACAGTTGCTGTCCATGATAAACGCAGTACGTTGTCTAAGAGCGCCCAGTTATATTCAATATTAAAAATCTATTTCTTTCTAATTTCTTAACAGTTTTCCATGAAACTTGGTAAGCAGCGTAAGGTCACATGATCCAACAACACCCAAGCTTGGTATTACGGGTGGGGGGGAAGAGGGTTTCTTCCCATAAAATTCTAACAATTAATTTAACTTTATTTTTGTTGTTATATTTAGAAAGTTTATGATTATTTTTGAACAAATTTTAAAGAATATGGTAATTTATTACAGATTGTCGTTAATTTACTTAAGATAGAAAGTACGTGTCCGTCTACTGATACCGTTTATTTATTTACTCTTTTTTCTTTAATACTTTTCATTAATAAACAGTATCAGTGGACTGACACATACATTATCCCTTAAGTAAATTGAAATGGGCAATCTGTCTCCAAAGTTTCAAAAGTTTCAAAGTATCTATGTTCAGACAATCGGTAAGAGAGTGAGATTTGAGTGGAGAAGTAAGTTAATTAAGTGAACACTCACGCCGACCTTTTGCTTGTTAGTGTTAGTGCTCTTGAGTTTCCCTTCGTTTCATGAGATTATCTTATAATATTTCTTTCTCTAAGATTAAAATGATGTAATCCCACCGACTACAACATACGATAGTATTGGCCTATTATATATTTCTGACATAATTTATAACTTTGTTTTAATTTATAATTAGCTGATCCGGCGAACTTCGTAACGCCTGACAGTAAATACGTGTTAACTTTCAGATTGGCCATGTTCTGAAGTCGAATAGCATCATGACTTCGTTGTGAAAAATTAGATATTCTGGGTCACGGTATAGTTAATAACAATACTGAAACGATAAGACATATTAATAACATTACCACAAAACAAATACATCTGAGTGTCTATATTCACAATTTTTCTAATCCAACCTAAAACAAAACATAAACATAACTTTAATACGGCTTTTATAGGAAAGATATACAACAGCTGATTATTATAATACTAAACGTTATATATATAAACACCGGATTTATTTTTAATTTGGCCGACATAATTATAAACTCGTGACTTTTAATCAGACAGAAAATATAAAATATAAATACATAGTCCCCAAAACCCGTAAACTATTAAAGTGGTGAATAAATCTATTCATTTTGTACAGTACACATTTACTTCATAGTTTTACATTAATGAATGATTCAGATGGCATTGGATAGTAAAGCATATTGCTAATGGAAAGTACAACAACAGCTGTAGCTTAAGAAATCAAATTTTTTATTGTTGAACATTTGTAAACAAACTTAGTCCCCATAAAGTTAACATTAAAAATTTAAAACGCTGTAAAATGGAAACTAATTGAATTTATGGAAACTGAATATGCCTAAAGCATGACCGGAGCAGAGACGAATCCAAAAAATCAAATATCATTAAATCGGTCCAGCCGTTCTCGAGTTATAATGCGTGTAACTAACACGACTTTGTTTTATTTATTTAGATTGATTATTACGCCAGCATACAATTTATTATTATTTACGGGCAAGGCAGCTCAGTGGTACCGTAACGTTCTGGCCCAGTAAGTCAAAGGTTGCTGGATCTCCTGTCAAATCACCTCTGACTAGTCTAGGCGACTACTATCGCTACGGCACTTCACTCAGTCCTAGGCCAATGGTGATGGGCAGTAGAGGATTTGGTTTTAAATTTGAATTATTTATTACTCATTACATTAGAACTAACCGTTTAGTATACAAACAAAATAGCTTGACAACTTTGTAACTTATTATATTTTTGCCAAATTATTTTGGTTGATATTTGTTAAAAGTTGAGCTAATTACTGATCGTAACAAATAATAATAACATAAAAACCCTTTTATTCGTAAAATATACTTTAAAATAAATCAAAAATAATAAATAACTTGAATCCTTTTAATTAAAAGTTTTTTGTCTTCATTAACGATCATAAAATTACGAATTTGATTGTCACTGAAAGTATAACGGAAAGGATATTAGTCTGTGCACCCTTTAACCTTTTAATGTTCGTGCAAATAAGTGCATGAGAAAGAGCTATACATTACTCGCTAAAAATGGAGAATCGGTTCATTAGACCGAGTCGAGTTTAGTTTACATTCTGTTCCCTCTCATGAAAAGGGATTTGGGCTTAAAAACCTGACTAAATAATAAAACAAAATTAAAACTATATTGATAATAAATTATTCATTATACATTATTTATGATTATAATAATTTTGTTTGTTTAAAAAACAGGGGATTTTGCTGTTAATTGAATATACAATACAATACAAACAGAAGTCTCTTTTAACAAACCCAAGGGTCACAATAAACTAAATATTACAACGGCGTACAAAGAATACCTTGAGTTGATCTCTGTAATTTAAAATAAAGTTGATAGCGAAAGCCCTATTTTGAATTTTTTTTTTGTTTTGATTATGTTAATTTAATAACGAGCTTGTACGTTGCACGCTGGCGGGAGTAGAGCGGATTTAAGAGAACCTAGATTTTTACCATCAAAGTTATAGAAAATTACTGAGTATGCAGACTTGCTGCACTAAGGGTTGTTTTACATGGAAATATCCATATGTAAAGGCTGTTAACAAAGTAAAAACACACACATTTGATAAAATTATGACAATTATTAAGCGAGTTTATCCATTTTCAATTTATTGATTCTCCAAAAGAATTATATCGGCAATAAGTACGTAGGTTTTCTGCTTTAAGAAATTGTATGTTTTATGGATATATATCGATAAAACTTAACTATATGGACTTGCATACTCAATTTTTTTACTGTCGCAATTATTGTTGTGTCGTGCCGACACACACACACACACACACATAATATATATATAACATTTCGAATGATCCCCAAATCGTAACTCAACTCCCGTTGGTTTATGAACTTCTATCATGGTCCCGGGCTTAACTGTCACTATGTGGGTCATGTAAATAGCTCATTTTCCCAAAGGTAATTCGTTTAGAAATGCATTTTTAATGTTTTCCTAATCTGGTATTACATAACTGGTCTATGGGGTAAAATAGTGTATAATTGTAATAGTATAAAAGAACTTCCATTACGAATATTAGATCACGAATAAATATCATATGTATTATATTACACCCTCATATATATTACATGGATATTCAAATACATTAGATTGAACGATGAACGCTTTACCAAGTTTCTTTAAGACGAAGCCGAATGGAAAATCAAGACATTTGAGGCAGCTATTTGCACCTTTGAGAGTTAAAAGCCTCTATGAGGGACTTGCAGACCCCCACCACCGAGCAAAGTGCATCGATTGGCTCTTGAAATACTCTGATTTAGCTGGTATTTAACTTCGACATTTTTGGAATTTAAAGTAAATTTATGAGGCTGATGTATACACTTTTCCTAAAAAATTAGCTTTTATTAGGATGTGCCTTTTTCTCAGAAACCATAAAAGATATCTCAATGTTTTCTTAAATTCTTATCCTCAAGTAATAAGTTTTAAATCGAGTGTAGGATTGTTTAATGTGTTTTATTAATTGTGTTATATATCATTTCATATAAAAACATGGTAAAAAGGTGAAAAAGTAAAATTTAGTGTAAAAATATTAGTTTAATGTATTTTGTTAACCCCTATACTCGGTTCGAAGACAAAAACGTATATTATCAATAAAAGGAAATAATAGCTGTAGCTTTTATGGTTTATAAAAAAAGTACATATATTTGTCAAATTTAACATGGAGAAGATACAAGGGTCAGACTTCTCTATAATAATATAAAAGAGGAAGTAATTATGTTTGTATGTAGTCTCAGCTGATTGTAATGTAACTTTAAGAAATTATTAAGCATGATTCGAGGATGGTTTCATTGAAGTTCGGTGCAAATGCATCCAACGGGCTCCGGCCCAGGACGTACAAGGGTGCAGTGTAAATTTTTATAAATTAAGTGATGACAAAATTAACAGCTGTGATTGTGATTAAATAATCTGAAAGTGTATTTGTTACTAGCAGTAAGCCCGTCCCTTGTACGGGTTGTAGGATTCTGTTTAAAGGAAAAAGATTCATCATACCAAATGTGAACCTAAAATCCTAAACAACTCATTGCAAAGAAAAACAATAAACAGATTTATTACTTCACTGCATTACTTCACAATCAAATAGATTAGAACATTTATAACATCATTATAGTTAGTTATACGTTAAAATAACTTTTTAACATAGTATGATTTCAAAATGGGTTTAAATCAATGACCAATATAAACTTACTAATATTGATTCAACAGCTGTTTGTTTTTATTTCTATTAAATCTTTAAACTACAAAGACAGCTGATTATTACCGGTAGGTTATTAATTATTTAAAACTGAATCAAAATTAGAGTAATATCGCGTAAAAGTGGGGTTTTAAATGCTCGTTATTCACTTTTCAAGGGGCGGCGGGCGATTTCAAGCATTTACAAACCTTCTCTGGAATGTAAAGAATACATGAAATAAGTTTCATTGTAATCAGTTCTCCCATTTTTTTCGGAGAAGACGGCGTAAAATGCCAGACAAACAGACAAACGGACAAACGGAGATAAGACCGGTTTCGGCTTCACTAACGAACGAAAAGTAAAAATAACTAAAAAATGAATAATTCTGAGCAATGTACAGACAAAACACTAATTTTATTTATATAGATTCTTTTGTTCAAATGTACACAATATAATGTAAACAATTAGCAAGCAATAATAAGCTTTCCTATCTAATTCTGTCTGAATCATTCATTAATATAAAACTACCGTAAATATGTACTGTACAAAACAACAAGTTTCATTCACCACGTTAATAATTAAAAATTTTCGAGACTATGTATTACGTTTAAAATTCACAGGTTTTTATGTTTGACGAATAAAAAATAATTATAATTGTTTTACATATAAGATTTATCGTAGTTATCAGCTTTTGTATATTTTTTATATATTCGGTTTACTTTCTGAAATAGGCCTAAAAAAGATTAATACTCGTATTATGTAATAATACAAATTATCAATAAAATATGCAATAATACTATCGCAAATTTGACTTTTGTGTTTATGAAAAATATACTTGCACTTTGTATATTTTTGCTCAGCTGTTGCATATTTTATGTTTTTATTCAATATCTTAAATGTAAGGTTGATATTGTGTATTATTAACGCATATTTTATTGTTTTAGCGAATTTCCCATAGGGAAGAAGCTATTACCGTAGGTCTCATGGTGAGACTTAAGACCGGGACCATGTTATTTTTTCTTCTTTAGGTGCCCAGAGTCCAAAAACAATAGTCGTTAAAATTTATATATATATATATATATATATATATATATATATATATATATATATATATATATATATATATATATATATATGTGTGTGTGTGTCTGTTAGCACGATAACTCTCGTAAAAATGGTCTGATCGAGATCAAATTTGGTAGAGACGTGTATTCCTACAAATGCTCGGACGAGTTCGTAAACCAGACATATCGGTCAATGGTAACGGGTAGTTTGGGGGGGTTTTGTACCCCAAAATGGGGTTTTTGCGTTTTTCACATGGAATTTTTAAAAATTTCTAAATTTATATTTTACCATTGGAATCAGCTTAAAAAACTACACAATTAAGCTCCTTAAAGTTTTTCTCTATCTCCAACGGTTACCGAGATATTAAAAAGTCTAAACACAGTACGTTGTATTGTGGGGCTCCAATGTTAATCTTATGGAAAATAGGGAAAAATTAATATTTCCCATAATAATCAATATTTTTTTATGAAACGTGATATTTAGCTTCATGTGGTTGAGAACTATCCTTTTATGCTTAAAAATCATAGTTTATGTGTTTATCATGGCAGCAAACCTGCATACTCTTTTCCCATATTAATCATAAAGGGAATAGGCAAACTCCTTTATTTATGGACAGATGTTGATGAAACTTGGTATAATTGGTTAAAATAAAAATTATTTATGGTATAAATGACTACTTTCAGTGTTCCTCACAGCTGCTAACCTGCACACTCTTTCCCATGTTAATCTTATGGAGAATAGGCAAATAATTCTCATGTTTATGGACAGATTTTTTTTAACTTGTCATATATTATTGATTTGGAAATTCGCTGAGTACGCAGGTCTGCTGCGACGGGGGTATTGTTTGTTTTTGTATGTATGTGTGTGTGAGTCTTAATTTCTCAGGATGTAAAATGGTCAAAGGTACTCGGAGTAAGATTTTGCTATTTGTGTCGTCACATTAATCTTTTAGACTCCTGCAATAAACTATAAATTTTAAACACCATACGTAGTATTCATCTTCACATTGATTAGGGCATTGGTGCCCTATCTTGGTGAAGTGAGAATAAACAAGGCATTTTAAAGGATATCAATTTTTTCATCTTGAGAACCACTTACATTATATACGTATAAAAATAAAATTTATAATTCATTCTATAATATCCATCGTATTTAATAAATGATTAGCGTATTTTAAATTAAATGGCTATAAACACAGAATGTAATTAATTATTTCAACACACAATAACAAGGTAGTCAACACCGTAATCAAGACATTATTAATGCATTGTTGAATTATGGGTCCTGTAGCAGTAACAGTTAATATCTGTTGTGTCAACAAGTTTTATTATTGGCCCAATCGTGACCTAATCGCTTTGACAATATTGTTTTAGAAGTTTAACGTTATAGTCCTTGGTAATTAATCAAATGAATTAATGATTCATTAGATTGAATTAATGACTCATTATTGGTTCATATTCCATTACTGTATTCAAAAATTAAAACTGTTTTAAGAATAAACTCCAACACAAATTAATAATGAGATATTTTTTTTGAATCATGAAATAAATGTTATTAACTTTTACTCTTACTTAAAGCTATAATTATAACTTATAATATGTGCCGAATTTTTTCTCAGTTGTTGGTTTAAGTTAAGGAATTGTTATACCAATCAATGTGTATATAAACCATAACTTGTCAACTGCAGATTTCAAATGAGCTGTTCGATTTTAAACTCCATTCCATTAGTTTTTTAAGAAAGTACACATTGATTAGGGCATTGGTGCCCTATCTTCACATTGGTGAAGTGAGAATAAACAAGGCATTTTAAAGGAGAAGTGAGAATAAACAAGGCATTTTAAAGGATATCAATTTTTTCATCTTGAGAACCACTTACATTATATACGTATAAAAATAAAATTTATAATTCATTCTATAATATCCATCGTAATGATTAGCGTTTTTTAAATTAAACATAAACACAGTGTAATTAATTATTTCAAAACAATAAAAGGTAGTCAACACCGTATCAAGACATTATTAACATTGTTGAATTATCCTGAAAGTAACAGTTAATATCTGTTGTGTCAACAAGTTTTATTATTGGCCCAATCGTGACCTAATCGCTTTGACAATATTGTTTTAGAAGTTTAACGTTATAGTCCTTGGTAATTAATCAAATGAATTAATGATTCATTAGATTGAATTAATGACTCATTATTGGTTCATATTCCATTACTGTATTCAAAAATTAAAACTGTTTTAAGAATAAACTCCAACACAAATTAATAATGAGATATTCTTTTTGAATCATGAAATAAATGTTATTAACTTTTACTCTTACTTAAAGCTATAATTTTATAACTTATAATATGTGCCGAATTTTTTCTCAGTTGTTGGTTTAAGTTAAGGAATTGTTATACCAATCAATGTGTATATAAACCATAACTTGTCAACTGCAGATTTCAAATGAGCTGTTCGATTTTAAACTCCATTCCACTAGTTTTTTTAAGAAAGTATCAATATATTTGGTATAATTATATCTACCTCTTGGATTTGTTAACTAAAAAAATTTTTTTAGTTTTTTTTAATTTAATTTAGACATGGCGACCATCGTCACCATGTCGTCTTTTTAAGGTGACAATTTTAGTTTGTTAGTTTATGATTACAGTTTTTTGTTAATGGACTGTTAATAAAACCAGAATGGTTAGGAATACTTTGTCCAATTCCCTCTCTGGAATCTTCCTAAATAGTTATAAAAATTATCTTTTTTTTAAATAAACCTATTTTTATATTACTTTTATATTTCAATAGTAATTTCACATTGAAATTGAAGACACTACAGAATCTACAGGACACAAAACAACTACGAAGCATAATGTTTTATTACAACTACAGAGCACACGATGGCCATTTAACATTACAACTCTGAGCACACGATGGCATTTCCACTTACAATACGGAGCACACATATTTTTAACCCTTACAACTATGGAGCTCTATGTTTACCAATTACAACTACGGAGCACACTATGGCCATTTAATTTACAATTACAGAGCACACGATGGCCATCTTACATTAAACTACGGAGCACACTATTTTTTTACAACTACGGAGCACATATGGCCATTTAATTTGAGCATATGGCCATCCTTAACACCCTTACAACTACAGAGCTCGATGGCCGTTCCTTACAACTACGGAGCACACTATGGCCACTAATTACAACTACAGAGCACACTATGGCCATCCTTCCACCACCCTTACAACTACGGAGCATGAAAACACTACTAGGAATAAAACTTATCTTTTTACAACTACGGAGCACACTATTCCTTTAATTACAACTACGGATCACTATGGCTTTTCCACCCTTACAACTACAGAGCACACGATGGCCATCCTTCCAACACCCTTACAACTACAGAGCACACGATGGCCACCCTTCCACCACCCTTACAACTACGGAGCACACTATGGCCACCTTTCCACCACCTTTACAACTACGGAGCACACTATGGCCATCCTTCCACCACCCTTACAACTACAGAGCACACGATGGCCACCCTTCCACCACCCTTACAACTACGGAGCACACTATGGCCACCTTTCCACCACCCTTACAACTACGGAGCACACTATGGCCATCCTTCCACCACCCTTACAACTACGGAGCACACTATGGCCACCTTTCCACCACCCTTACAACTACAGAGCACACGATGGCCACCCTTACAACTACAGAGCACACGATGGCCACCCTTCCACCACCCTTACAACTACGGAGCACACTATGGCCACCTTTCCACCACCCTTACAACTACAGAGCACACGATGGCCATCCTTCCAACACCCTTACAACTACAGAGCACACGATGGCCATCCTTCCACCACCCTTACAACTACGGAGCACACTATGGCCATCCTTCCACCACCCTTACAACTACGGAGCACACTATGGCCATCCTTCCACCACCCTTACAACTACAGAGCACACGATGGCCACCCTTCCACCACCCTTACAACTACGGAGCACACTATGGCCATCCTTCCACCACCCTTACAACTACAGAGCACACGATGGCCATCCTTCCAACACCCTTACAACTACAGAGCACACGATGGCCACCCTTCCACCACCCTTACAACTACGGAGCACACTATGGCCACCTTTCCACCACCCTTACAACTACAGAGCACACGATGGCCATCCTTCCAACACCCTTACAACTACAGAGCACACGATGGCCACCCTTCCACCACCCTTACAACTACAGAGCACACGATGGCCACCCTTCCACCACCCTTACAACTACGGAGCACACTATGGCCATCCTTCCACCACCCTTACAACTACAGAGCACACGATGGCCACCCTTCCACCACCCTTACAACTACGGAGCACACTATGGCCACCTTTCCACCACCCTTACAACTACAGAGCACACGATGGCCACCCTTCCACCACCCTTACAACTACAGAGCACACGATGGCCACCCTTCCACCACCCTTACAACTACAGAGCACACGATGGCCACCCTTCCACCACCCTTACAACTACAGAGCACACGATGGCCACCCTTCCACCACCCTTACAACTACAGAGCACACGATGGCCATCCTTCCACCACCCTTACAACTACAGAGCACACGATGGCCATCCTTCCACCACCCTTACAACTACAGAGCACACTATGGCCATCCTTCCACCACCCTTACAACTACGGAGCACACTATGGCCACCTTTCCACCACCCTTACAACTACAGAGCACACGATGGCCATCCTTCCACCACCCTTACAACTACGGAGCACACTATGGCCATCCTTCCACCACCCTTACAACTACGGAGCACACTATGGCCACCTTTCCACCACCCTTACAACTACGGAGCACACTATGGCCATCCTTCCAACACCCTTACAACTACAGAGCACACGATGGCCACCCTTCCACCACCCTTACAACTACAGAGCACACGATGGCCACCCTTCCACCACCCTTACAACTACAGAGCACACGATGGCCACCCTTCCACCACCCTTACAACTACAGAGCACACGATGGCCACCCTTCCACCACCCTTACAACTACAGAGCACACGATGGCCACCCTTCCACCACCCTTACAACTACGGAGCACACTATGGCCACCTTTCCACCACCCTTACAACTACAGAGCACACGATGGCCACCCTTCCACCACCCTTACAACTACGGAGCACACGATGGCCACCCTTACAACTACAGAGCACACGATGGCCACCCTTCCACCACCCTTACAACTACAGAGCACACGATGGCCACCCTTCCACCACCCTTACAACTACAGAGCACACGATGGCCACCCTTCCACCACCCTTACAACTACGGAGCACACTATGGCCACCTTTCCACCACCCTTACAACTACAGAGCACACGATGGCCACCCTTCCACCACCCTTACAACTACGGAGCACACGATGGCCACCCTTCCACCACCCTTACAACTACAGAGCACACGATGGCCACCCTTCCACCACCCTTACAACTACAGAGCACACGATGGCCACCCTTCCACCACCCTTACAACTACAGAGCACACGATGGCCACCCTTCCACCACCCTTACAACTACGGAGCACACGATGGCCACCCTTCACCCCTTACAACTACCACACGATGGCCACCCTTACAACTACAGAGCACACGATGGCCACCCTTCCAACAACTACGGAGCACACGATGGCCACCATTACAACTACGGAGCACACGATGGCCACCCTTACAACTACAGAGCACACGATGGCCATCCTTCCACCACCCTTACAACTACAGAGCACACGATGGCCACCCTTCCACCACCCTTACAACTACGGAGCACACGATGGCCACCCTTCCACCACCCTTACAACTACAGAGCACACGATGGCCACCCTTCCACCACCCTTACAACTACAGAGCACACGATGGCCACCCTTCCACCACCCTTACAACTACGGAGCACACGATGGCCACCCTTCCACCACCCTTACAACTACGGAGCACACGATGGCCACCCTTCCACCACCCTTACAACTACGGAGCACACGATGGCCACCCTTCCACCACCCTTACAACTACGGAGCACACGATGGCCACCCTTACAACTACAGAGCACACGATGGCCACCCTTCCACCACCCTTACAACTACGGAGCACACGATGGCCACCCTGACAACTACAGGGCAAACGATGGCCACCCTTACAACTACAGAGCACACTATGGCCACCCTTCCACCACCCTTACAACTACGGAGCACACGATGGCCACCCTTGCACCACCCTTACAACTACAGAGCACACGATGGCCACCCTTCCACCACCCTTACAACTACGGAGCACACGATGGCCACCCTTCCACCACCCTTACAACTACGGAGCACACGATGGCCACCCTTCCACCACCCTTACAACTACGGAGCACACGATGGCCACCCTTACAACTACAGAGCACACGATGGCCACCCTTACAACTACGGAGCACACGATGGCCACCCTTACAACTACGGAGCACACGATGGCCACCCTTACAACTACGGAGCACACGATGGCCACCCTTCCACCACCCTTACAACTACGGAGCACACGATGGCCACCCTTGCACCACCATTACAACTACAGAGCACACGATGGGGCCACGCTTCCACTACCCTTACAACTACGGAGCACACGATGGCCACCCTTCCACCACCCTACAACTACGGAGCACACGATGGCCACCCTTCCACCACCCTTACAACTACAGAGCACACGATGGCCACCCTTCCACCACCCTTACAACTACGGAGCACACGATGGCCACCCTTCCACCACCCTTACAACTACGGAGCACACGATGGCCACCCTTCCACCACCCTTACAACTACGGAGCACACGATGGCCACCCTTCCACCACCCTTCCAACTACGGAGCACAAGATGGCCACCATTCCACCACCCTTACAACAACGGAGCACACGATGGCCACCCTTACAACTACAGAGCAAACGATGGCCACCCTTCCACCACCCTTACAACTATGGAGCAAACGATCGCCACCCTTCCACCACCCTTACAACTACGGAGCACACGATGGCCACCCTTCCACCACCCTTACAACTACGGAGCACACGATGGCCACCCTTCCACCACCCTTACAACTACGGAGCACACGATGGCCACCCTTCCACCACCCTTACAACTACGGAGCACACGATGGCCACCATTCCACCACCCTTACAACTACAGAGCACACGATGGCCACCCTTACAACTACCGAGCACACGATGGCCACCCTTCCACCACCCTTACAACTACGGAGCACACGATGGCCACCCTTACAACTACAGAGCACACGATGGCCACCCTTACAACTACGGAGCACACGATGGCCACCATTCCACCACCCTTACAACTACAGAGCACACGATGGCCACCCTTACAACTACCGAGCACACGATGGCCACCATTCCACCACCCTTACAACTACGGAGCACACGATGGCCACCCTTCCACCACCCTTACAACTACGGAACACACGATGTCCACCCTTACAACTACGGAGCACACGATGACCACCCTTACAACTACAGAGCACACGATGGCCACCCTTCCACCACCCTTACAACTACGGAGGCCACGATGGCCACCCTTCCACCACCCTTACAACTACGGAGGCCACGATGGCCACCCTTCCACCACCCTTACAACTACGGAGCACACGATGGCCACCCTTCCACCACCCTTCCAACTACGGATCACACGATGGCCACCATTCCACCACCCTTACAACAACGGAGCACACGATGGCCACCCTTAAAACTACAGAGCAAACGATGGCCACCCTTCCACCACCCTTACAACTACGGAGCACACGATCGCCACCCTTACAATTACAGAGCACACGATGGCCACCCTTACAACTACCGAGCACACGATGGCCACCCTTCCACCACCCTTACAACTACGGAGGATACGATGGCAACCCTTCCACCACCCTTACAACTACGGAGCACACGATGGCCACCATTCCACCACCCTTACAACTACAGAGCACACGATGACCACCCTTACAACTACAGAGCACACGATATCCACCCTTCCACCACCCTTACAACTACGGAGGCCACGATGGTCACCCTTCCACCACCCTTACAACTACGGAGCACACGATTGCCCCCCTTCCACCACCCTTACAACTACGGAGCACACGATGGCCACCCTTACAACTACAGAGCACACGATGGCCACCCTTACAACTACCGAGCACACGATGGTCACCCTTCCACCACCCTTACAACTACGGAGGACACGATGGCCACCCTTCCACTACCCTTACAACTACGGAGCACACGATGGCCACCCTTCCACCACCCTTACAACTACAGAGCACACGATGGCCACCCTTCTACCACCCTTACAACTACGGAACACACGATGTCCACCCTTACAACTACGGAGCACACGATGACCACCCTTACAACTACAGAGCACACGATGGCCACCCTTCCACCACCCTTACAACTACGGAGGCCACGATGGCCACCCTTCCACCACCCTTACAACTACGGAGCACACGATGGCCCCCCTTCAACCACCCTTACAACTACGGAGCACACGATGGCCACCCTTACAACTACAGAGCACACGATGGCCACCCTTACAACTACCGAGCACACGATGGTCACCCTTCCACCACCCTTACAACTACGGAGGACACGATGGCCACCCTTCCACTACCCTTACAACTACGGAACACACGATGGCCACCCTTCCACCACCCTTACAACTACAGAGCACACGATGGCCACCCTTCCACCACCCTTACAACTACGGAGCACACGATGACCACCCTTACACCACCCTTACAACTACGGAGCACACGATGGCGTACAAAAGTGCAATTCAAGTTTTATAAATTTAATGTTTATAAAATTAACAGCTGTGGTAAAATAATCTGCAGGTTTATTCAAACCGTCATTTGTTCGAAATGTAAACAACACAACGTAATCAAACAAATTTACTGTGGTGTAATATTACTGCAGTTGATATAAGCTACTAGAAATGAATTTTCATATACAGTTCGTAAGGTTTCAGCTAAACCCTGAGAAGCGCGAGAGGAGAGGTAAAGTAACCTTGGTGGGGTTGTTTATATTTATTTTATTTCTTTATCAGCCGGTAAGTAAACAACACGTCAGCCGTTCCTCCCCACTACCATATTTGCGTCGTAGTCTACTGCACATCCAAAACTCAGGGCTCAGATGAAACCTGACTAAGAGTACCAAAGGCCTCCTTGCTCCGACCCAGAGATGCCCTCTGGGTGCAGTTACAGGTGCAGTAACGCGCGCCGACAAAATATCTGCTCTCTGACGTACGAGTATTGTATTCCAAGTGACATCACACTGTATTATACTGTCTGGCTTCTGTGATGTAGAACTAATCTGTGCCTAGCACGTCTGTTGCAACCTGCAACCTCTGTTGTGCAATATTCGTTCAATTATCTACATTTCTACGAAAAGGATTTTGTATTTTAAACTGAATACTAAAATTGCATTTGATAAATTAAATGCTCTGGAAGATTACTGCCAAAAATATATATAATGAACCTCTCTGTTCATGGGATTTGAATCCCTTATATAATTGCTTATAATTTGTCGTATTTTGTCCTGACTGCCTATCCGAACCACCACATACAATATCTACATGCTACAAGTTTGGTCCCTAGCTAAGTGCTGTTGTGTGCGATCATGAGTACAGCGGATAGTGGAACATGTACCACAAGATGTGTTTGCATATTGATTTGGGTGGTTGGATCGCGCTGTCCCGTCACAGTCCTGACTGCCTATCCCAACATTGATACCACATGCTGGGTCCTTAGCTACATGTTGTTGTGTGTGATCATGAGTGCAATGGATAGTGGAACATGTCCCACAAGCGGTGACCACATTCTAATTTGGGTGTTTGGACGGCGTTGTGCCTTCAGTCCTGACTGCCCATCTCAACATCGATACCACATTCACATGCTGGGTCCTTAGCTACGTGCTGTTGTGTGTGATCACGAGTACAGCGGGATAGTGGAATATGTCCCACAAGATGTGTTTGCATATTGATTTGGGTGTTTGGATCGCGTTGTGCCTTCACAGTCCTGACTGCCTATCTCAACATCGATACCACGTTCACATTCCTGGTCCTTAGCTAAGTGCTGTTGTGTGCGATCATGAGTACAGCGAATAGTGGAACATGTACCACAAGATGTGTTTGCATATTGATTTGGGTGGTTTGATCGCGCTATCCCGCCACAGTCCTGACTGCCTATCCGAACCACCACATACAATATCTACATGCTACATGCTACATACTTGCATTTGATAAATTAAATGCTCTAGAAGATTACTGCCAAAAATATATATAATGAACCTCTCTGTTCATGGGATTTGAATCCCTTATATAATTGCTTATAATTTGTCGTATTTCATAAAATTGTTATTGTACGGATTTGTTAATGAATTATTTGCTGTTTTTGCTAAAAGATCTTTTTAATATAAAATATGAATACAATAAAATTATTAAAAAATCCTTTTATCAGAATTGTTGACGAGAATTTACGCAGCGGACGACGGAACAAGTACCACAAGAAGTGTCCACATATTGATTTGGGTGGTTGGATCGCGCTGTCCCGTCACAGTCCTGACTGCCTATCCGAACCACCACATACAATATCTACATGCTACAGGTTTGGTCCCTAGCTAAGTGCTGTTGTGTGCGATCATGAGTACAGCGGATAGTGGAACATCTACCACAAGATGTGTTTGCATATTGATTTGGGTGTTTGGATCGCGTTGTGCCTTCACAGTCCTGACTGCCTATCCCAATATCGATACCAAATCCACATGCTGGTTCCTTAGCTACGTGCTGATGTGTGTGATCATGAGTACAGCGGATTGTGGAACATGTACCACAAGATGTGTTTGCATATTGATTTGGGTGTTTGGATCGCGTTTTGCCTTCACAGTCCTGACTGCCTATCAGAACATCGATACCACATCCACATGCTGGGTCCTTAGCTACGTGCAGCTGTGTGTGATCATGAGTACAGCGGGATAGTGGAACATGTACCACAAGATGTGTTTGCATATTGATTTGGGTGTTTGGATCGCGTTGTGCCTTCACAGTCCTGACTGCCTATCCCAATATCGATACCACATCCACATGCTGGGTCCTTAGCTACGTGCTGATGTGTGTGATCATGAGTACAGCGGATTGTGGAACATGTACCACAAGATGTGTTTGCATATTGATTTGGGTGTTTGGATCGCGTTGTGCCTTCACAGTCCTGACTGCCTATCAGAACATCGATACCAAATCCAAATGCTGGTTCCTTAGCTACGTGCTGATGTGTGTGATCATGAGTACAGCGGATTGTGGAACATGTACCACAAGATGTGTTTGCATATTGATTTGGGTGTTTGGATCGCGTTGTGCCTTCACAGTCCTGACTGCCTATCAGAACATCGATACCACATCCACATGCTGGGTCCTTAGCTACGTGCTGCTGTGTAAGATCATGAGTACAGCGGATTGTGGGACAAGTACTACAATAGGTGTCTCGATATTGATTTGGGTGGTTCCTTCTTCTGTGGAGTTTAGGGGAATAGTAAATTTTTGTATGCTATATTTTTACATATTTACGTCTGTAAGAAAAGGTCAAGAAGTAAAATAAAATACAATTATTATAATATAATCGGAATAAAATATAAAAGTAATAAAATATTATTTAACAATTTGTTTGCGCTTAAATTCTTATGGTCAATAATTTGAAATACGAAAGCAATAGCCCCAAACAGAAAGTTTGTAGAGGCATACAATTATATACTTTTGTTCACTGAAGAGACAAAGTTCGGTAATGAGAGAATCGCAACACAACACAACTCTCAGACGATGTTAGGATGTTAGGGTACCGTGAGCTGCATTGATTTCCATTCGGATTAAGGCCAAGGTCAAAGTAAGGAAGCTCGCGTGGTGATAATATGCTGATAAGAGGGGCCTTGCTCGCCACCTTCCTGTTCTCAGTGATTAAAAACACATCAACTTGGATTTATCACTCTAATTTCTGGCATGATGGTTTTCAAAGTTACGGATAGCAAACGGAGCCATTAAAAAGCAATATATTAAACAAGCTATCAAGTAATAATAAATAAAAAATTACTGGAAAAAACCATTAATTAATACTTACATTAGTTTATTAATACTAAATTCTAATAAATAAATTAACATTACCTAGGAATAATTCTTGGATTCCTCTAAATGCTCATCCTAATCTCCTCGTATCTAAAATTATGACAATAAGACACAATTTGATGTTTCTCGTCACAACTAAAGCGTCGCCAGGACGCTATCACCGTTAGTTATCGTATAAGGTATTAGAGATGTTTAAAAGCTTTGAATATACCACATATTGTTTTTAAAACGATAAATTTCAATTAATTCCAAATCTTCGGTGAACTTGTTACCTGTTGAACAGGTTAAGTGGTGGAGCTGGTGTTATGTTGAGGATATGAGGAGGTGAGGGGATGAACTGGCGAAGGGGTGAGGTGGTGGGGCTTTTGCGGGACACAACAGCGTCGGTGTTGCCGGCCCATATAGTTGCGGCATACAACGACTGTAAATGAGGAGGTGAGGGGATGAACTGGTGAAGGGGTGAGGTGGTGGGGCTTTTGCGGGACACAACAGCGTCGGTGTTGCCGGCCCATATAGTTGCGGCATACAACGACTGTAAATGAGGAGGTGAGGGGATGAACTGGTGAAGGGGTGAGGTGGTGAGGCTTTTGCGGGACACAACAGCGTCGGTGTTGCCGGCCCATATAGTTGCGGCATACAACGACTGTAAATGAGGAGGTGAGGGGATGAACTGGTGAAGGGTTGAGGTGGTGAGGCTTTTGCGGGACACAACAGCGTCGGTGTTGCCGGCCCATATAGTTGCGGCATACAACGACTGTAAATGAGGAGGTGAGGGGATGAACTGGTGAAGGGGTGAGGTGGTGAGGCTTTTGCGGGACACAACAGCGTCGGTGTTGCCGGCCCATATAGTTGCGGCATACAACGACTGTAAATGAGGAGGTGAGGGGATGAACTGGTGAAGGGGTGAGGTGGTGAGGCTTTTGCGGGACACAACAGCGTCGGTGTTGCCGGCCCACATAGTTGCGGCATACAACCACTGTAAATGAGGAGGTGAGGGGATGAACTGGTGAAGGGGTGAGGTGGTGAGACTTTTGCGGGACACAACAGCGTCGGTGTTGCCGGCCCACATAGTTGCGGCATACAACCACTGTAAATGAGGAGGTGAGGGGATGAACTGGTGAAGGGTTGAGGTGGTGAGGCTTTTGCGGGACACAACAGCGTCGGTGTTGCCGGCCCATATAGTTGCGGCATACAACGACTGTAAATGAGGAGGTGAGGGGATGAACTGGTGAAGGGTTGAGGTGGTGAGGCTTTTGCGGGACACAACAGCGTCGGTGTTGCCGGCCCATATAGTTGCGGCATACAACGACTGTAAATGAGGAGGTGAGGGGATGAACTGGTGAAGGGTTGAGGTGGTGAGGCTTTTGCGGGACACAACAGCGTCGGTGTTGCCGGCCCATATAGTTGCGGCATACAACGACTGTAAATGAGGAGGTGAGGGGATGAACTGGTGAAGGGGTGAGGTGGTGAGGCTTTTGCGGGACACAACAGCGTCGGTGTTGCCGGCCCATATAGTTGCGGCATACAACGACTGTAAATGAGGAGGTGAGGGGATGAACTGGTGAAGGGTTGAGGTGGTGAGGCTTTTGCGGGACACAACAGCGTCGGTGTTGCCGGCCCATATAGTTGCGGCATACAACGACTGTAAATGAGGAAGTGAGGGGATGAACTGGTGAAGGGTTGAGGTGGTGAGGCTTTTGCGGGACACAACAGCGTTGGTGTTGCCGGCCCATATAGTTGCGGCATACGACTGTAAATGCTCCAGAACAACGATGTAATTTTGTTCCTCAAAATTGAATTTAAAATTTAACCAGCTTACGTAAATACGCATAACTTCATGAAAAGCTGAGAAGGAGGTAAGATGACACGGGGGATGTTCGTGGAGCGGCCCGCAGACTGAGGGATACGATGGGCGAAACGGCTCCATACATAATAATGACGTTACGGTATCATAACGAACCGAGTGATTTTAAAAAATATGATGAAAAAACATAGAGATACATTAATCCACATGTTTCTGCATATATCACCGAAACAAATGCCACTTTTAGGTTTTTAAGAGTTTTGCAACGGTAAACTTAGTAAAAAAGCTATGATACACTCAAGTACTGCTGTTATATTAATATATTACAGTACTCTACTGCACAATTTCTCAAACTATTATGGATCGAAAATATAAGTGTGTTAAAAAATTAAAACAGTTGAAAAATCCAAAAATGTTTAAAAATATTATAGTAATACGCAGCATTTGATTTAGTTTTTTTTAATCATTATTATGTTTTTGTCTAATTATCGCAAAGCTCATTGTAACGTAAGATGATAGGCTCCATTTCACTGTACAGATGCTTATTCTAATACGAACCTTTTTAGTATATTACTAAATCATACTAACTACAGTTATTTAAAAAGATAATCTCTTTAACAATTATGTGGACTGTTCCCCAACCCTGAACATAAATTTACATTGAAACTAAAGAGGGGAGCTGTTTTAAAGATGAACACCATAACTTTATTATTAAAGGGGTATTGGATGTAACAAGGTTTTCCAGTTTTTTTTGTTTTAAGCCCATGTTGTAGTGTATACTTTATTGTTTAAAAATCCGATTTTAGATTTAGTTTATGTCGAAAACTTATTGTTTATGACTATTTTTAGGACCGAAAACGTCCCCTTTAAACATATCCATAGTTTAAGCTAGTTCCCACAGGGAAGTAAATACAAACATTAATTTTGAGAGGTTGGCCAACAAAAGCAATGTAACCGTTTATTCTTTAGAGGTTGCCCATCAAAAGTAATGTAACTATTTATTTTTAGAGGTTGTCAATCAAAAACAGTGCAACCATTTATTTTTCAGAGGTTACTCATAAAAATCAATGTAACCATTTATTTTGTCAATTGCCATACGAAAAGTGGTTCGATCGTATAATTTTATAAAACAGCCTAAAATAAGAGAAAAAATCCGTGAGATGTTTTATATCTAAATAAATGCATGTCCTTCCAAAAAATTCTCTTCTAGTATATTTTAAAATCCAATACTATAATACGAGCAAGGTTTGTATATATATATATATATATATATATATATATATATATATATATATATATATTTTGCACACGGATCTCGAAAACGGCACTAAGGATTTTCTTTAAATTTTGGAAATAGCTAAATTCTGAGTAGAAAATAAGTTCTAGATAGGTCTAATGTCCAGGAAAATTCTTGTTTTCTTGTAATATTAAGTTTAAAATCTAAACATTTAACATTACGCTCATGGTTAATCAAATGTAAACAATACAATCCAAAACATCTGTTTATAACCGTTTGACAGTTGTTGATTGACGATGGTGGGGAGCAATATGTGAATAGAGGTTTTTCATAAATATTTATTTTATGTATATAATAAATGAAAAATTATCAGGTTAACAAACAATTTGTAAAAACTTAAGGGTAACATAACTGTGCGAAATAAAAGCAGAAAAAGTATTTCCAAAATCTTTCGTGTTTTGATAGAAAACGTATTCATTGTATTGCTTGAAGCCACTGTCACAAACCAATTAATAGGTGTAAATTAAATTTCTCTTTTGCTTTTCAATCCTCATTCTGTTTCTAACAAAATCAGTTGATCACAGGCTAATAATAACTGTATGGATAATTAAACATTATTTTATTAAACTAATTACTTTAATTTTACTAATAATTTATACTATACTTATAATTTAACTAATTAAATTATTTTATTATTTATTTTTTTAAACATTATTGGCTAAAACAATTGAGGTTGGCTAAAAGACTTTAAACGGTGCCGCTCATTTGGAAGACGCCGTAGTCCAACAGTAGCGTTTCGTCCTCAAGAATCGAAGGTCGCGAGTTCCATCCCAGTCAGGGGCCCTAATTTTTGATCAGTGCTTTATTAATTGTGGTGTATTAAATCGGTGTTATTTAACCCACATAAATTTTTTCATTAAGTAATAAATATGTTTTAATGTTTAATTCTTATAATACATGTCCTTATTCTATACGAGCAAAGCTCGGTCACCAGGTACTTATTTTTAAATACCAGTAGAATATTTTACCCCGTCAGTGAATAATTACGTTTTTGTAGACGGCACAAAAACATGATTTTCTGATTTATTCCTCCGACGACAAATGACTTAAGATGGTTTTGGCGGTTTGAAATTGACACAATATCTCGTGTGTTTGGGTATTAAAAGGGGGTATAATATCGTCAATAGTTGATCATTATAAAAACTTTTAAGACTGTGGAGATTAATTAACATGTGTAAAATAAAGATATACAAATGAAATTTTTTTAAATGAATTACAATTTTATTTATTTTAAAATCGTTTATACTACTATTTTATTTTATTAATACTTGATAGGTTTCAAAGTGATAGAACACGTTCCAGGTGTAGGCCAGGCCAAAGTCCTGCACTGCGCAAGTATGTGTGAAGTATGACAGGGTCGAGAGCTCAGTTCACCGTAATTTTGCATGAAATCCAACCTCCCCTCTTTGTTTACAACGGTAACAAGCTATGCAGCTATGCGAACAATCTGTTTGTTTATGTTTCGTCTTTCATTAAAGTCAGAGGGGCCTTAAAACTGAATTTCCTGAAAATTTCCTGAAACTACTCAGATAAAACGTACATAGGTTGTGGTGTACTAAAAACCCAAATTTTCTAAAACTTAAAAATATTTGATTTTGTGTTTGGTCTATTAAAAAAAATTTCAACGACTTCAAAATCAATTTTCAATTCTTTTTACTTTTTTCTTGCAATTTATTATTATACCTTTATACGCTGCCATTAGGGTTACCTCTTGAATGCGTATAGTGAAAATGAACTATGTATGCATTTCGCCTCCGATTAGGAAACCGATGCAAATTCTTTTGTTTTGTACCAACATTTATATCCTAAAATCTATGACAATTAGAATTGGGGCCTAATCACAATTGTTTATTGCAGCTTTGTCAGTTTAAAATATAAAAAAAATTAAATATAAACGTAATATTAGATATAGATGACATTGGATATAGCATACACACGTAGTGACATCGCTCTTCCAAGATTAACTGCCAAATGTGATTATATCTTCCATTATATATTCTGAATGTGATAATTTACTGCATTGACCACTTATCTTTTAATATAAAGACAAGATTTAGGTCATTACAGTTAAATATAAAGTTAAATCGGTGTTTGAGGTAAATACTTACCTATAAAATGGCGGCATTTGGTGTTTGTAATGTCGGGTACGCTACCAAGAAGTTTAAGGTAAACTGTTCTGATTGTGAAAGGAGCTTCCACGGAACCTGTGTCAAATTGAGTAAGGCTGACGTGGACTACTTGAATTCTGAAGGCTTGCCTTGGCGATGTGACCCGTGCGGCAAGGAGCGGCGCGCAAGCCTCAGGTTAGAGTCTAGTATATCGGAGGGCAAATTAACTCTAGAAGATCTAATGAGAGCAATTAACGAACTTAAGAGTGATCAGAAACAGACTGTTAAAGATTTTAATGCCTCATATGAGTTGATGAACAACAAGCTGGACGAAAACACCACAGCCTTGCAGGAAAACATAGTGCAGATCAAGGAGTACCTTGATAAAATTGACGCCCTTACAGCAGAAAGTGCAATGTTAAAAGAAAAAGTAATTAAACTGGAAAGCAGGGTGGAGGAGATGGAACAGTATTCCAGAAGAAACTGCGTTGAGTTCAAGGTGTTCCTGTGAAAGGTGATGTGATGACACAGTGAAGGATGTTGGAAAGGTACTAGGAATGGAGATAACCAACTACATGGTGGATGCCTGCCACACCCTCTCGAGACGACCCAACGACGAGGGCCCTCCTGGTATCAGCGTAAAGTTCGTGAGGAGATTTGATGCGGAGGAGTTGCTGGCGAGAAGGATTTTTCGACACGATACATAGGCCTAGCAACTGATAAACCGATATTTGTCAACGAGTCTCTAACTCCCACCAGAAGAAAACTGCTTGGTATGACAAGGGAATTAAGAAAGAAAAAAGACTATAAGTTTGTGTGGGTGCGAGGCGGAAAAATCTTTCTGCGTGAAGATGAAAAAGCTCCTATATCTGTGATAAGATGCCAAGCTGACCTTAAAAGCCTTTAGGTAGGTAATTAGTGTTTGTTTATTGCTACTTATGTCTATTTTAAATTTATCAATGTATTTAGTGCAATATATCGGTTTGGTTTACTTTTTTAAGTATGTAGATTAATTTATGATGGTAATATGTAATATAATAATAGTCTATTTAAAACTACCTATAATATATTTGCAATCTTAGTTATCGTTTTAAATGGAAGAACAAAACTTAAAACCAATTGATTTTTTAAATAGTTTACCGGGACTTATCATCTGCCATCAAAACATTAGAAGTATGAGGGAAAATTTTGATCTTTTTACTGCACAACTATCGGATCTAAGCAATTTTTTGCATATCATAATACTGTCTGAAATATGGATTAAAGAATCTGAAACAACTTTTTATACTATTGATCATTACAAGGGTTACTTTAAAGCCAATGAAAATTATAGGACAGGAGGGGTAGGATTTTACGTACATGATAGTATTGATTGTATATTGGTTATTCCTTGTTATGATCTAAACTCAGTTGATGGATTGGAGATATCATGTAAAATGTTTGGCCATGATTTTCTGCTTATAGGCATTTATAGATTACACAAAGTTTCTGGTGAGCTGTTTGTCAGTGAAACGTCTAAATATTTATCAAAATCAAATGTTAGGTACTCAGATAATGTCATTGTTGTAGGGGACATGAATTTAAATTAATCAGAAAACAATTAATTAATAGATAATTACAAGATTACCTTAGATATAAACGGCTTTTTATCCATTATTAATGAACCAACACGAATCACTAAAACTTCAAAAACTTGTATTGACCATATTTATGTAAGAATAAAAAATACAAATAGGTTAGACGTTCAGGCAGCAGTGATTGACAGTTCCGTAACAGACCATTGTTTAACAGCTGTTTGGGTTAAGAGTGAGACAGAGACGGGAGTGCAGCCTGCGGCAATCTAAGGCACTAATGTTACTGGACCCGTGCTGGTCACTCGTATAGACCATGAGTGTTTTAGGGCCATGCTCCGTAATGCTAATTGGGATGCTGTATATACAGAATTAAATGCGTCTATAGCTTTTGATTTGTTTCATGACAGGTTCTGTGACTTTTTGAAGAAAAGAAGGAAGCCTTTAGAAAAGAAATAAAAATACCTGCTAAACTGAAGCCGTGGACAAATAATGATTTGTGTTAGAGAATAAAAAACATAACCAGTTGTTAAAGTCGACTAAAAAAATCCTGAGAATAATGACCTATTGTTGTATTTTAGATCTTTTAGAAGCATATTACAAATGGATATAAAAAATGTAAAAAATGATTACTACAGCAATTTGTTTGAAAAGCACAGAGGTAAATCTAAAGAAACGAGGCATCTATTAAAAGAAGTAACAGGACAAAAGCAGTAAATGAAAATGTTAAAATTTCGCTGAATTTGGGTGGTAACTTAGTACAAGATTCTGAGACAGTTACCACAGAATTTAATAAATATTTTCTTTCCATCTCCAAAAAATTAGTAGAAAACAATTATCCGTTTTATTAACTTTGAATCATTGTGTTATAAAGCCCGTTTTAGTAACCAATCAATAGCTCAATCAATGTTTCTGGCACCTGTTGTTGAAAACGATATACAAGAAACAGTGAACCTCTTAAGAAATGGAACATCGCCTGGGATCGACGGGGTAAGTTCAGACATTATCAAGAGTCATTTTGGGGAATTTAGTAGTCTACTTTTACATATAATAAATTTAAGTCTTGAAACCGGTATGTTTCCTGAAAGCTTAAAGTAGGCTGTGGTGGTACCGATCTTTAAGAAAAGCTCTAGGGAATTTTGTTATAACTATAGGCCAATATCTTTATTATCTACATTTATAAAATATTTGATAGAATTATGAAACAAAAACTAGTTGATTTTTTTAATAAAAATAAAATTATTCGTCTAAATCAATTTGGGTTTCACACGGAACTTGCACTACGACAATTTATGGATATATTGTCTGATGGTATTAATGATAGGAAAAAGATTAGCAGTTTATTTCTTGATATAACAAAAGCTTTTGACACGGTAGACCACGGAATTTTGTCGGACAAATTGTATCACTATGGAGTAAGAGGTACATGGAGTGGGTGGTGTTGTCAGTGAAATGAGAGAGCTTAAGGTTGGAGTTCCTCAAGGGTCTATATTGTGGGAGCAACACTATTTTTAATTTATATTAATGATCTCTGTAATGCCTCCCTAAATGGAAATATAACCTCTTTTGCTGACAACACTGCTTTACCATATACTGGAGAATCATGGAATGAGGTTGCAAAGAAAATGAATGATGATTTACTTCCCATACAATGGTGGTTTTGTCAAAATAATATGGATTAAGTGTGGAAAAACTTAATACACTAACTTTATGTATGCTTAGAGGAAGTCACGAAATGGAAAATAAAATTGTATTGAAATGCGTGACTTGTTTAACAAATAATAGGGAATGTCGTGATTATTGTGTGAAAATCAAAAGTGTGCCCAATAGTTAATATTTAGGATTGATTGTCGATCAAAATTTGAATTGGAAAGACCATGTATTAAGCGCGTATAAAGCCATGTAGAATGTATGGTCCGCTGTAGGGTGTTTCTGTCTTGGGCTTCGTTCCAAATGCTCCGCCATGCCTTCGATTTGCTACCCTGACTCAGGTCACCACACTTACATGTATTTGGCAAGTATATAACATTTATTAAAGAAGTTATATGCATATATCTTACATGAGTATTTCAGGGTAATAAAAACCTTTTTTAGTTGAGATGTTTTAAAAGAATATTTTTCTAATAATTTTCAGTGTACAAATAAATGTACGAATCAAGTCACATATGTTTTATTTTATCCAATTAATAATATAATAAATGGAATCCTAGTTTTTATCCTGAGGACTATTAATATATGAAGTATAGATAAATCTTCGTCATATCATGGTTTATAGGTACCGTATATTGTTTTGTTAGTTATTACTTGTTAATTGTTCTGGATTTTATTCCTGTATATTTATACTGAAACAATTATCTTGGTCATTCCGATCATTTTATTCATGATACGTTTGCTTAAAATAATTAAATGATAGATTACTGTATATTTGGAAAGAGGAGCGATGCTTGGAGCGTTGACCGAGGACCTTGGCTCATGCCGATGAATTTGTCACTAGTCACTGCAGAAACGTAATATCAGAACAGACTGTTGAAATTGAATCGATAGCCCGGCGGCCTAGCATTGGCAAACAACCCCCGTCCAAACACCTGGCCTAAGCAAACAGTGCACCAAGGAGCTACCTTCATCCACCCCTTATTGATTTGAGACTCAGTTTATGAGAATTCCTCAACCGAACTTCGATGCAGATAACTATAAACTTGAACTTATCAAGACCTCTAAACAATCTTTATTATATAAGTATAGTAGGGTATGGATACGACTAAGAATCAGTTACATTTTTCTAGGAACGTGTGACTGTAGCCTGTCATAAACAATTTGTTAATTTCACACTTCTTTGTTTACTTCAATTACAGGTGACCACCGGTTGTACTCATCACTTGTTGATATTTATAATGCGTTTATGCCGTACAACATCTTATCTTTGTTTGAATCTCAGATGGGTTTTTAACAAAGAATTCTTTATAACAATGTCACGAGGAGTTTTACAACGTGTTTTCTATAACATAATATTAAAAGTAAAATGTATAAAATTTTGAAATGATAATTCTTTTGAACTATTTGAAGTACACCCATTGAACCTTAATCACACCCAAGACAGAAACACCTTACAGCGGTCCATACTTTCTACATGGATAACGACTGTATCTCAGGGTCCAACCTCTGCCTCTGCCACACCACCATTCTACAGCTACTATAGACACAGAATATATGCAACTGTGGTGACCTAGGGACAATCGAAGGTATTGTGGAGCATTCAGAACCAATCCCAAGAGAAACACCCTACAGCGGTCCATACATTCTACACGGATATTTACTGTATCTCAGGGTCCAACCTCTGCCTCTGCCACACCACCATTCTACAGCTACTATAGACACAGAATATATGCAACTGTGGTGACCTAGGGACAGGTTTAAACCCCTTTTCACCAATTAAAAAGAAGTACTTTAAAATAATTCATTTATAATACTAGAACACAACGAACCAGTGATTAATTACAACTTTCTATCCTCTATCAAGCCCTGTGCATTGGTAATACAATAAAGCGATCTACTTGATTATTCAAAACCTCGTTTTATGCTGGCGCAGCTAGGACGGACCGGCCCTTTAAATATTCAATTTACATCGTATTCAACGTTAGTGATAGGCCTCACACTACTATACTTGTTTACCTCTCCGTAATAACTTAATTATATTTTGGCGCATAACATTGTTAGAAGTAGACAAAAATATTTAAGGCTGACTTCAGGTTAAAACAATCAATCAGAAAATATATATCAAAGTAAAATTAAATCAATCAAAAGTCAAATCAAATTTGTAACGATGAACTAATGCTAAGTCAAGTATGTTAAGCCTTGAAGGCTATCCCTACATGGATGCGCTTCATGTATCTCCAGAGATTACGTAGAGCAGAGCTCTCGAGGATTATGTGCAACAAGCTGCAGTCAGGTGGGATTCTACTGGGGAACCAGACTGGTTAATATGGTATAGTCCGCTTTTCTAATAATATTTTTGGTTTGTATTCTTTTAAACAAATTATTCAAATTTCACAGGCTTCCTTTTTTTTATTAATCCTTATACTTAAAATCCTTGAAAATTAAGATTTGATAAATTGAATTAGTAGTTATAACAAAAGGTGCAAAAGAAGCATGCAAAAGACGCAAAAGTTTAAAATGCATATACGATTTCATCCTAATTTAAATAATTAAATTACGAACTAAAATTTATCTCAATGTTTTGAAAGCAATGATGGATGACTTCTCGTTCCATTTTTATATTTTTATAGTCATAAGCTATGTTTGTGTTATAAAACAGATATTTTCAGCTTAGAATTAAGATGAAATAATTATTTAGCTTGATAGCTAACAGTTATCAAGCAGATAGATACATTTCAAATATTTTTATAAAAGCCGATTAAAGGCTTATCCAATTTAAGCGTAAATCCATTGTAAAAGTTGAGACACAACGGATATATCCTAAATGTCCTTCACGGGATCTGCTTCAAACCCACTGTCAAAGTTGAGAGACAATAGATATCCTAAATGTCCTTCACGGGATCTGCTCCAAACCCACTGTCAAAGTTGAGAGACAATGGATATCCTAAATGTCCTTCACGGGATCTGCTCCAAACCCATTGTCAAAGTCGAGAGACAATAGATATCCTAAATGTCCTTCGCGGGATCTGCTCCAAATCCATTGTAAAAGTTGAGAGACAATGGATATCCTAAATGTCCTTCACGGGATCTGCTTCAAACCCACTGTCAAAGTTGAGAGACAATGGATATCCTAAATGTCCTTCGCGGGATCTGCTTCAAACCCACTGTCAAAGTTGAGAGACAATGGATATCCTAAATGTCCAGTTTTTTCTACTTTAATGTATTTTTTACTAAAATCTAGAACATTCGTTTTGAAAAAAGGAACAAGATATTGTCTGTAGTTTTATTTAGGTATTCGTAGAATTTAAGCAGTGTAGAGTTAATGCAACGAGAAAAGCCAAAGGGTTGAATTCAAACGAAAGCAAGAATGTACTCTCCTTTTTCACATAAGGTCTAAGATGGCGGGGCTATTACTCTTGGTACTTGAGCTGGAACCGAAAAGCCTGCCAACAATCCCACGTAGATCTTTTCCCAATTAATCAATTCTAATTTGTTATCATTATTTTATAGTAAAGTAAGTATATTTTTCTATAGTATTTCCATTCATAACATATTGTTTTGAGAGTTAAAAAAACGTTTTATTTTTATCATAACGTTTATTTAGTAAAATTTAGGCATCTTATAGCATACAGAAATATATTATACATTAAAAATATATCTAAGTTAAATTAAATGAATTAGTAAAGAAGTTAAAATTTGGCCCATTTAGCAAAAGTGATATTATACAGTTCAATAAATTTTTATCATGTTGGGTTCAACAACAACAATAATATATACTTAAGTATAATCTATTGTTAACATTTGTAACAATTTGTTTTATTGTAATATATTACGTTTTAAATTACATACATCTTTAATTAAAACAGGCAAGTAAAAATATGAATTCACAGCCGCGATGTGAAATGTCAGCTTTTTATGAAAAGCTCTGGTCTGCAAATTATCCTCCTTGCTAATTAGTTGGAAACTCTCGCTGAAAAAAATGCCTCGTGAAACATCATTTTCAAATAGTACATACAGTATGGTCCAGAGCAGTTACAACCGCCGCTCCGGGGGCGGGTCGCTCAGAGTTTTTACTTGTCTGGGCTTCGTTCCAAGTGCATTTGCCAAGCTACTTGATAGCCGACCTTGGTTAATATTGATTAAATTATAGAATTCTACATTTGAGAGCATACGAGTTATTCTATAGTAACCAGAAAATAACACCCATTCCATAAATCCATTCTCCGATTTTGACCAACTACTGATTCATGGGATAAACCTTATAATTTTATGTTAGTAATATAAACGTTTCACATAACAACGTTAACTAAATAGGAATAATATGTATTTTTATTTTTATTTGTAAATAATCCCCTTATAACTTTTAACGCAGAAATTTTACTGATATTTGTTTATTTTGCTTTAATGTGGTTCACCAAATTCTTATTATTTGTGTGATATTACAAACGGTTTACTAATTATTACATTTTAACATTCACGATCATATACTGTGTAGTTTTATTGGGATATTACATACTAATACTTTTTAAACTATTTAAACTAAACAAATCCATTATTCTGTGTCCTTTATGTTGATTTCTCGCAGTGTTCTAACTGGGTATTTCATGGTAACAAAAAGCTAAATTGATAAATTAACGTTCTTACCATACCAGGTTAATTTAAAACGATTATAAAGACATTATAGAGACAGAGTTATTGTAAAAATCCCTAGCCATTGTTTATAATACGCTGTGATTAGTAATATTTAGGTCAGGTCAATATGAGCACGGCACACACACGGAACATGCGAGCGCCATGTTCCAGTCAACAATTAGCCTCGTTACCTAACAAATTTCTCGTACAGTAGATGGTAATTTATTTTAAGGTTGTTGTTAAACTTTCTTTTAAATATTTAAATTACTTCTATAATACTTTAAATAGTTCATTTATCCATTCATTTAAGAGTACCTCTTTGTTCTTTTAAAATATTTTTTGTATATGTAAAAAGTAAATTTTCCTTTTAAGAGGCCATAAGTTAGAAATCAAAAGGTAAATCATACCTTCAACAACATGTGATGCCGTAGCATTGCTGGGTGCATTGCTACGGCATCGCATGTTGATGTTATATAGTTACATTACATAGTTTATATATCAATAAAGTATATTAATTTATTTTAGCAAAATTTCTCATAGGGAACAAGCTATTACCGTAGGACTCGTGGCAAGACTTAAGCCCGGGACCATATAATTTTTAGGTGCCCAGAGGCCAAAAACAAGTTTATATTTCGATATATGCATATATATATATATATATATATATATATATATATATATATATATATATATATTTGTGTGTGTGTGTGTGTGTGTGTGTGTGTGTGTGTGTGTGTGTGTGTGTGTGTGTGTGTGTGTGTGTGTGTGTGTGTGTGTGTGTGTGTGTGTGTGTGTGTGTGTATCTGTGAACACGATAACTCTCGTAAAAATGGTCCGATCAAGACCAAATATGTTAGAGACGTGTATTCCTTATTTTCTCGGACAAGTTTGTAATCCAGACATATCGGTCAATCGGAACGAGTTGTTTTTCTCTATCTCTAACGGTTACCAAGAAAAAAAATCTAAACATAGTACGTTGTATTTTGGAGCCCCAGTGTTAATCTTACGGAGGATAAGGAAAGATTAATATTTTTACTTACCAATCAATATTTTTGGATAAAACTTGATATTTAGCTTCATGAGGTTGAGCTCCATTCATTCATGCTTAAAAATCATAGTTTATGTGTTTATCATGGCAGCTAACCTGCATACTCTTTTCCATGTTAATCGTATAGAGAAGAGGTAAACCCATTTTTTTTATTCATGGACAGATTTTGATGAAACATGGTATAAATGATCAAAATAAAAATTGTTTACGCTAGAAACACCTACTTTCACTGTAACTCAAAGCAACAAACCTGCATACTCTTTCCCTGTTCCCTATGGAGAATAGGCAATTAACTCTCGTATTTATCGACAGATAGTAATAAAACTTGTTGTATATTATTATTATTATGTAATTGATTTGGAAATTAGCTGAGTACGCAGGTCTGCTGTGGCGGGGGTATTTGTCATTGTTTTTCTGCATGTAAATTAAGACCCAATAATTGGTTTTCAGTTTTTAATCTATTTAATTTTAATCTCCCATCACTCTACAACATAAACACACACACACACACACACACACACACACACACACACACACACACACACACACACACACACACATTTATTTTCTATAAAATGTTAGACTTACGAAATAACATTTACCGAGTTTGCGTTTTAGTTTTAATAATCACTAATTACGAATTGATACAAAACATGTATTTTGTTTTCGTGTCCCTTTGGTGATGTATGTTGGTGCTGTACGGTACAATATTGCTGATCATTCAGACGGAGCATGTTTTCTACAAGCCCCAGACTGCTACATCTGCATCTATTTAGTTTAGATCTCTTCTCTATTTCTGATCTTTACTGAGATTACTGAACTTGAAATTAGTTAAATACTGTATTTTTAAGTGGTAACAGCTAGTTATCTTTAAAAAAGAATTTAGATTTTTGAAAAATCGTCAAAGGTAGGCTAATATACTTAAAGCTAAATCAAAAAGTAATTACAAACAGCTTATTCGGAATGTTTAATGTATTAACGATTGATACATTCTTAAAATCTACATTTCAATGTCCAAAGATATCAATATATATTTAAAAAAGTGACTAATGATATAAGAATTTCCGACCACTTAATTGAAATGAATTCTTTAGAGTGAAATTGAAATTGAGACTTGATGACAGTTTCATTAGTTTATATTTCAATCGAATATCTATAAATGGTCGAGAGCTGGAGGCGACTGTTCGTAAAATCTAATTAATTTGCAGTTGTCAATCAAAGTGGTTGAACGTGGTTAATACCTCGAGTCACAATACATCAAATTGCCGCTGCACTGTCTACACTTCTGGTTCATTAAAAATGCGTAATCTGTAAGACGGATTTATACAATAGCTGATTCTTGTATAACATTTTACCATTAAATACATGCACTATTTCATTATTTGCTCGTATATATATATATATATATCTGTGAACACGATAACTCTCGTAAAAATGGTCCGATCGAGACTAAATTTGGTAGAAGCGTGTATTCCTGCATTTACTCGGACGAGTTTGTAAATCGGAACGGATAGTTTGGGGGGTTTGGTACCCCAAAAATGGGGTTTTTGCGTTTTTCCCATGTAATTTTTAAAAATTTCAAATTTTATCTTTCACTATTAGAATTACCTTAAACACGTTACTTCTATTAGTACCGATATATAAAACTTCTAAGTTTAGATAAGTTGATTGTTAATTGTTATATTTGGAAACGAAGGAACAAAATCTGAAGATTACGTTTTGATAATTATTAAAATTAAGGCTCATAATATAATGAGTCGTGGTTGTGAGAAGCTAAAAGTCGTATTTGGTTTTATGTTGCCGTCATGTATTTTCTCGTGACAATATTTTTGCTGGGGATGGGGTAAAACTTTGCTTCAGGATAGGAATTTAGGAGAAGGAAGCCTCGAGGTAAATTCTGAAACGATGCTGACTCATAAGGGCAGATTTTATGACGTAGGTTCATGGACGAATCGCCCATCGTGGATGAGCCGCGTAGAAGGAGGAAATTAACAGATGGTAGAAGAACTTTTAGCCTAGCTCAAAGGTTGGTTTATACGCATTGTAATTAAAGGTATTTTTTCTATTATTATTTACTTATAAAATCAATTTTGCGAATTTTCAAATCAATAATGTAATAATAATATTATATGTCAATATAATATTATTATATTGACAATATAAATATTGTCAAGTTTTATCAATATCTGTCGATAAATATACAAGTTAGTTATTTGCCTATTCTTCATAAGATTAAATAGGAAAGAGTATGTAGGTTTGCCGCTGTGAGGAACACTGAAAGTAGGCATTTATAGCATAGACAATTTTTATTTTGACAATTTGTACAAATTTTCATCAACATCTGACCAGAAATAAAGTAGTTTTCCTATGTCGAAATTGACATCCGACAATAAATGAAAATTTAGATGGGTCGGCTAAAAGCTCAGAAATAAAACTTACTAAGTTCTTTTTCGAATTTATGGAGTGTACCCACAGCTCTCTGTAAAATTGTGGTCCAAAAGCTGTAGGTAGTTCAAAATTAACAAACCGGTATCTTCTTTTTCATCCATTTCAACACGATTAACTACCACTATATTGTTCACGTAACGGTGACTGGCACAATGATAAAATTTTGTCGCCGTGCAGGTCAGGCAGCCCGACCCGACCCGCTCGGCTCTGGGTGCGGCCGGTAAGGCAGGCCGCAAACGTGGCTGGAGAGGAATCGCTTATTATACAATTCCACAGTGTGCCCGCCTACGGCGTGCCACGATAGTTTGACACAAGCGTGTCTGGAGAGGAAGCCCTTGTGGTAAAATTCCACAGTGTGCCCGCCTGCGGCGGGCCACGATAGTTCGACACAAACTTGGCTGTGGACGAAGCCCTTATTGTGCAATTACACAGGGTGCCTGCCTGCAGTGTGCCACTATAGATCGACACAAAGTTGGCTGGGGACGAAACCCTTATTGGACAATCCCACAGGATGCCCGCCTGAGGCGTGTCACGATAGTTCGACACAAACTTGGCTGGGGACGAAGCTCTTATTGTTCAATCCCTTAGGGTGCCCGCCTGAGGCGTGTCACGATAGTTCGCCACAAACTTGGCTGGGGACGAAGCCCTTATTGTACAATTCCACAGGGTGCCCGCCTGCGGCGTGCCACGATAGTTCGACACAAACTTGGCTGGGGACGAAGCCCTTATTGTACAATCCCATAGGGTGCCCGCCTGAGGCGTGTCACGATAGTTCGACACAAACTTGGCTGGGGACGAAGCCCTTATTGTACAATCCCATAGGGTGCCCGCCTGAGGCGTGTCACGATAGTTCGACACAAACTTGGCTGGGGACGAAGCCCTTATTGTACAATCCCACAGGGTGCCCGCCTGAGGCGTGTCACGATAGTTCGACACAAACTTGGCTGGGGACGAAGCCCTTATTGTACAATTCCACAGGGTGCCCGCCTAAGGTGTGTCACGATAGTTTGACACAAACTTGGCTGGGGACGAATCCTTTATTGTACAATCCCATAGGGTGCCCGCCTGAGGCGTGTCATGATAGTTCGACACAAACTTGGCTGGGGACAAAGCCCTTATTGTACAATCCCACAGGGTGCCCGCCTGAGGAGTGTCACGATAGTTCGACACAAACTTGGCTGGGGACGAAGCCCTTATTGTACAATTCCACAGGGTGACCGCCTGAGGTGTGTCACGATAGTTCGACACAAACTTGGCTGGGGACGAAGCCCTTATTGTACAATTCCACAGGGTGACCGCCTGAGGTGTGTCACGATAGTTCGACACAAACTTGGCTGGGGACGAAGCCCTTATTGTACAATCCTACTGGGTGCCCGCCTGAGGCGGGTCATGATTGGTCGACACAAACATGGCTGGGGACGAAGCCCTTATTGTACAATTCCACAGGGTGCCCGCCTAAGGCGTGTCACGATAATTCGACACAAACTTGGCTGGGGACGAAACCCTTATTGTACAATCCCACAATGGGCCCGCCTGTGGCGTGTCACGATAGTTCGACACAAACTTGGCTGGGGCCGAAGCCCTTATTGTACAATACCACAGGGTGTCCGCCCGCGGTGTGTCACGATTGTTCGACACAAACTTGGCTGGGGACGAAGCCCTTATTGTACAATACCACAGGGTGTCCGCCCGCGGTGTGTCACGATTGTTCGACACAAACTTGGCTGGGGACGAAGCCCTTATTGTACAATCCCATAGTGTGTCCGCCCGCGGCGTGTCAAGATAGTTTGACACAAACTTGGCTGGGGACGAAGCCCTTATTGTACAATTCCACAGAGTGCCCGCCTGCTGCGTGTCACGATAGTTCGACACAAACTTGGCTGGGGACGAAGCCCTTATTGTACAATTCCACAGGGTGCCCGCCTGCGGCGTGCCACGATAGTTCGACACAAACTTGGCTGGGGACGAAGCCCTTATTGTACAATTCCACAGGGTGCCCGCCCGCGGCGTGTCAAGATAGTTCGACTCAAACTTGGCTGGGGCCGAAGCCCTTATTGTACAATACCACAGGGTGTCCGCCCGCGGTGTGTCACGATTGTTCAACACAAACTTGGCTGGGGCCGAAGCCCTTATTGTACAATTCCACAGGGTGTCCGCCCGCGGTGTGTCACGATAGTTCAACACAAACTTGGCTGGGGCCGAAGCCCTTATTGTACAATACCACAGGGTGTCCGCCCGCGGTGTGTCACGATTGTTCGACACAAACATGGCTGGGGACGAAGCCCTTATTGTACAATCCCATAGTGTGTCCGCCCGCGGCGTGTCAAGATAGTTTGACACAAACTTGGCTGGGGACGAAGCCCTTATTGTACAATCCCATAGTGTGTCCGCCCGCGGCGTGTCAAGATAGTTTGACACAAACTTGGCTGGGGACGAAGCCCTTATTGTACAATCCCATAGTGTGCCTGCCTGAGGCGTGTCACGATAGTTCGACACAAACTTGGCTGGGGACGAAGCCCTTATTGTACAATTCCACAGGGTGCCCGCCCGCGGCGTGTCAAGATAGTTCGACACAAACTTGGCTGGGGCCGAAGCCCTTATTGTACAATTCCACAGGGTGCTTGCCTGAGGCGTGTCACGATAGTTCGCCACAAACTTGGCTGGGGACGAAGCCCTTATTGTACAATTCCACAGGGTGCCCGCCCGCGGCGTGTCAAGATAGTTTGACACAAATTTGGCTGGGGACGAAGCCCTTATTGTACAATTCCACAGGGTGCCCGCCCGCGGCGTGTCAAGATAGTTTGACACAAACTTGGCTGGGGACGAAGCCCTTATTGTACAATTCCACAGGGTGCCCGCCCGCGGCGTGTCAAGATAGTTTGACTTGGCTGGGGACGAAGCCCTTATTGTACAATTCCACAGGGTGCCCGCCCGCGGCGTGTCAAGATAGTTTGACTTGGCTGGGGACGAAGCCCTTATTGTACAATTCCACAGAGTGCCCGCCTGCTGCGTGCCACGATAGTTCGACACAGACTTGGCTGGAGAGGAGGCATTCCCCCTTAGAAAGTCTTTTCTTAATTATTGCTTGCCATTCATACAGTTACTCGTTAGGTAATGTTGAAGAAAACCTTTACACCTTGATACAAAATTAAAAGTTCTTACTGGTACATAAAAGAAGAAAAAACATTATGCTAAACGTTTTTGGAGCTTTATATTATTGAGACGTTTATAGCATTGACATCGAGTATTGGGAAGTAAGGTAGGATATGCCCGGAAGACAAGCACGCACGGAACACATCTCACACCTTGCACCTCCCTGCCCCGCCGCGCGACTGGTACCCTATGGTATATAAGCTTGTCAAGTATTGACACGGAAACGCCACAGAATAGTTGTAAATATATATGTAAATAGTTTTAGGACCATTTTCCAGCTGTGAAACAATAATTGTTTAGTTGAAAAATTATATTACGAGTTTTACTGGCAATGATTTAATTCCATTTGACATTTTTATAGATTGCGTTTGAAAACTGAGTGAGTGATATTAAAATACCCAGGTACTCATTTCCGTTGGTTTATGATTTTCATATCGGAAAGCTGGGGTAGAAACGCCCTCGCCACACCAATGATGCTTGACACACGTACAATGGACTCTCCTGACAATACTCCCTTTAATATTGATTAATCAATCATAAGCTATTTTCAAAGTCCAGTAGGGTTTACAGTTTTAAACGTAATTTAATTGTATACATTATTAAAACAATGGGTTTTATGATATAATATTGCAACGAATATTGAATTGGATATTATGAGAAATAATTTAAAAAATGAAATCATGGTGAAATTTGATGGATACACAAACCAAAATATTTAGCGCCGTATGCTTAGTTCATAGTCAAAACATATTTTAAATATTATTGTGTGAAACGGAAAATGTGGTTGGTAGACTACACATATTGCTTTATTATTTATGTTTTCCCACTTCCAAGAACAGTAATTATATATTACGTTTGTTAGTTGCCTATGTTCTTAAGTTTGTTGATGTTTTATTATGTACATTTCGCCACTTTAATTTTCTGATGATGCCACAAAGGTGGCTTAATGTACGTTAAATACACCATCAATCTCAAGTACATAGACAACTACCAAAGGTAATATATACATAGATCGTGTTTTGTGGAGTGTGAAATGAGAGAGTGGATTGGTCGGCTACGCAGATTGTGTATTGTAATGTGTGAAAGGAGAGAGGGAAGTGGTCGGCTACGCAGATTGTGTATTGTAATGTGTGAAAGGAGAGAGGGGAGTGGTCGGCTACGCAGATATCAACACTGAGACACTGGGACTTGTTGAAGTAACGAACGCAAACTTGGCTCTAGGGCTCTTGTTTTGGGCACCTCTCGCCCTCTCTCCTTTCATACTTAACCTCTTCTATCCAACAACTTACATGTAAAAAAACACTCGTGATCACATAAGTTTCACAAATAATCAAGAAAAAGAACACACATCCTACCATGTCTCCACGTCCGATTTTATATTAAAATTATTTAGTAATTAATTACTGTTATTGACATAAATATAGAGCACAAACCCAATAATAAGGTAATATTTTTAACATTAAGGTTGAAATAGCCTACTATTTATGGTAGTATTTTTATTACCGTTATCATTGATTTTAAATTCAATGTAAAACTGAAACTGTGCACAATTTTTTATACCAGCGTACCAGGTATCATAAATATTGAAAAAAAATAAAAGTTTTGACCGTAAATTGCTTGAAACTATAACATTTTGTGTTATTTTTACGTTGAATGCCCCACATTACGAGACATGTGAGATAAGACCCACTTATCTCAATTTCTGTCTCTTTTTAAGTCCTTCTGTCGACCCGTCTGTTTTTTTGCAAGACCTTTTTCCATTGGTTTTCGATAAAACGAGATCACCCACAATGACAAAACTTATTTCCATTCTCCTACACCCTTTGGAAAAGATTTTTATATACTTAAACCTGACGCACGTTCTATTAAAATATAATATTAGACTCATTTTTTCTCAGTTTTTCCAAACGTATACTCAGTTAATTGGTTTCACAAAAGGAAATTACCAGCTGCCAGATTAAAATCTATAATATTAGCTTGTCTACATTTGTAACCGTTTTAAACCTAATTCAAAATTTACTATTATTTCAATGTTATCTCAACTTATAACAAATTTTACGTATGATAAAATTTTTAACTAATGAACTCAAAATATGTTCATTGATGCATGTACATATGTAGTATGTACATATATATGTGCATATATATATTTATATATATTTATATTATATTCCAATTTTCACGATGTTTTAGGGATGAAATAACCTTAAACCCTTAAAAATATAAAACATAAACATAAAAACACACACATACAAATATATGCATACATTATACACATATACGAATACATTACCAGTTTTTTAGCGAATTTCCCATAGGGAAGAAGCTATTACCGTAGGTCTCATGGCAAGAGTTAAGCCCGAGACCATGTTATTTATTCTTCTTTAGGTGCCCAGAGACCAAAAACAATAGTCGTTAAAATTTATATATATATATATATATATATATATATATATATATATATATATATGTGTGTGTGTGTGTGTGTGTGAACACGATAACTCTCGTAAAAAAGGTCCGATCGAGACCAAATTTGGTAGAGACGTGTATTCCTACAAAAGCTCGGACGAGTTCGTAAACCAGACATATCGGTCAATGGGAACGGGTAGTTTGGGGGGGGTTTTGTGCCCCAAAATGGGATTTTTTGCGTTTTTCACATGTAATTTTTAAAAATTTCTAATTTTATATTTCACCATTGGAATCAGCTTAAAAAACTACACAATTAAGTTCCTCTCAATTTTTCTCTATCTCCAACTGTTACCGAGATATTAAAAAATCTAAACACAGTACGTTGTATTTTTGAGGCTCCAATGTTAATCTTATGGAGGATTAAAAAAAATTAATTTTTCGCTTATTATCTAATATTTTTGGATAAAACTTTATATTTAGCTTCATGTGGTTGAGATCCATACATTTGTGCTAAAAAATTATAGTTTTTGTGTTTATCATGGCAGCAAACCTGCATACACTTTTCCCATGTTAATCATATGGAGATTAGGCAAACTCCTTTATTTATGGACAGATGTTGATGAAAGTTGGTATAAATGTTAAAAATAAAATTTTTGATTGTATAAATGGCTACTTTCAGTGTTCCTCACAGCAGCAAACCTACTCACTCTTTCCCATTTCAATCTTATGGAGAATAGGCAAAAATTTTCATGTTTATCGACAGATTTTGACCAAACTTGTCATATATTATTATTATTATTATTATTATATTATTGATTTGGAAATTCGATGAGTACGCAGGTCTGCTGCGACGGGGGTATTTTATTTTTCTAGCAAAACAATAAATAATTTATGATTTAACAATCACTATTAAAATCATTTAAAATCCAAAAAGCAGTATTTCGAGTTATTAGTTTACGACTAATGGTTCTAGAAAAAATTAAATGTTCTCTCTACGATAACATTGTACTGTATTTGTCTGATAATGATCAATGTTATTCTTATGGAGAATACACAAAAATCAATCTCTTCCTTATTTCAAAACAAATTTTCATAATATTAGGAATGCAGTGTAGGATCTCATTACCAGATTTAATCTACGCAAATAGGTTGTTATTACTTTTTGACCAAAAAGTTTAAAAAATGTTAGATGGTGTCTGAAACAAATTTGATGCCAGTTTTCAATACGTTAAATATTTTATGTTATATTACTAGCATTAAATGATTTGATAGTCTAAATAGATCTATGTATTTTGAAGTTCACGTTAAAATGGGGGAAGGTATGTCTTAGTTCTCAGGTACATATATTATTTATTTGCTTGGATTTCAGGTATATTTTATCAAATTAATAGGTCGATACATCTTGCTTCTTGACACTAAGTAATATAACCTGTACAAAGGACGGGCTTGATGCTATAACTAGATGCATTTTTAGCTTTCGTACTTATATCAATGCAATGGCATACATTTAGGGGATATTCTAAAGGAAGGGTTTATTTTGGACACAAGTTGAAATATAAAACTTCTATTCATTGAGGTGTATAAAACATTTTTATTCAAACCATATAAAGTGTGTTTACCTTGAATACATTATAAATGTGTTTTAACTTAGCAAATTAATTATGTTATCTAATAAATATTTTATTATATGCGAGTAAAGCTCGGTCTTCTGGTACTAGTAATGCTTTTGATACTATTCCTAGCTTAAGACGTTGGTGAAAACAGAACCTATTTAAACACGTATCGATATAAATCTCTGAGAAAAATGTATTTATAATAACATAGTTTTACAACCACATCAATTACATGTCTTAATTTATTTTGAACTAGCAGTAAGCCCGTCCTTTGTACGGGTTGTAGGATTCGGTTTAAAGAAGAAAGATCATCATATCGAAATGAAAACCTGAAATCCTAAACAAATCAATACAAAGAAAAAAATGAATACCCAGCTTTATTATTTAGCATTACTTTACAATTAAATAGATTAGAATATTTATACCATTTTTATTATTAGTTATACGTTAAAATAACTTTTTAGTATAGTATTTTTTCGGAGTCGGTTTAAATCAATGACCAATTTAAACTAACTAATATTGATTTGTTTTTCGTTTTATTAAATCTTTAAACTACAAAGACAGCTGATTATTTCCAGTAGGTTATTAATTTAAAACTGAAGCAAATGCGACCAATATCGCGTAAAAAGTGGGTTTTTAAATGTTCGTTATTTACTCTTCAAGGGACGACGGACCATTTTAAGCCTTTAAGAACCTTCTCTGGTATCTAGAGAATGTATGAAATAAGTTTCATTGTTATCAGTTCGCCCATTTTTTCGGAGAAGACGGCGTAAAATGCCTCCTGGAGCGTCACAGACAAACAGATAAAAATTGAGATAAGACTTCTTTCGGCTTCACTAACGCACGAAAAGTAAAAATAACTAAAAAATGAATAATTCTGAGCAATGTACAGACAAAACTCTAATTTAATTTATATATACATACTTAAAATAAATTAAAAATAAATAAATTGATTTATTTATTAGAGTCATACTTGATAAACATCAACAAAACAGAGTTTTGTAATGTTAATTTAGACTTTGAAAAACATTGACTAAAAATAGGAACCCCTGCTCTCTGATCTCTTTAATTAAGCTAATGAAGTCTTAAGGGATGTTCTAATCGGATGTGGAGCATTGTGTTAATTAAGTGCACCCCCACCAGCCTTCCTCTTACACTGTGGGAGCCAAGGAGGATCCACGACTGCAGGTGGGTCATTGACCAGTGTCGCGGGTTACTGGGGCAGAGTTATCCAGGCACTAGGAGGTGGGGGTGGCATCAGTGGGAGTGGAGGGGGTCATGCTGATGACGTCACTTTGACGTCACCACCAGAATAGCACGTGTTCGTCGGCCGACCCGGGTCGATCCATTGTTTTTCTCGACATGAATTATAAATTATTATTTATCCTATTTATACATCCAACACACAGTCCATATTCTAAAACATACGAATCTATGATCTCGTTTGCAACGATGGAGCTTACAAGCTAAGAGAAGAAAAACAATTAATTGACAATTAATTGTGAAAGAGTATTTTTTACAATTGATATTGTTTATAGTGTTTGTAATGTTACCTGAAGTATGCTCTTCGAGGGTTACACTTGAAAAGACTGTCATAGCTTCAGTATATACCTCCTACACGTAAATATTTACTTGAGGAACATTTTCACAGAGATATTTAAGGAAAATTAAATAAAGTAATTATAAAAATATATATAATTATAAAATCCTGTCTTATTGGACATCGAGCACCTTATAACCCAGAACGTATGAGACAAATTGTTAATGAAGAACGTATTAAAGAGGCATTACTTATAAACAGAAAAGAGGACTTTGTGGAATTTAGGAGTTCCTAAATTCCACAAAGATTGAATAAAAAATGGTTGTGTCAATAATATAAATTATATTTTTCTAAGTACAAAGTATTTAGTTTTTTAATTGAATATTACAACTATATTTAAAGTATATATATATATATATTTTACTAACAAGCTTGTATCAAGGATTTTTAATCAGTGATATACATACAAAATGTTGGCCAAAAATTATGGCCAATAGCTAAGTGAGCTATACAAATTTATTTATTCTCCTTAAGAATAGACACATGGGCAATAAATATGTAGGTTTTATGCCATAAGAAACATGAAATTATGGATTTTAGCGAATTTCCCATAGGGAAGAAGCTATTACCGTAGGTCTCATGGCGAGACTTAAGCCCGGGACCATGTTATTTTTTCTTCTTTAGGTGCCCAGAGTCCAAAAACAATAGTCGTGAAAATTTATATATATATATATATATATATATATATATATATATATATATATATATATATATATATATATATATATTTATAAAATATAATATAATATATATAATATATATATATATAATATATATTATATATATATATATATATATATATATATATATATATATATAACAATATATAAATTTAAAAATATAATAATTTAAATATATATATATATATATATATATATATATATATATATATATATATATATATATTATATATATATTTTTAAAATTTTATAAATTTATTTTTAAATTTGTTAAAAATTTTTATTAAGTTAAATTTTTTTTAAAATATTTTTTGGTTGGTTTTTTTATTTTGTATAATGGGTTTTTTTTTTTTTTACATGTAATTAAATTTTTCTTTTATATTTCTTACAGCTTAAAAACCTACACATTTTAAATTATTCTCATCTCACATTACCATAAATATTATAATATCTGCTACAGCGCAAATAAAAAAAATTTCCATAAAAAATAATTATTCCTATTTATATAATGAATAATAAAATATGTGAGGATCTGTATAGTCATTTCCAAAACTAAATAATTTATTAACCAATATTCTAAATTTTATCAACATCTGTCCATAAATAAGCAGTGCCTATTCCTATTGATTAAACATGGAAAGAGTGCAGGTTTGCTGTGAGGAACATAATAATTAATAAATAATTTTTTAAACCATTATAAAATAACATCATAAATAAAGCATTGTTTAATTATTAATATGGGAAAATATATGCAACCTGATACACATAAATATAATTTTTAACATTGGAACATCATATATACATACATTGTTATGGAAATATTAATTTTCCCTATCCTCCATAAGATTAACATTGGAGCCTCACAATACAACATACTGTGTTTAGATTTTTTAATAGCTCGGTAACCATTGGAGATAGAGAAAAACTTTAAGAAACTTAATTGTGTATTTTTTAAGCTGATTCCAATGGTGAAATATAAAATTAGAAATTTTTAAAAATTACATGTGAAAAACGCAAAAAACCCCATTTTGGGGTACAAAACCCCCCCAAACTACCCGTTCCCATAGACCGATATGTCTGGTTAACGAACTCGTCCGAGCATTTGTAGGAATACACGTCTCTACCAAATTTGGTCTCAATCGGACCATTTTTACGAGAGTTATCGTGTTCACAGACACATATATATATACATATATATATATATACATATATATATATATACATATATATATATATATATATATATATATATATATATAAATTTTAACGACTATTGTTTTTGGACTCTGGGCACCTAAAGAAGAAAAAATAACATGGTCCTGGGCTTAAGTCTCACCATGAGACCTACGGTAATAGCTTCTTCCCTATGGGAAATTCGCTAAAATCTAAACACAGTATGTTGTATTGTGGTGCTCCAATGTTAATGTTATGGAGGATAGGGAAAAATTAATATTTCCCATATTAATCAATATTTTTGGATAAAACTTTATATTTAGCTTCATGTGGTTAAGGTCTATCCATTTATGCTTAAAAATCATAGTTTATGTGTTTATCATGGCAGCAAACCTGCATACTCTTTTCCCATATTAATCAAATAGGGAATATGCAAACTCCCTTATTTATGAACAGATGTTGATGAAAGTTGATATAAATGTGCAAAAAATTAATTGTTACGCTAGAAACACCTACTTTGAGCGTGCAGCAAACCTGCATACTCTTTCCCATGTTAATCTATGGAGAGTAGGCAAATAATACTCATATTTATTGACAGATACTGATCAAACTAGTCATATATAATTATTATTATGTTATTGATTTGGAAATTCGCTGAGTACGCAGGTCTGCTGCGACGGGGGTATTTGCTAATATATTGATTAAACTTAACTAAATGGATGTGCATACCTACTTTTGAAAGTGTATATTTAAGTACAGAAGTGAGTTATTCATTTTTAGATATTCTCCATAATATTAACATTGTACTCATACAATGTAGCCTACTGTGCTTACCATTTTAAATATCTCAATAACCAATCGACCTAGAGCCATGATTCAAAATATTAAATTGTGTGTTTTGAGCGGAGTCCAATAGTAAAAAGGAAAGATATATAATATCATAAATAAAAAAATAAATACAATTCGTACTTAGAACTATTACAGCCCTATAACCACAGTAATTTTTGTATAAAGTTGATAACACATATTAGAGTTTGGTCGCCGTTGTATTCCGCAGCGTCTGTGCAACCTTGAGACTTAATGTATATATAACATTAGTACATGAGGAAGAAACAGAAAATAATACTTCAAATGATATCGAACGGAACCTCATGTAACTACAAGTTTTGCATTATCCAATTCCAATACTATAATACGAGCAAGGTTTGTATATATATATATATATATATATATATATATATATATATATATATACATTTACATTATTTACATTAGTAACAAATATATATATATATATATTTGCACACGGATCTCGAAAACGGCGCCGAGGATTTTCTTTAAATTTTGGAAATAACTAATTTCCGAGTAGAAAATAAGTTCTAGATAGGTCTAATGTCCAGGAAAATTCGTGTTTTTTTGTAATATTAAGTTTAAAATCTAAAAATTTAACATTACGCTTATGGAGAATCAAATGTAAACAATGCAAACCAAAACAGCTGTTTATAAACGTTTGACAGTTCTTGATTGAAGACGGCAAAGAACAATATGTGAAGAGAGGTTTTTCATAAATATTTATTTTATGTATGTAATAAATGTAAAATTATCAGGTTACTAAACAATTTGTAAAAACTTAAGGATAAAATAGCTGTGCGAAATAAAAGCAGAAAAAGTATTTCCAAAATCTTCCGTGTTTTGATAGAAAACGTATTCGTTGTATTGCTTGAAGCCACTGTAACAAACTAATTAATTGATGTAAATTAAATCTCTCTTTTGCTTTTCAATCCTCATTCCGTTTATAAAAAAATCAGTTGATCACAGGCTAATAATAACGGTATGGGTAATTAAACAGTAAATGATCGGCTTTGGCTTTTGGAAAAGACGTTAAACGACATCGATCAATTGACTAACCTCGTAGCCGAGTTGTAGCATGTCGGCCTCAAGAACTATAGGCCGCGAGTTCCATCCACATAAATGTTTTCATTGAGTAATAAATGTGTTTTAATTTTTCTAATTAATTTTTATAATAAATGTCTTATTCTAAACGAGCAAAGCTCGATCACCAGGTACTATTTACTTAACATGCAATATATTAAAAAGGCCGGAAGTTTAAAAAGTTTTTTTAGTTTAACATTAAACCTGGCGCAGTCAGGCTTTGATTTTAGCTCAAGAAGACCTTTAATTTCGTGTAGGCTTTAAATACCAACCTATGATTATCTTTAAGATGTTCAACTCATTCCCTATGGGCCGTCCCCATCGCTGACATCCGATCACCAATTATACGCCAAATAATTTGGTTGTGATATTATACTTTTCGTTTTAAAGCTATTAAGTCCTAAGACGTAATCGTCATTCTGTATGGTGAAATGATTATAATAATTTAATTACATAACTATAATGAATGAATAGCAAAGGAAATAAATGCATATTTATTAGTAAAAACACCAAATTTATAAAAAATACACCTAATTTAAACATAAAAATAATAGTAAATACAGTAATTCCATTTTTTAAGTTAATTATAAAAATTATCATAAAGATAAATTAATGTGTATTTTAGCGAATTTCCCATAGGGAAGAAGCTATTACCGTAGGTCTCATGGCGAGACTTAAGCCCGGGACCATGTTATTTTTTCTTCTTTAGGTGCCCAGAGTCCAAAAACAATAGTCGTTAAAATTTTTATATATATATATATATATATATATATATGTATATATATATATGTGTCTGTGAACACGATAACTCTCGTAAAAATGGTCCGATTGAGACCAAATTTGGTAGAGACGTGTATTCCTACAAATGCTCGGACGAGTTCGTTAACCAGACATATCGGTCTATGGGAACGGGTAGTTTGGGGGGGTTTTGTACCCCAAAATGGGGTTTTTTGCGTTTTTCACATGTAATTTTTAAAAATTTCTAATTTTATATTTCACCATTGGAATCAGCTTAAAAAATACACAATTAAGTTTCTTAAAGTTTTTCTCTATCTCCAATGGTTACCGAGCTATTAAAAAATCTAAACACAGTATGTTGTATTGTGAGGCTCCAATGTTAATCTTATGGAGGATAGGGAAAATTAATATTTCCCATATTAATCAATATTTTTGGATAAAACTTGATATTTAGCTTCATGTGGTTGAGGTCTATCCATTTATGCTTAAAAATTATAGTTTATGTGTTTATCATGGCAGCAAACCTGCATACTCTTGTCCCATGTTAATCTTATGGAGAATAGGCAAACTCCTTAATTTATGGACAGATGTTGATGAAAGTTGGTATAAATATTAAGATAAAAATTATTTTTGGTAGAAATAACTACTTTCAATGTTCCTCACAGCAGCTAACCTGCACACTTTTTCCCATGTTAATCTTATGGAGAATAGACAAACAATGCTCATGTTTATGGACAAACTTTTATAAAACTTGTCATATATTTATTATTATTATGTTTTTGACTTGGAAATTCGCTGAGTACGCAGATCTGCTGCGACGGGGGTATTTATATATAGTTTCACTATACAAAAATATACTATAAATAGTTTTAAATGTATATATCTGGGCTAAGGAGGAGCAGTCCGTTTCTACTGAACACATGTCGGCTGGATGAACACCAAACTGAGCTGGATGGCTGTTTAGTGTTTAGTGTTTAGTGTCTGCATGCTACAAGGTGCATGAGCAGAGTCGCTCACGGCCAAACCTCCGTCACTGTCGGTATTAACATGTGTCTGTCTGCATGCTACAAGATGCATGAGCAGAGTCGCTCACGGCCAAACCTCCGTCACTGTCGGTATTAACATGTGTCTGTCTGCATGCTACAAGATGCATGAGCAGAGTCGCTCACGGCCAAACCTCCGTCACTGTCGGTATTAACATGTGTCTGTCTGCATGCTACAAGATGCATGAGCAGAGTCGCTCACGGCCAAACCTCCGTCACTGTCGGTATTAACATGTGTCTGTCTGCATGCTACAAGATGCATGAGCAGAGTCGCTCACGGCCAAACCTCCGTCACTGTCGGTATTAACATGTGTCTGTCTGCATGCTACAAGATGCATGAGCAGAGTCGCTCACGGCCAAACCTCCGTCACTGTCGGTATTAACATGTGTCTGTCTGCATGCTACAAGATGCATGAGCAGAGTCGCTCACGGCTAAACCTCCGTCACTGTCGGTATTAACATGTGTCTGTCTGCATGCTACAAGATGCATGAGCAGAGTCGCTCACGGCCAAACCTCCGTCACTGTCGGTATTAACATGTGTCTGTCTGCATGCTACAAGATGCATGAGCAGAGTCGCTCACGGCCAAACCTCCGTCACTGTCGGTATTAACATGTGTCTGTCTGCATGCTACAAGATGCATGAGCAGAGTCGCTCACGGCCAAACCTCCGTCACTGTCGGTATTAACATGTGTCTGTCTGCATGCTACAAGATGCATGAGCAGAGTCGCTCACGGCCAAACCTCCGTCACTGTCGGTATTAACATGTGTCTGTCTGCATGCTACAAGATGCATGAGCAGAGTCGCTCACGGCTAAACCTCCGTCACTGTCGGTATTAACATGTGTCTGTCTGCATGCTACAAGGTGCATGAGCAGAGTCGCTCACGGCCAAACCTCCGTCACTGTCGGTATTAACATGTGTCTGTCTGCATGCTACAAGATGCATGAGCAGAGTCGCTCACGGCTAAACCTCCGTCACTGTCGGTATTAACATGTGTCTGTCTGCATGCTACAAGATGCATGAGCAGAGTCGCTCACGGCCAAACCTCCGTCACTGACGGTATTAACATGTGTCTGTCTGCATGCTACAAGATGCATGAGCAGAGTCGCTCACGGCCAAACCTCCGTCACTGTCGGTATTAACATGTGTCTGTCTGCATGCTACAAGGTGCATGAGCAGAGTCGCTCACGGCTAAACCTCCGTCACTGTCGGTATTAACATGTGTCTGTCTGCATGCTACAAGATGCATGAGCAGAGTCGCTCACGGCTAAACCTCCGTCACTGTCGGTATTAACATGTGTCTGTCTGCATGCTACAAGATGCATGAGCAGAGTCGCTCACGGCCAAACCTCCGTCACTGACGGTATTAACATGTGTCTGTCTGCATGCTACAAGATGCATGAGCAGAGTCGCTCACGGCCAAACCTCCGTCACTGTCGGTATTAACATGTGTCTGTCTGCATGCTACAAGGTGCATGAGCAGAGTCACTCACGGCTAAACCTCCGTCACTGTCGGTATTAACATGTTGTTGATGCAAGTTAGTGTTTAGTGTCTGCATGCTACAAGATGCATGAGCAGAGTCGCTCACGGCTAAACCTCCGTCACTGTCGGTATTAACATGTTGTTGATGCAAGTTAGTGTTTAGTGTCTGCATGCTGCAAGGTGCATGAGCAGAGTCGCTCACGGCCAAACCTCCATCACTATCGGTATTAACATGTTGTTGATGCAAGCTAACAGTTATCATTCTGATAACCTTTATAGATTCCTATTGCAGTGTTTCACTATTTGTGGCAACGAAATCCAAAATGTATTTTGGTATCATACTGTATTAGTGTAGCCATGTCATCAGGTCAAATCGAAGTGTGAGAAATTCGACCTGAATAATAATTCTCATTACGAGATTTGCCTAGCAAGTGAAACGTAGAAGTGGATCAAACTTAATACCCGTAAATGAACTTAAATTTATATTTTAGTTTGTAGTAATAAATTAAACAATAATTTCTTCAATATGAATGTAAATTAAACGCCTAATCAAGTTTATAGTAGTTGAAACCAATTTGGCACGCGCTAGCCAACTGAGAATACTCGTATTCAAACCGGTGCCATTCATGTTTTTGGATTTACCTGTTTTTATTTTGTTGAGTATATTTTAAGAGGAAGAGACACTGTTGTGGCTACGCTAGAGGACAAAATAAAATATATGAATAAAAAGCTTACTACAAGTTGCGCTCTGAAATATAGTAAAGACTAAGCAGTCAAAACTAAATTAAAAATACAACCTTAGAAAAAAATCTTGAGTGTTAGTCCTAGAAATATAGTAAAGAAATTCCTCCTCCATTTGGTATATTTGGTTAGTTTTGAACTTCGTCAAAAAGAACGTCATCATATTCGCGGAGTCAGAGTATTCGCGTGCTGATAGCATCGCACTTGAGTCACGGGCCCAATAAAATGTTTCTCTTAAATAACCCCTTGATAAACTTAATTCAGTTCAATCTTTATCCTTGAAATAAATATAATGATAAACGAGATCGCACAGCACGCTGGTTTGAGTAGAGAAAACATCACAGAACCTATATTATTCCCATCGTAGTAATCTAATAGTACTGAGTATGCAGGTTTTCTGCAATAAAACCTATTTACCTAGGACTATTTACGTGGCAATGTGCTTATATTAAGGGTCTTCACTAAGTGAAAACACCTTAAAGATTTTTACAAAATTACGTCAAAAACCAAGCGAGTTATACAATTTATCTATTTTTCTGAGAATCTTACGAATACGTAGGTTTGCTGCCGTAAGGAACATTTCATTTGGAGGTGTTATGGATGTATTGACAACACTTAACTATATGGATTTGTATACCAAATATTAGTAGAATATTTAAGTACATAAGTGAGTTATTGTTTTAAGCTATTATCCATGATATTGACATTGTATAATGCACTGTGGTATTTAAAGTGCCCCAATAACCAATTAATTTACCTAGAGTAATGATTCAAAATACTAAATTGTGTGTTTTTTGAGCCGAATCCAATGGTAAAAAGTTAAATATTTTCAAAAATTATACATGAAAAAATGCTAAAAACCCATTTTTGGGATACAAACCCCCCCCCAATGTGTGGTTAATGTAGTCCGATTGCGTTGCCCAACGAACTCATCCAATCATCCAAGATATTACAGAGTGAAACAACTCTATCGAGTTTTATAATAATCAGACAATAATTGCGGCCGTTATCATGGTGAAACACATATGCATATATACGTTGCATATACGTATGCATATATATGTTTATATATATCCCAAAACGTGTACAGAGGGTTGAGTTTTGAAACTCAATCATGGTCCCGGGAATAACGTCACCATGCGGGTCGTGGTAATAGCTCACTTTTCCAGAGGAAATTCGCTAATAAGGATAGTAATCAATCCCAATCGTCATTAAAATAGTCATAGCTTTAATTAAAAATAACAGAAATACAATTCGTACTAAGGAATTATTAAAGCCCTATAACCACAACAATTTTTGTATTAAGTTGAAAACACATATTAGAGTTTGGTCGCCACTTTTAGTCTACAGATAAGAGTTGTGCTCCGCAGCGTCTGTGCAACCTTGAGACTGAACAGGTTATTGTATATAAGACATTATAGTACATGAAGAAGAAACAGCAAATAATACTGCAAATGATCTCGAATGGAACCTTATGTAGGCCTAACTCAAAGTCTTGTAATATATTTACTAAACATATAATATATCTAAAAACCGATTTACTAAATATATTAAAAAGTTTAAAAATCCATTTTTTAGTTTCATACTGAACCATTAGAAACTATTTATTGTTTTTATGTTACTCTGAACTAAATAGAAATATTTCTTCTCAGATTACATAAATAAATTACATTTTTAAGTTTAGAAATTCTTAATATTTTGATGCAAATGTCTTGTTGAATAGAACAATTCAATAGTTCATTTGTTTCTATTTCTAATGTAATATAGTAAAAAAATTTTAAAATACATATGCTGAATGGATAAAACATGTAAGTGGACTCATAAAGGATAAGAGCTTCCCCTGACTTTTTTAGAATTGATTGAATGTTATAATTCTTGCTAACTCAATAAAGTTTTTCAGTGAAATACGTTTTTAGTTTACGTCCTACCCTGTGCAGTAAAACCATATAATTTTGAGTAAATCACAACAAAATAAAGGTTTCTCAGCTATAAGGTATCATAACTGTTTCTTAAAGAAAACTTTCTTAGCTGTACTTAATTTTTGTTGTTTATCTCAAATATATGCTTCTTACATATCGTTTTCCATAAAATAATACCCCCTAAATATATAAAAAACATTTTTTATCTATTTTTATAAACTTACATTTTGATCACAAAACAATTCAATCATTGTAAAACTGACGGATGGGAGGGATCATAGCCCTTAAAATCAAAATGAATGCAGTAAATTTGAGCTTTAGAACAGGAAGATTTCCAGAAGATGTATTAGAATTGGTAGTGCTTAGTGCTTACTATTGGTGTACCGGCACGGTAGCTCAGGGGTAACGGTCAGGCCCAGTATGTCAAATATTACTGGGTCGAAACCAACGGACTCAGATAATAAGAGGTCACTTTTGGCTAGCCTATTTGACTAATGCCGCTACGGTTTACGCTGTCTTTAATTCAACGCACAGTCACTAGGCCCATTCTTCATTCTTCACGAACTCATAATCAATTATTATTACACACCACAGAATCATTGTTTTCTTTAAAAGCTAGACTAATTGCATGTACAAATACTAAACCTAAAATATAGGGATCTAGTCGTCATCAAAAACGCATATTTTTGAAAGTTGTTTTTCCCCCTTTTTAACGAAGCAATGGCCAATAAGAATTCAATATCTTTTATTGGACTTTTCCAACGCGTCTGTGTTTTAACTACACAACCTTTATGGCGGTGGAGAAACTCCTTCAGTTTTCAAGTGATTACCTAATAATTTACATTAAAAATTGAAAAAAAATTACAGATGTAAATTATATCAAGTTGTCAATAATACTATACTTATCAATCATGCACAATACAAAAACTATACTGAAAACGCAACTAATAACCACAACACTCAACCTCCGAGCTAGTGGAGCGACACAAGATAGCGTGCGTTCAGGACGAGAGTTGGAGCATTACCGGAAACTGAAAACTGAAGGAGTTTCTCCACATCCAGAAACTTTGTGTAGTTAAAAACACGGACGTGTTGGAAAAGTCCAATAAAATTTATGGAATGATTAATTATCAAAGCCATTTTGAATTTTAATGATTCGTTGATAAATATTTCGTTATTTGGTGGGAATATCGTTGGTAAATTACCTAACCACTCCAACTAAATATGTTTTGATAACATGGTTGGATTTAGAGTTGAATAAATTTATAATACCGTATGAAAAATATATCGTAATGTTGCTTATATTCGGTAATATATTTCACGACTCATTCAATTCCTCACTAAAAGGTTGTGGCCGATAAACATAAAAATGATCGTATTTGCTTCTCTGTGGGAAATAGGTTAGATTATGCATATGTCTAGAGGTAATGTTTTCAGCTCCTTTAAACAACTGTTCTTATAAAAAGATTACGGCATCTTACAATCTTCTTCCGTTATAAAATTTGGTCTGACGGATTACCAATACTCCCTCCCCCAGAGCTAAGCCATATCCATATCAACAGATAAAAAAACATAAACTATTCAACCACAATAGAAAGTTGACAGCTGTTACCATTTGCTACATATTCACATCAAGAGTATTTATGTTACCTTGAACAAAACAAACGACTCCGTCGGACCGATAATCATCATGACAACAACCAAAACTTTATAATCCGGAATTTCGAATTACAGTATTTAGGATGAGGATATCCATATTTCTCTACAAATAATGAAACAGCTATATATATATATATATATATATATATATATATATATATATATATATATATGTGTGTGTGTGTGTGTGTGTGTGTGTGTGTGTTTTTATTACAGCCTAAATTTATATTACATACAAATGTATATATATATATATATATATATATGTGTGTGTGTGTGTGTGTGTGTGTGTTATTTTCAACGAAAGAATCTAACGTATAATAACGAGTCAAATTATTAGTTTCTGGAACCATGAAAATCGCTTTCATTGTTGCAGCTATAAGACCTATACTTCGGCTTAGCCTTTACTGGGACTATAAACCATAGTTAAGTTTTCAAAGCACTGGAAATTTATCTTAAAGGTAGGTTAATAAGTTCACTGATAAAACGCACATTGAAGCGCGATGGCGCTTACTTAACACGATCTTGCAGAACGGAGCGGAGCAAAGCTAATGACTGACGTCTTATCTGCTCGAGAGCTCGAGCCAAACTCAAATCTAAACCTCAGCCTGCATAACAACTATGAAATGTAGGCTATCATATATCATTCTGTTAAATTCGAATAATTTATATTTTGTCATCGTGCATACATATGTTTATAAGTACAGTATATAGAAAATCACTACATCTTGAAAGTTACTAAGTTTTTGATAGAAATATTATTACCGAAAAAAGTCATTTTATAGCTTATAACAAGTAGCTTAAAATAAAAAATGGTGTTATACATGGAACGAAATATAAAATGCTATTGGGGCAGGAAGGTGTTGTGGATGTTTTGCATGAAACATTGCCTTTATCTGTTTTGACACAAACACATGTAGGTACTACATGGACACATCCGTCTCGATTCAACAACTATGGCCAGTATTAAATGTAATTTGAAATACCGGTTTTTTTAAAGTTTTAGAAATTTTTAAAATGTTACGATCTGCGTCTATCATAGCACATTGTTCAATCTTTTACAGGAAAAAAACGGAAATTCGTTAAGAGAGTTCATGCTTGGTTCATAACAACGCTGGTCCAGATTACGATGAAATGTCATGTTTTCTTTTTAGCAGACAATTCTTCATGTTCCATATGTCTATTTCTTTCTATGTTTAATTTTTGTTTAATGTAATTTTTTGATGTCTTTGTTTCCTATTATTTTGTACAGTCTCTATGATTTTTGGTGAGATAAGCTCTTTTCCAATCTTGTTCACGTGGAGGACATATTCAAAATAAAAACGCTTAGGCAAGGCAATATCTAAAAAAGCTTTATTCTTGAACTGGTTTGTGTGGAGTCTCAAGTGTTTGTTGACGTAATTTGTTACATTTGTGGATGATTATATATGTCATATCTGTTTGGTAAGCTACAAATGACAATATTTTTATTTGTGTGTTTATTGAGAAATTTTTTATATGAATCTAAAATCTGCTTCCCGAAATCAATTTTTTTCTTTGCAGGGCATGAGGCATATGTTATTCCTGCTATGAGAACCAGATGTTGATTTATAGTCAAAGTCTTTTTAGCTCATTTTTGTGGATTTTAAAATGTTTTCGATTGGAGCTGCAGATTCCACAGTAACGTGTACTTTTAGATTTGAAGGTAGTAAAGGTTCAAAAGAATTCAGTAAATCGCCGCCATGGCTATCAGCGAAAATCATTATCTTCATTTTTCACGTTGTATCTTATTCTTTGCATTCATCTCAGTTCTTTGAACAAATAAAAATACGGTGTAGACCATTCGCTGTCATTTTTCAGTTGTACCGGGCTGAATGTTAAATGCAAAATTCTAATAATATTCTTAAATCATTACTCATCTTCGAGGAAAATAGTGTAACAGTATTTTAAAGAATGAAAAATCAAGTTACTTCGATGTAAATGATCTTTCCCGAGCATGATCCTTGCAATCGCATAAAACACACCTATCAATAAATAACATTTTGTTCGAAAACTAACTTTCTTACAACATTGGCAGTTCTGGTTTGCTCCGCCAGTTGATGACATCACACAACATGGCCTGGACTCCTAAATGTCTCGTCATTTCAAATGATCCATAATTCCCTCGTTAAAGTGTCGAAGATTGAACACCAGTTTAGTTTTTTTTTTAATTTATATAATATTGATCTCAATATTTTTATCTTAATCTGCATTTTCAATTCGTTTACCAAACTTACACATTATTTTTGATAATTTCACTTTTGTTTGAACCTACTCTATTATATTATTTACATAACTGATTAGTTTTGTCAACAGAATGTAGTGTTGCAATTCTTTAGTTTTATTTGTATTGTGATTATAAAATAGTTTGTATTAAACATATACATCAAAATACGGATTTTGAAACAATAAAATGTACATAATTAAAAAAATAACCAATCTAAAAGATAAAATATACTGCAATCTAAAATCCGTAAGATAAAAGATACCTAAATAATAAATGATACCGTAGCAATTACTGCGGGGGGTTTAAATAAAGAAAACTTATTAAATGGCACAATATATAATAAACGTAACAGGTAATATGTGCATTTAACATTAGCTTATGATTTACACAAAACGCGATAGGTTTAAGACCTACATCTGTTCTATAAATTATTAGTCAGCCTTTTAAGAGAACACCCTCATAAATCTCCTAAAATATCCAAGAAAGCCCCGACTCTACCACAGCTCTTTGTTTCCTTTCCAAAGGGTTTATTATATACGTCATTTCCTTTACGTTTATTAAAATGCTTCGAATCACTCAGGCTTATTAATAATGTTATGTTTGATTTGTTAGCCAAATTTTTAAACTGGTAAATCCAAAAAAGAGGCATCTTAAACTGATGTATGTTGTTGGTTTGGTCATCATAAAGTATATTGACCAAAAATACATTACAGGATTGAGTCCCAAAATATCTGGCAAGACTTGACGTTGGGTTATCATACATCATCAAATTACATTATACAAATAGTTAAATCAAGTTATATAGCGATAAAAGGTGAAAGGTGCTCGTATTTGTAGTACATTTCCAACTACTTACGCTAAAAATTTATTTTCATTAAGGAATACTTAAAATATACAGATTTTAACAAATTCCACTAACTAAGAAATAATAACAGCTATTTAATGATAATAATCATAAAAAAAGAATATATAAAAACCCAATAGAATAGATAAATGCCTTACAATTTTTTTAGCATTTCAATCATGCTGGTAACTTGTGGTTTTCCTTACACATTCATTTATACCTGTAATTTTTTTGTGCATACATTTACTTTTTTCTCCATAATTAAGAATAGTTAACAGAAATGTATTTTTCTCCGTTTTAATTTAACAACCAAATAATTAAAGCCTGTTTTATACAGTTGAAAAGTTTGGCTAATCGCCAAGATAAATTATTATACATGGTACTACATGACTTAGAGTATTTTTCCATACGTGTTACAAAGTCTTGCTTTCCTATATCTCTCTAATGTTTTACACATATACTGATCCTTGTAATCTGCTTGCCTAATTGTGTAATCTTTAAATTATTATTTTGCTATCCTATATTTATATAATTCACTCGGGTATAAACTAGTGTAGCCTTCAAATATATTTAATATTAAATTTTTGTATATATATATATACATATATATATATATATATACATACATATATATATATATATATATATATATATATATATGTGTGTGTGTGTGTGTGTGTGTGTGTGTGTGTGTGTGTGTGTGTGTGTGTGTGTTTGTGTGTGTGTGTCTGTGAACACGATAACTCTCGTAAAAATGATCTGATCGAGACCAAATTTGGTAGAGACGTGTATTCTATATTTGCTCGGACGAGTTCGTAAACCAGACATATCGGTCAATGGGACGGGTAGCTTAGGGGGGGGTTACTAAAAAATTGGGTTTTCGCGTTTTTTATATGTAATTAAAAAAATTACCTTTATGTGGTTGAGATCTATCCATTTATGCTTTTAAGCATAAACATTTAAGCATATGATTAACATGGGAAAAGAATATGCAGGTTTGTTGCCATGATAAACACATAAACTATGAAAAATCATAGTTTATGTGTTTATCATGGCAACAAACCTGCATATTCTTTTCCCATGTTAATCATATAGGGAATAGGCAAACTTCTTTATTTATGGAAGGATGTTGATGAAAGTTGATTTAAATGTTAAAAATTAAAATTTTTATTGATATAAATGCCTACTTTCAGTGTTCCTCACAGCAGCAAACTTGCACATTCTTTCCGATGTTAATCTTATGGAGAATAGGCAATTAATTTTCATGTTTATGGACAGGTTTTAATAAAACTTTATATATTATTATTATTATATTATTGATTTGGAAATTCGCTGAGTACGCAGGTCTGCTGCGACAGGGGTATTTTTTCCTTGCTAAGATGCAATATGCTTCATAAAACACTGCGACGCTACTTCCCAAATTTCGACGCCGTATCTAGTTATTGATTCAAAGATTGATTTATACATTTTTACTAAAGATTCATAAGGAAGCGTTCTCCTTAAATAATACAATTTTGCCGTTATTGGTTTCAATTTATAAATGATGTCGTTTATATGACTTTCCCATTTTAACTTTGAGCCAATGACAACTCCTAAATATTTTGTCTCTTCAACGTTCTTTAGTATTGGACATTGAAAATCATTCGTGTTATTATTTATGTACGAAACGACTACATAAATGGCTTCTTATTGTTGGTATACGTGGTCATTAAACCACACAAATTGATATCCCTTCTCCCTCGCTCTAATTTTAGTTTCTTTTAGCAACTTTTAGTTGATAAAAAGTTAGATTTTCATTGAAATATATTTTATTAGGGTCACCATTTGGAGTGCACTTGAATGCCTTTCTGCCATCCATCATCCAACTGTCCCTTGTCCTCCTAAACACAAACAGAACCGGAAGTTGGTCGGCCTAAGTTCTTACTCTTTAGTGGGTAGGCAGAAACTACACTAACTTGTCCAGCTAAATCTTTTTTAATTTCAAATATTTATTTTTCCCTGTCTCCTTAACCCCACAGATTTCTAGGTTAATTCTCCTCCCATATTGGTCATGTTCGTTAGCTTTCTGTTGCAACTGTTCAATTTCACGGTATTTCCTCCTATTAGTCTTTTCAGACCCTTAATCTCATACGCCATACTTTTGTTTTGGCTCTTGAGCTCTGCTAACACTTTTAAAACAAGGTCATATTTATCAGATAAATATGAACATACGAAATTCAGTTATTTAAGTAACCTTTAAGTTATTTAAGTAACAAATAAGTAAACTTAATAACGCTATAAGCTATTCATATATTTCCTGCGCAAGGAAAAACAGAAACACTATAAAAGTAATAAAATTATATACGTTATGTTTTTTCGTGTTGTAAAAATCTAGGTCAACGGAAAAGTATGACCGTGTTTTTTGAATGGACGAATGTCCAGTGTTTATGGGTTATTGGAAGCTGGTTTCTTGAACAGCTTAAGTAATCAACACGCGGTAAAACATTAAACGAGTTATTAGCCTGAATGAAACGAGTGAATTATTCATTAAAGACCAACAAACGCAGAGAATGGTCGCACCGAGGTAGCGCTCATGCCTCACAACGTGTTACTCCGACGGCGACGGGGGAGAGTTAGTACAGGAGAGTAGCCTATGAGTGGCAAATATTACTTGAAATTGAAGATATGACAGGTTTTGGAAAGATTGTCTACTAAGCAAGGATTAAACTTAACATTTTTACAGAATCTCAATCAATGTAGCTTTACAACTCACTAAGAAACGTGAAGGACGTTTTAGGGGTGCGTTTTGATAAACTAACAGGGAATTTGGGCAAAGACGGTTAGAGACTACTGGCAAATACTAGAGTTAGAGAATCAAAGAATAAATGCGCTGATGAAGAAATTCAGATGAATACAATAATTGTATTCCTCTGAATTTCTTTATAGGAAGTTCAATATGTTAATTATTAACATATTAAACTTCCAATGTACGAGTTATGAGGATTTTTTGAATTAATTGTAATAACAATAACAATATTAATAACTTTGTTATTTAGAAAAATAGATACAGTTAAAAATTATATAGTTAATCGATATTATGTAATAAATCATTCTTCAACCACACGAAGCTATGAGAAGTTTTTTCTACTTTTAAGAGCAAGCATATTCTGTGTATTCATGCATGTCGAGTACTCACTGTGAGTAGGGCTTATGGCTATCTTAGAATTGCAATACGATGGATAATTTTACAACTATTAAAATTTTATTTAACAAGATATTCTAAGGTACTTAATTTGAAGGTATATTAATACTTCTACAATAGATCATGTAATATTTGAAAATTACCGAACAATGTATTTTACTTCTTTTAATATTAAGGGAATATTACATACATGATACCTAAAGTAAAATAAGTTTCAAAGTAATACTTATTAATATGAAGAGAGACGAATTCGTTTCTAAGAAAGTCCTCTTTTTTGTAAAGGTGTTAAATGATATAAGGTTTTAAATACACATAAAAAAATATTACAATCCAAACTCATTTATCGTTTGAATGTAACGCATTTTTAAGAGTATTTTTCTATCCTTTAGCTAGACACGCGATGTACCTGTGAGCGTGACGTAACTTGCCTGACGTACAGTACAGTATAGATGAAGGAAGAGGCAATGATCACGCGCCTGATCACCGGCTCACGGAACCTCCTGTATTATGTAACTACGGCCATGTTTGACTAATCACTGCGGCCCGCGGCGCGTCGTCTCATCAGTTCAGTAGCACTAACATTGCAAATGGAGCGTAAAGTTAAAAGAGTTAGTGGTTCAATGATAGTTCGTCAAAAATAATGTAGTAAATAAAAAAAATTATAATAGGACATATTTTTTAAAGAAAGAAATCAGAAATTTATATTTTTAACTGTGTAGCCTGTATCTTATTATGTTCTAATCCTGCAATTCATTTCATTAATCCAAATATAGTTTCACTGCCAGCTTTCGACGTGACTATGATAGGTGAAGAGGATGTTTCGTTTCACGATGTCTCGAATGGACATCTCGAAGTATGTTTAGTCAATTAGCCAAATAAAGTTAATTAAAGTGCTTTTATAGGCCAAGACAGATTAAATATTGTAATTTACGTAGGCTATTATTTTCTTTATTAGTTATCATTTTTAAAGTCCTAAAACCGTCATGATTAATATGATATTAGTACGTTTCTAGGACAATTACTTGTTCTTACTTAACATTCAACTAACGTTATTAATTAAATTTCAATTTTCATAAGGAATTTTGATTGTTAACAGCACTATACTGTACAGTACAGTAGAGGTCGGTGTAGTGACTCATGTCAGGTTAATCGTCGCATGTAGGAAACAAAGGAGGCGTTTAATGTTTGTAGACCTATTAGTGTCTTAACAATACCTCTATAGCATTAGACCGACGTACAATAAATACGAAATACTGAAACTATTTGTGACAACATAAGCCAAGTTTTATTATAAGTTGAGCCCCAACAAAGTTATCTTCATAAATAATATTTAGTACTATTTATACTCTAATATGTAGGCCTAATAATAAGCAATTAACTTACCCTCTATGATGGGAACATCAAGGATGATTGTGTAGGTTTTCAATTTTGTCGTTTTACAATTAATTAATTGTTTCAAATTAAGATTCCATTGTAAATCAATGTATAATAAGAATGTTTAGAATATTCATTCATTTGAATCTAGAACTATGCGGATAATTGAATTATGAGTAATTTCATACGTTTTAAGTTCATGATTGACATAAATTGTTGCATATAAATCAGTTTTAAAATAACTGCTGTGGGCCTACTTCAAAGGATAAATATATTTAAAAAGGTAGGTAGGTATAATATGTTTTTGATATTTACTGTACAGCACAGTATGGAATATTTTGTCATGGAAAATTCTCCAGAAAATCACAGCTATAAAATACTGTTTGAAATAGGCCTACATTATTTAACAGTATAAAAACAAAAATAATTTAGGTTTATTTCTCATTTCCCTACATTTGTTTGAGATTAGGCTATCTCTTTTTAAGTAAGAAATTTAGCATGACAAGTAAGACAGACTGCATGAGTATGAGGTGTATAGACATAATCCACTTTAGTAAGTTAGTAATCCATTGTATTTCCCTTGCTTAGTATATCAAACACAATGCTAACTCCGTGAGTATGCAGGTCTACGGAAATAGTATATTTTGGTAACATCAGTACTTGTAACCCATTACGAATTGGTATATTTTCTTTGGTTTTACGAGCCATTCACTACGGAACTTCCATTTCGGAGGTTTAGAGATATTGTCGCTATCAGCTCTGATTGGGAAACTATTCTAAGATTAGACTTACTACCTTGAGAAATGGTTAAATGAATAGTTATATATTCTATGAAGAGAATATTTCGGGATTTCCACACTGAATACTCACTGCAAACACTATTTCAAACTAAACAAGATGTTAAGTGAAGTACATATACATAGGTACATTGCAAATATATACTACCAACTTAATGCTTATGCAGCAACCATGATGTTTGCGATTTTTCAATAGAAAAGTGAGACATGATAGGAGTTCATAGCTCAACTATCTGAACATGTTTTTTTGGGGGGGGAGGGGGCCATTTAAAATAATATATATCCCTTTATTTATCCCTGTGTATTTTTTTTACAAAAAACATGCAAAATACTACGCGGGACCCGGAAAAGCAAGTAAATGTAACGCTTAAATTATCTTCGTTAGTGGGCTCAGGAGCTTTATGAGCTTTATGTCTGGCTGAGGACTGATTCCATTAGCTGAAATTACATGTCCCAAATATTCTACCTTAGGCTGCAAAATCCAGTAAACCCACATTCCCTCAAGCGCTCTAGCAGATTTTCTGACCTTCTGAAAGCTTAATCTTTGGTTGCTTCACCTACCAGTACCTCATCTAAATATGCAACAGTACCTGGTAATACACTCACGACTGGATAAATTGTAGCTTGGAAAATAACTGGAGCTGATGAAAGTCGAAATAGTGAATGTCTCAACCGAAATAACCCGTTGTGAGTTGTAAAATTCAGCTAAGGCTCTGATTCCTCCGTCACTGCTAGCTGTCGGTATGTATTAGTATACCGATAGTATTAGCATGTCGGTACCTATGTATCTGCTTCTGAAAAATAAGCAACACCCAGATAAATAATCAAATATGTCTTCAGGTTGTGGTAAAAGGTAGTGTTCCGTGTTTATCACGTGGTTCAATGTAACGTCAAAGTTACATTGAACACAGCATTTGGTTAATGTGCATTTACCAACGGTGTAACCCAATCAGTAACTTTGAAAGCTATACCATCACCAACTCATCGATCCAACTCTTGGTCTGGTTTTCCACTTTAAGAATAAGGTACTGGTCTATATTTACAAATACATTTGAACAGCTCCGTCCTTACGAATCACTCGAGCTTTAATGCCCCTTAACTGGGGTACCGTTCCACTATGGAATACAGTAACACACTTTATCTTTAATACTTATTAAAAAATACTTATGCATCTTTATCTACCCTAATCTTCTGATTATTACAGCTATTGCCTTTACAGTCATTCTAGGTTCCATAACTACTTATACTTCGCTTGTTAGATGGTTTAGATAAAATTGAATTCAATCCAACGTCAATACAGTCAACCAATTCCCACTTTGTTGTAAATGCCGACCTTTACGGTAAATATACACAATCAACAAAGATAAGCTATTAGGTAATCGAGTTACTTGTGTGTTTATTGCTAAAATTTATTAAAATTACAACTCTGAAACGCATTATACTCTGTGATTTCGTATTTAAAAATGTAAAAAAATATAGTATTTCCAAGGAGAGTATTTTTAAGAGGGACGTTTTTAGTATCCTCACAAATATAAATTGGAATAGGAATAATTTGTAGCTGACAATGAAGAATAATTTGAAGAATTGTAATTGTATGAAAGTAATACTGCCCATCCTACTTATCACTTGAAAAATATATTTCACTTCCTGTATTTGCCGAGAAGAAGGCAATAAATTCAAGTGTGCTACATTTCTGAGTTACTGGTGGCACGAAACCAATTTCTTCACACATTCAAGAAACATGCTACATGTTAGACTCTATATCTATCTGACCTGCTACGTATTTATCATGGAAATATATATTTTTTAAGTAGACGCAGTAAATTAATTTTTTGTATTACACAGCTATAATACACAATTATTTCACAAGTATTATCCTTATCTTACATGTTAATAATTTGATCGAAGTTTATCATTAACTTTAAGGTGATACAATTTATCAAATTTCTCGTTGCCTGCATAGTCAGCCAAATATATACGTATTTCGATTTAAGTGAGTATTGAGCTAGAGAATTAAAATGTGCAGTGCATTGTGTAAAAGATTTGCTTACATAAAAAAAGTGGAATAAATTTATTTATATACATATGTTGATACGATATAGGTAGGCCCTACAGTCGACCTAAGAAAAATCAGTGAGAATTCATATTAATTGTATCATCATTTTATTATTATACATATTGGAATTAATGTAAAATAATGACAATTAGGAAAATACTGATTTATTTCTTCAATGATAATTTATAACAGAATTATAAGACATATTGTAAATATCGATTGTAAAGAACGCTCATGAAAACTCTCAATGCATTTTTAAAGTACATTATCTACATTTATAACACATAATCACCACAAATTAAAAATACCTGGTAATTAAACAACAAATTCGTAATACTCTATGACATATTTAGTGATAATGTAGATATTTAGTTAATGCGATTGTAGATATGCTTTGAGTGGGTGAAAACTTGAATGGGTTATATCTTATACTTCATTGATTTGGAATAAAATTTAGAATATTAAATCGTGTAAAGAATCTTGAGCTACATAACCTGAAACCTGATAAAACTAAATACATGAAATAGTTTTGTTTATGTGAATAATACCAGTATAGTTTTATAGTTTATTTACAATGTACACTTTTTACGAAACAATTAAAAAGAAAATAAAAAAATATTATTTTATTCCAAATACATTCTTTATTTTATTAAAAGAAACCATGATAGTTGAGTAAAATAAACGTAAACCATCCCTAAAATCATATTCTCCATACTTCATATTCAGGTAAAACTATAAATAAATCAATAAGTTGATTTGTGTGAGAGAAATCTTTTCTACCATTAGCCGAAAAGTAATAATTCAAAATATTAAACTTTATAATTTTTGACTGGTTTTAATGGTTAGTACGTTTTATCTATGTAACCTGTCATTGAGGTTCTTAGGCAGTTTTTCTTTAGAGAATACAATTTCGTTTTTAAAATTCACCTCCAAATACTTTATTTTGTCATCTATATTTATTTATTTTACTAGCTGACCCGGCGAACTTCGTAACGCCTCACAGTAAACACATGTTAACTTTAAGATTGGCCATGTTCTGAAGTCGAATAGCAATACGGCTTCATTGTGAAAGGTTATATATTCTGGGTCGCTGCATAGTGAATAACAATACTGAAACGATAAAACATATTAATATCATTCCCATAAAACAAATAAATCTGAGTGGATTAATTCACAATTTTCAAATCCAATCCAAACCCAAACGAAACCTAACTGTAATACGGCTTTTATAGGAAAGATATACAACAGCTGATTATCATAATAAATGTAATAATATAAACATTGTAATAATCATATAAACACGTGACTTTAATCAGAAAGAAAATAAAAATAAAAATACATAATCCCCCAAAATCGTTAACTATTAACATGGTGATTAAATCTATTCATTTTTTACAGTACACATTTACTTCATAGTTTAACATTAATGAATAATTCAGATGGCATTGGATAGTAAAGCATACGGTATTGCTAATGGAAAGTAAACCAATCAGCTGTAGCTAAGAAATCAAATGTTTTCATTGTAGACAATTTGTAAACAAACTTACTCTCCATAAGGTTAACATTCGAAATTTAAAACGCCATAAAATGGAAACTTATGGGGTTTTCTAAAATATTTTTTCATTAAAACCTTCCCGGACACATATAGAGCAACTTCCTAAAATTTCATGGCGATCGGATGAGTAGTTTGGCAACGCATAAAGGACATACATACATACATACATACATACAGACAGACATACATTCAATTTTATATATAGAGATTTCACCATCAATAATATTGAGTCTCTGATGCAATGTGCCCATTATTAATACTTACTATATTAATACTATTAATACACCTCCAAAATGCCATGTTCACTCAATTCATCTAGAATGTGGTCAATGGATAAATTGTACAAAGTTGGGGAGAGAGGAGATCCTTGCAATACTCCCCTTGAGTCTGCATTAGTGGTAGGCATCAGTCTGTAGTGGCGTTAATTATCAAAGTATCAATGTAAAACTTTGGAAGTACATTGATGAGATGTGGCTCAAGGGCACGATCTTTACAATATGTTCAATATGTTCAAAAATTTAACTTGATATAAAAACAAAACAAACAAAAAATATTAAAAAACAAAATATTTATGGTTTTTTTTTGTTTTTATATCAAGTTAAATTTTTGGAAATATTGAAAAGGTCATGCCCTTGAGTCACATCTCATCAATGTACTTCCAAAGTATTACATCGATAGTATGATAATTAACGCCACTACAGACGCCAAAGTGAAGGTATGTTCCGCCAGAATTTAACATTGCTCTTACGGGACTAAAATCCAAGATGGCTACCACTGATGCAGACTCTTAATTAGTGTGGAACGTTAGTAGAGCGGTGTAGTAAGGAGCGTGGTGCAGTAGTGGTACAGCCGTGTAGTGTGGAATGTGGTGTAGTATGCTAGGTTTACACGAAAAAGATAATTGCTCATGTAAACAGGTTGCCTCCGTTGGCGCGAGCAGGCAGTGCAAGTGTCCGACACTCGAACTTCCAACGTCCGAACGGAATACAGAGCTCTTACAATTTATCGTGCTCGCACTGTCGTCCAATCAAGCAGTGGGAGATATTTAGTGACACTTTGTGTCATTAAAGTGCGAGTAAGACTGAATAACAATGTTTTTGCGGGGTTCTAGGGCATTTTGATGCTCCACGACTGGGACGCTGGCGTGTCCTTTGACCTACTTGGAGGTCACGAATTGTTGGTAATGATGGTCGGTGGATGTGGTATACTGTGGTGTTCATTAATTGCCGTTATTGAATACTACGTTCATCCGCAAAGACTATTCACATGATTAGACCAGTTCGTAATTTAGAGGTAAAAGTGGTTTGGATTCCACAAGAAACTGTAGGTACCTGATAGTATTTGCTGTATTAACAGTACTGTCTAAGGAAATGACTGTGTAAGCCTTAGTCAGTAATAAGACTATAAGATCACCCCTCAATCATCTTCCACTCATTTCTCATTCATATTTGGCTTAAATTAACTACCAGGGTATTAATTTCAAAAGGCAATCGAATCAATAAAACCCATGGCTGACAATGACGTTCCTGTTGAAGGAAACTCTTCTGTTCCTGCATTCCAAACTAATGTCGTCACCGATTAAGTAAATAATGGACTAATTTAGTCAAATAAATTACATTACAAAATGTCACATTGAATGGCTATAGTATTAAACTAAAGAAATGTGTGATTGTGCGAGATGTTAGCGCAAAGCTTAGCACAAACCCTCCTTGAGAGGTCCATGAGTTTCTTGCATGCTAATAACCTTGATAGGGATACCGTCTAGCTGGGTAATTGGAGACAGTTTTAAGGTACATTTCTCGATAACTCGAGAATTAAAAATATGCATTTCAATCTAAAATATACCTTAATTATTATTACTAATTATTATTATTTTAGCTTTCCATTGCACATATCATGATATATTTTCTTGATTTCCATAATTATTGGTGTTTACAAAATTATTTATATATATATTATATATATATATATATATATGTATATATATATAAAATATTTATTGATATATTCTCCTCGAAGTTAGGGTGAATAGCAAAACACGTTTTTACAAAATATTTATGCACCTTTTTAGCAATTGAATGAGGTGAAGGAAGGAACATTTAGTAGTGTCTTATTTTTAACATTTACAAAACAAGTATAAGTGTTCCATAGTTCCATCAGAATGTTTGGAATAGAATACAAATACATTAATTTACATATAATTTGATATGACATCTATCCACTAGACATAAGTTACAGATTGTTTTGGGTATACACAAAGACTCAAGATGTTACTATAAGTATCCTGCATTTATAAAAAATGTTTGCATTTACTTCCCTGTGGGAAATAGGTTAGTTCATGGATCTAACCTATTCCCTATCAAGTTTTTACTTTGGAGGAAATCTAAAGTAATATCAAGGTAAAGTTCGGAAAAAAACTGAAGTGACCAGAAATCTGATTCGGAGATTTTAAGTGTTGAGTCATCTGCATACATATAAACCAGGTTGTTTTTTTTTAAATCTTTGTCAGTTCAAATTATTCATAAATAAATGCAGTCGAAAAAATCATTATATGCTAATAGTGTATTCTTTATGTGGGCACCTAAATGTTCCTATACTGTCATTGTAGCTTATCTTTTCTTCAGAAGATTAAAAGTGCCATGTTAACTCCATATACCGTCCACTAAGCCACATACCCGATTTCTTTTTCGTTTTACTAGTCCAGTCCTTAACCAATGATCAACAGTCAAAATTCTCATTCCCGATATCCACGATCAGCTTTCCACGATATCCACGATCAATTTTGATTCTTAATACTCGCAAGACCATTTGCGCGAGTCAAAATTGCATATTAGTCAACTGTCGCAATAATCCGCGATTGCAGCTCGCGGTCAACTCTCCGGGGAAAGTGTTTAGACTGTGTATAGTCAACAGTTACCGCACAAGTACTTCCTCGTGGGTTACCTAGGACGCAGGTAGTGGTAGTGGTGAATGTGTGAATGTAGTGGTGGAGCCTACAGCGATGTCGGTGGACACGATTGGTGTTTGTCGGAGTTGTTAGTCCTCCGGGAGTTGACCAATAATTGGGGCGTGTTGGCCCGTTGACGTTGTCACAAGTTGACAGGCAAGATTGGACACCACAGAGGGGCGGCCGATATTAGCACCCGTGTGTTCTTTCAGTTTTTCATAAATATTCTGTTTCGATATACAAAAGCTTCCCTTGGAATTGGAACCATGTCGGTTTTAATTTTCTATAACTACAATCAATAATTAATTAAATATTCAACCTGTATTACTAATTTTAATTTTGTATAGTAAATTGTTATTTGTAGCGACAGGATTACTTTTACATTTCGTAGTAAAAATATACGGATCCTATACGATATTATCTAAGCCCGTAATAAATTGGAAATTGGCATGCGCAATGACATAAATATTGAATTATTTTTGCTCCTGCACCAATTTATATTTAAAGTTCTCAGCTGTTAGTTTGATATAATGTATTGAAATGTATTAAATTGTCATTTCAAATTAATGTTTCCAATGACAAATAATCTATCAATATTATAGTTGCGAAATATGTTTGTATTTTGTAGCCTAAATGAACGTATTGATCTCATTAAAATCTATTAGGTGACATTTATAGGATTTCGAGAACCTAAATACTATTTTACTCGTACTTAATAAATTACCCAAGCCTAGATAAATGTTATGATAATATTTAATCAGTACTTTTACTTGTCGTATATAAACCATCCTCATGGGGTCTGGTGAATAGTGGCAGTGATCAGGTGGTGGGTGACAGAGAGGCCGCATTACTGTGAGGAAGTGCCTTGTACCGCGTGACAATGACTAACCCACCCTACTCATTTCATTACATTATTGGTGTAAATCGACATTTGAATTGCGATTGCTCGAGCCCAAATACATATTTCTGGAGCTAGTGCGCACAATTTTAGGACAGTGATGGAAGGGAAATAAGGTTAGTGTACTCAGATGAATGTAACGGTTTCATAAAATATCATTTACTGAATAATTGAACTGTTACATGTTTACTGCGTTTATCCGGAAACTGTTTAATCACTAAGCGGACTATAGAATTGTGACACGTTCTCAATGTTATGTTGGGTTAAAAATTAACTTACTAACATGCAACTATTTACTCTCATAAGTTACTGGAACCAAATTGAAGTGAAAAAATGTCATTTTTATCATATTATATATGATATTATATATGACGTACCCATTCATGTCCCGAACCATTTTAAAATTCACACTTACACAGTTTACCAATTAGGTTCTAAAAATATTCTCGGAAAATTTCAACTCCCTAACATTCGTAGAAACAAAATGACGGCATATTGAAATACCCCCGTCGCAGCAGACCTGCGTACTCAGCGAATTTCCAAATGAATAATATATGACAAGTTTGGTCAAAATCTGTTGATAAACATGAGAATCGTTTGCCTATTCTCTATAAGATTAACATGGGAAAGAGTGAACAGGATTGCTGCTATGAGGAACACTGAGAGTAGGCATTTATACCATCAAAAAATTTTATTTTTAACATTTATACTAACTTTCATCAACATCTGTCCATAAAAAAAGGAGTTTGCCTATTCTCCATATGCTTAACATGGGAAAAGAGTATGCAGGTTTGCTGCACATAAACTGTAATTTTTTGGCATAAACGTACGGGTCCCAACGACGTAAAGCTAAATATAAAGTTTTATCCAAAAATATTGGTTAATAAGTGAAAAATTAATTTTTCCTTATCCTCCATAAGATTAACATTGTAGCCTCAAAATACAACGTGCTGTGTTTAGATTTTTTAATATCTCGGTAACCGTTGGAGATAGAGAAAAACTTTAAGGAACTAAATTGTGTAGTTTTTTGAGGTGATTCTAATGGTGAAAGATAAAATTTGAAATTAAAAATGCAAAAAACCCATTTTTGGGGTACAAAACCCCCCAAACTACCCCTTCCAATTGACCGATATGTCTGGATTACGAACTCGTCCGAGCAATTGTAGGAATACATGTTACTACCAAATTTGGTCTCGATCGGACCATTTCTACAAGAGGTATCGTGTTCACAGACACACACACACACACACACACACACACACACACACATATATATATATATATATATATATATATATAAATTTTAACGACTATTGTTTTTGGTCTCTGGGCACCTAAAGAAGAAAAAATAACATGGTCCCGGGCTTAAGTCTCGCCATGAGACCTACGGTAATAGCTTCTTCCCTATGGGAAATTCGCTAAAACGTTAATTTAAAACATTAGAACGGTGTTTTTGTATTTAATAAAAATTTTTATTGTTACATTATAGGGCAATATGACTTTAAAAAAACTAGAATATAGCCTAATGAAAAACCTTAAAATTCTAAATTATTTTAACTGTAACCCATCCACAGCAACCCACTGATAACAGCGATTAGGAAATCATTCGTAAGCTCTTACAAAGAAACTCCGCAGTATCCGAAGAAGTTATTCTTCTATTGATCGTTTTAGTTCCTCATCATTATTAAAGCTATATGGGTATGAACTTTTTCCTTTAAGTAACCCCAAAAAAGAAGTCACAAACAGTAAAATCTGTTGATCGGGGTGGCCAATCTAAAAAATCCCTTCCACGACCAATCCTGCCTACGGTCATGAAGATTGCCATTTTGTAACTACAGTACTTGGCATGATTTGTGAAATGAGGTAGAGCACCTTTACTTTAATTTACTTAATAATTAATATTTAAATTAATTAATAATTAATACTTCAACTAATTAATAATTAATAGCTTACTGTAATTTTACAATCAAACAGCTGTTCTTCAACAATGAGCTTTAGAACCGCAACTTTGTAAACAAATCAGATAATAACTCATGAAAGTAGTTTTATTGGAATCAAATTGGTAATATTTTCAATATGCCGCCATTTTGTTTCTACAAAGGTTAGGGAGCTGAAATTTTCCCAGATTATTTTATTTATATACGTATAATGATATCTTTTATAATGATGTATATAATATAACTATATAAATCTTTCTATATATATCATCTCGATAGTATATATATATATATATACGTATTATAAAATATACTGTGTGTATATTTTGTGTATGATGAAACTTTATTCTGAACAATCAACACGTACTAGGGCCTATATCTTTTACATGGCTAAGAGTTCTCGTATGTTCCAGCAGATAGCAGCTTTCTACTGGCAAACGCACAGATCGTCGATTTCCCCATCGTCTACTGCAACGAGTCGTTCTGCAAGATCTCCGGCTACAACAGGGCAGAGGTGAGGCGTTCCCTGTATATTCGAAATACCTTCAATATGGTGCTTCAATACAGTTTTCAACTCAAGGAGCAAGAGTAACGTTTCGTTGTCCGCATGAATCTCGCCAGAGAGACAAAGCCGAGTAAACACTATTGTTCCGAGTGATGAACAATGTGTTTATAAAATAAAAGTGTCAATTTAATTACGAGATGAAATTATAGCTATATTTGGCTTCCGTTACTATTGTATTATAATCTGATTCACGAAAGAATTAAAATTCTGCATTTTATAAGTAAAAAATAATTTTTTCGGAATAAGAAAAACTATAATTGCACTGTGAGGGTAAAATAACAGTTAAGAGTAAACAGATTTGTTTAAGTGTTCAAAAGGTGGCTTTATTTACTTTACACTCTTGAGAAAAAAATATTTTTCTGCGTTCAAAATTTTTTTTGTGATGAAAAACGTGTTATAGGTTGTCATAAAGTTGGAACAGTTAGCTGAATCGTAGATAAGCTAATCATCTTAGTTTAATGTTCTTTGGTTTAACATTATACGCAATACAGTAAAGTAACATTTAACATTCAAACATAGTAAATATATGAAGGTCAGATCAAATCGAATGTGGTTAGCGGTTATAGACAGTGCAGGTAGAGAAAAATAAGAATCTAAAATTATTCACGCTCGGGTCACGTAATTGAGGTTTGCATATTCGAATCATAGTCATATCGATTTTCTATGAAAACATTAAATATTTGTTTGAATTAATTAATTTTGGTTGTAAGCATCAATGTCACCTGTGGGAAAATTCCTAGGTTAACTAAAATGTTTGTCAATTTCAAATTCTCACGACCATGAACCCCGAAATACATTCTGGCAAAGATCTTGTATGTTACAGCTATCCCTAAAGCAAGGCACTGTTTTCAACAGATACAGGCAGGTCGTGTGTACGTTGCAACTGGATGGATACTCTTGAAAAAAAAACATGAAATGTGAAAAAAGTTACATAATATTATACTTTTGCTATAAAATAACTTTACGGTTTGATATAAGAGGTGAATCATTACTGTTTCAGCTCGAAAGTAATACTTATTGACTTGGGGATATTTAGCCGTTTAAAAAAAATAACAATCAGTATACGGATGACATTTGTTGTCAAATGGCATGACAATGTGTAGTAAAGGTGACTACATTAATAGGTGCTAATTTAAATATAACTAGAGAACTGAATAGCAAAATGTCATTTATATTTAATATTTCTTTTGGTTACAAAACAAAGACGATAATATTTGCAAGGAGACTGTTACATTGGCCGGTCTCCAGGTCGGCCAGGCTGGGGCGTTAAAGCAGCTCATCGGGACTCCTCATGAATGTGGCCTGAGGTCACCGAACAAACAACCCACCCTCACTTATTATCCTTATTGTATTTTTATTAATCTAACTCAATTTATCACTATAATATAGGACATTTGTATGATAAATAAACTTTGATTGATTGATTGATTTTAATAAAATTAAATAATGCAAGTTATGGATTATGAATACAAAATTTAAACTATACATGATAAAAATTAAATTAATATAGATAAGCTTGGTTCTCTATAAGCAATGCTCTTTGGATTTACCGCCATGTTGCATAAAATTAACGGCCAAAACTTTTAAGCTTACTATTAAAACAGAATTCAAACTGTTTAGCAAATAAACCTATTTACTGTTTTATCAAAACCAAATGAAAATAAGTGGGAAATATAACAATAACAACAGTTTAACAAAATCAGAAAATTTAAATAATTGTAAAATCTAAATTGTATATTTATTTTATTTTATTGCCAAAACGAAAATGAAAATTGGAAACCATGGTCATCCATATACATTCTTTTTGCTTAGCAATTAATTACAACGCCTTTTCTGAAATAAAGGATAAACAAGGCCAATTTTAACAATGGATTCACATTATAGGCCCAAGTGTTCCAAATTCTCTAAGATCAAGAAACTAAAAGTCAAACGCTTATGAAAACAATCCAGAAACAAACAAACTTATGTTTTGCAAAATAAAAAAAGTTGGAATTTTAGTTTAAAACTTCCCTACATGAATTTTACCTTTTCTTTATGTGCGAATATTCCACGAAATATTTTTATAAGCTGGAAGAAACGGATCCAAAGATTAACCAATAATTCATTAACCCAACTAAAAGGGCGTTTAAACTGTGCAGCAGTATTTACCGTAGAAATATTATAATACCTCAAAAAATTTGTCTAAAATCCTATATTTTTAGTAAAGCATTTTTGTACTAATTTTAAATATCTTCAAGTCAATATTTAAGTTTTAAGGCAAGGAATATACAGGGTAATTGAAAAGTGAGTTACACCCCCCTTTAACTTTTTTAATATTTGATATGTTTGAAATTGGTTCGTGGTAAACTTCTCCGGTATGGCTACATTGATGATTATTACGAGTATTTTGATAATTTGGGGGTAGTGGGGGTGAGGGGTAGCTCAAGTATTTTAAGTGTAAACCCACAAAAAAATCTAAATCATCACCAACCGCGGGCCTAACTTGATTCTATACAGAAGACTCAGTAGACTCTCACTCTTGGTCAGTAGAAGGAAATTGGTGATTGGATCGAAGGTATATTCACTGACCTTGTACCGATTGGTTTACTCAGGGTTGAGGTCGAGTGCATCAACATGTGTAATCATTATAAGAGAGTTGGAAACAACCCAAGGCATTAAAAATATTGATTACCGTAATATTTTACAATGTTCTAATTCATCATGGATATATAAAACAGAAAAAAGAACAAACATAAAATCTTTTATTTTGGATTTAGATTTTTTTGGCATTATATGAGAAACAGACAAAATCCTAAAAATTTTCTACTCAACAAAGTTTTGTTCTCAGTTAATTCTCTACATTACAAGAAATTCTCATTACATTAATTATTATTTAAAAAATTAAAGTCATAAAATTAGTATAAATTTACTACAGTAATTTATATTACAGTATGATGGACGTTGATGAGCTTTTTAACCCTAAAAATATTAACATACTTACACTTCATAATAATTTAAAACTATATAATTTTTACTCAATTTCAATTCAATTTTTGTTTGGCTCTAGACGAACAAAGTATAATATTTCTTTATTTTGGTGACCAATAAGTAAATATTTTATTTTATTAATTACCGTAATTTTCCAGTAAGCCACATTACACACACGCTACCGCACTACTGTTCACTATATGTATAATTTATTATTCTGGTTTGGACGTTTACCCCTATAGTATTCGAAGGCTTTGAATAGAATCTTCACAGTGTAAATAGAAATATAATCCTCCACCCTTCACTGATTTAACTCGTAAATAGCTCGAAATAAATCCTTCGTGGAACTCTAATTGTTTTGCAGGTGTAACAATTATTGGAATTTATGTGTCCAGGAAGAGACTGGAAAATTGAAATGATACCTCCATATTCAAATTTAAACCGAATAAGGGATAAAATGCACAAATAATAACTTGTGTGTATGACATTTGTTTTCCTACCAGTATACCTCATAAGAAACAGCATTAGCTATAAACGTAGGCCTAATATGTTTACCACAGCCAATAAATTTTCCTTTTCTCTACAGTCGTAAACTAACATTTGAAAATATCGATTAAAAGGCTCTTTAAATTAATTTGTTTAAGTATTAACTCTGCACAAAGATACTATTGGCGTCGCATACGTGAATAATTTTATAAATAACGTATATTCTTGTAACATTGCTTGACTAGAAAATGTTTTAATGGATAAAAAACACATTTCGAAATATCTATGATTATTTAATTGGTGAAAGGAATAACGAGGTTAAAAGCTGAGAAAGTTGCTGGTTTGACAAATAAAATCACAATTTCACAATTAAAATTCACAATTACGTATCCTAGTATTGTCCATGTCCGTATATAGAAATTAAATATCATAATTATATTTGTCCATTTAATACTGCAATGTAGTGGTCTATCGACGGGTTCACAGACAGATCGGATCGTGTGGCCAACTCTTAAGTTGGTCACTGATATCGTTTCAGAAATATATCTAAATGTGAATATTATTTTTATCTAAATAGCACAGCTGAAACTTGTAATAAATTTTGTAGGTGAATGGTTCCATGCGTTTTAGATGGGAATAAAAATAAAGTAGTTCTGAAAAAATTAAAATATGACTATCATTACACTTAACAATTAATAATTATTGTTTTATTCTTTACAATTGAATGTTTCCTTGCAGAAACACCATAAGCAACTTTTAATTAGATTTTGAATTTTTAGTAAAATAATTCCAATCTGAAATAGATTGTTTGGTGCAGAAACCACACATCTACTACTACCGTATCCTAAAGGTTTTAAACGGGACATTGAATTATTCATTTTTAGTGCAGGCAGTGACTGCGGCTGTTGTGAGGTTCCGCTTCTAACTTGGGGTTTATTTATTTTTATGTAGAGTTAAAAACCAACCTCGATGATTAAGAGCAATGTCCAAGGGTTTCAATAAATTAGTAGTTAAAAATGAAACATTACTAAATAAAAATGTACGTTATGTTACTTTTAGAGGAATAAAGATTTTCTTGGTTCCGTATGGATAAATAATTGTCGGTTTGTGTAATAAACGATCTTTTGACTATTTTTTTGTTCTCATAATTGTTTGTTCATAACTGTCCAGGTGATGCAGAAGTCGTGTCGGTGCACGTTCATGTACGGCGAGTTGACGGACAAGGAGACGATAGCGCGCATCGACGAGGTGTTGGAGAACCAACTGCACGATCAGTTCGAGATATTGCTCTACAAGAAAAACAGTAAGTGATATAGGGAGTGGAGCGCTATATCACTATTGTATAATAGTCACAGCAATATTGTAAACAGTCATTTTGAAATGTTGGGAAATATTACTTTGAGATCAGTAATGCATTTTTATATTCAAAGATTATCTGCGCCCACTTAAATATTAATACTGATTTAATTTATAAAACGTAATGTTATTTAATTAATAATATCTAATATGTATTAATATTTTTTAGAGAAAACTAAATAATGTACGTCTAGGTTAAGTTTGAAACAATGTATTAATAATTTGTAAATATTTCAATGTTTACGTGTTCTGTAAAATGGAGATTGAGTATACATACATGTTGTAAATAAGTGTTGATAAATGGAATGTCTTAATCTATTGCATCCACCTTCTCTCTGTCTAACTCACACACTGTCTTTCACAAATGTACGTAGTGGCTTGCTCTCTTTCTCTACTCTACTTCTCACACTGCACTAATAACCATACTTTGTATGTATGTACCCCTTTAGGGACCAGTAAGTAGGACCACTGTAAATAAGTAGACTTGCAAACGTTATATCGATTTTTATATTTGACTAGCTGACCCGGCGAACTGTCTGGTATGTGACCAATACATTCGACTCTGAGGTAATTTCAATGACAGTGCGGAAATCATTGATAGATTAATAAATAACAGCATTTAAAAGCTCGTTTTCTTTTAATTTAAAGTTTTCAAGTAGAAATTATAGTGTAACTGAAACTATAGTGGAATATTGTAACCTATTATTTAGAGATAACCTATTCCAACTATAAGGTCGCAGAGTTCAACTTCATGCTGAGTATCATGGAATATTATGTGAAAAATCTGTGAAATATTTTCCAATAGAAAATTATTCTAATTTTGTTACTCTCTCCTCATATATATAGTTGGTTGAAATGGAGAAAGTATTGTTTCCGTCAAAGTTCTCAAATTTGAGTTGAGAGTAGATATATCCGTTTTCGGACTGATGTCTGTCAAAGTGATGTGAGTACAAAGCCTGAGGCTACACTGATCGTCCGAACCTCATTTCTTTTGGTACACAGGTGCACTTGTCCACATCTCCAGGTCATTTATTTTTATTTTTAGTTCACCCTCTAAAACAACTTAAAAATGTGAGAGAACAAAAACTTCGCAAAATCCGCTCTGTAGATTTTGATTAAAATTTCATGATTTATAGGTTTAAGGTCCCAAATAATATGAAAGCACCTGTATGACTAGTTATTCAAAAGTTAAAAGGCTTTTTTAAATTAAAAAAATCTTTTTTTTGGCAAAACAATAATTTGATAAAATAACATGACTATCAAAATAATACCAGCTTTAAAATTTAATTAGTATTTTGAATCATTAGTCTGCCACTAACGGTTCCAGAGAAAAGTTGAATTTTATGTCCTTGGTGAACACGTTGTCTGAGAATGGAGGGTATAACAATCTGTTTCTCCCTTATTTAACAACCGTTTTCCATGAAAATTGGTATGCAGTGTAGTCTCAACGGAAGTCCCCCTAGGCATTACTCTGGAATAGATTATGTTTCCAAAAATGTCTACCGAATATTTAAAATTATTTTTTATTGTTGTTTAAGAAATCGGGTGATCATGTTTAAAATAATACATTTTTAAATAACATTTAAAATAAACGTTAAAAAATATAACACTTCTACTAAAGATTGTAGTGTTTTTTAAATGTTCTTTTGTGAGAAAGTATATGTAAATCTACTGATACAGTTTTTTAATAAAAAAATAATCTATAAACAGTAAAATAAAGGAAGCATAGCCTAATACCAAATAAGTAATCTTAAAAAAGTTTTTCCCCTTCTGGACTATGTGTAGGGTCCGGGGTGGATTAAGCTTAAAAGGCTGGCTTATTCGGGTGGCTCAAGCCAGGGCTTGGTGTTGTATGATAAATTCACGACTTCGTTTGTTGTGTTTATCACATACAATGTTAATATTTTTAAACATCAACTGTCATCACCATAAGGCTAGGGGGCCCATGCGGTGAATTAAATTCAGCGAGGTACCATAGCGGCTGGTTTAGCCTAAAACCAGAACATTTGACTACTAGGCCAGCGCAGCGCGTTCCCTAAGCCCTAAGCTACCTACCGCTTCGGGATATTACTTGTACAGTAGCGTACAGGAGTAGCGTAGATTATGTCATACTCTTGCAATTATTAGGCCTATATTTACCACCATAACAGTAATCTCTTTTTGTTTGATCAAGTTCAAAGTGTTATTTGTATTTTAATATTATTTTAGTTTCGATAGTTATCGGCATACATCGATACATATCGAATTTTTTTATAATTAACTACTTCAATTAATTAACTGTCTCGAACAAATCATTCAAAATTTCTTAAATATATTAGTTCAAAATATTGCAATTGAGTGGGAAAACAAATAAACGGTACCAGTGAACTGACACATACTTTCTCCCTTAAGTAAATTTAAAAAAGACAATCTATAATAAAACTATCATGTTCTACAAAGTTATTCTAAATATCATTTAATAATTTATTGTTCAAATTGTATGGGGGAATCCCCCCCCCGGTATTATTTTTGAGCTGGTTTTGTTCGGTGATTTGACCTTACACTTCATACCAAGTTTCATGTAAAACGGTTGGAAAGTAAGGAAGAAATTGATTTTTTATTATTCTCCATAAGTAACATTGGGCGCTTTCAGACAACGTACTGCGTTTTTTACATAAATTTAACTTTCATGGAACCGTTAGTCGAAGACAAATAATTCAAAATACTAATTTGTTTAGTTTTTTAAGCTGGTTTCAATGGTACCAGTCAAGTTATACTTTACTTTTATTGTTTTCGCTGAAAATTTAAAAAATTTGATTTTTTTGACATTTAAAAGCCCATAACTTTTGAACCGTCATTTTTACAGACATGCCAGTGGTGTCAAACTATTAAGTACTCTGTGCACTATAAACTATCAATTTTAATCAAAATCGATAGAGCCGTTTTTGAGAAATTGGATTTTTTACGGTTTTAAGGGAGGGTGTGAACTACCCTTACAAATGAAAAATTCTAAAAAAAAAAAAAAACCTGGAGATACGGTGACTATATATATACATGCAAAATTTCATCTAAATCGGACCAACGGGGTAGGCTGTGGCACTGTACACATGCAGACACACACACACACACCACAGACACACGGACGGACAGACATCACGTCAAAACCCACTTTTTTGGATTCAGGGGACCCCAAAACGGATATATCCACCCTCAACTCAAATTCGAAAATTTTGACGAAAACAATACTTTCTCCATATACTATGTATAAGGGGAGAAAGTAAAAAGGAAAAAATGGAAATTCCATAATTAGAACATTCTACTTTTCCGCATTCATTTGTGATTTATTTTATCATTGACTTTCCCACTGCGGATTATGGCCTATGTGACTTATGTTTTACACATTTAATTTTATCATAAAATTGGTGTCAGGTGAATGTAATATTAAGTCAAGATGGTAAAGTATTTATTATTTTTTAGGAATCACCTAAGATTTTTTTAGTTAATATTGTTTTTAATAAGATCAAAAACAATTTTAAAAGTACATTACTTAATCACTCCATTTTTCCCCTACAGTAAATGAGAGGTTTCCCTTTGATTCATGGCGTCTGAGGTGTTGCAGTGTCACTATCCTTAACTCTCAAATTAATTGATCACCAGCAGAGTCGAGCCCAGCTCGCCGCCGGAGACTCGTTACCAAGTTAAATTGCCTTCCCGCTGCACAAAGATGCCTGCACAAGTTTAAACAGAATATAAAATAGGCACAGTTGATTCCGTGTCGCGGGAATACGATACGGCTATGACAATAGCGTCAAGGCGTCGTCACAGGCGACCCCTGGCTGAAACCGGTAGATTTGGCGTTCTGGCATCATGGTTTGTATAGTCAAGCCTGTATGTATACATCTTTGATCATAAATTAAAGTAGAAGCTTATATTGTATTTCCAAAAACTATCGTAACGTAGTTTTATACAAACGATTAGTTTACTAATACTATTGAGTAGTCTGTACGAGAGTATTGAGTGCGTTGAGTACCAGTTCAAAACTGTTTTATTTGTTTAAAAAAGTTAAATCACAAAAAATATATTTTCCAAAAAAGTCAAAAAAACAGTAAAATGATTAACAGTGCTTAGCAACCCTAAGATATGTATACATACTCTACAACTGTATGTATCGCTGTACAACAACATCGCAATAATAATTTAAAACAGTCTATTGCCACAACACAGATCTCTAGATTTAAACGTTTCTTACAAAACTGTTTATTATAAAGAAAAAAACTTTCCAAGATGGAATATACTTTTGAATACGTACTTCGTAAAACTGTCGTTTTATAAGTGAAAGATTTTAATACGTTTTCCTACGTAAAAATATAAAATATGGTAAGGTAAGACTAAATAAAAAAGCTGATAATCTATTTGTAAAAAATATACACAGAATCTAAACAGTGAACAAAATTACATGCAACAGGTAAGATATTAAATTTTTAAGTACAAAAACTATGGTAAGAAAAAAATGTTATAAAGCAAATATCTAGCTCAGGTCAGTATGCAAAGACATTAATCTTTTAATGTGTATACTTAAGTCATTATTATTCCAGTTCACGAAGAAAAATACAGTTATTAACATGTACATCTCGCCGTATCGTGCTTACTTAAGTTTACAATACGCTTTACAAATACATTATGAAAATTAATGTTGTGTTTTATTGACTAAAAAAAATATCTGGTATTACAAAAATATAAAAAACAGATTGTCTATGAAGTAAAAAGATACTAGATTGTCGTAAGTATAAATTAAACCTGGAGATTGAAGTTGAGCAGTCTCTATTGAAGGGGCTAGAGCAGCCTGGTCTATGGAAGCGACGAGAGATTGAAGTCTTGGCGTTGGAAGTAACAACATTAATCGCCTGGTCTATTGAAGGGGCTAGAGCAGCCTGGTCTATGGAAGCGACGAGAGATTGAAGTCTTGGCGTTGGAAGTAACAACATTAATCGCCTGGTCTATTGAAGATACTCAGCGCTACAGGAAGCGACGAGAGATTGAAGTCTTGGCGTTGGAAGAAACAACATTAATCGCCTGGTCTATTGAAGGGGCTAGAGCAGCCTGGTCTATGGAAGCAAATGTTTTTATCTTTGGAAGAAACATTAATCCTGGTCTATTGAAGGGGCTAGAGAGATTGGTCGTGGAATTGATTTGAAGGGGAAGTAACAACATTAATCGCCTGGTCTATTGAAGGGGCTAGAGCAGCCTGGTCTATGGAAGCGACGAGAGATTGAAGTCTTGGCGTTGGAAGTAACAACATTAATCGCCTGGTCTATTGAAGGGGCTAGAGCAGCCTGGTCTATGGAAGCGACGAGAGATTGAAGTCTTGGCGTTGGAAGTAACAACATTAATCGCCTGGTCTATGGAAGCGACGAGAGATTGAAGTCTTGGCGTTGGAAGTAACAACATTAATCGCCTGGTCTATGGAAGCGACGAGAGATTGAAGTCTTGGCGTTGGAAGTAACAACATTAATCGCCTGGTCTATGGAAGGGGCTAGAGCAGCCTGGTCTATGGAAGGAGATTGAAGTATTGGCGTTGGAAGTAACAACATTAATCTCCTGGTCTATTGAAGGGACGAGAGATTAAGCCTGGTCTATGGAAGCTAGGGATTGAATTGAAGTGGACGTAAGTAACAACATTAATCGCCTATTGAAGGGGCTAGAGTGGTCTAGAAGACGATGGAAGTCTTCGTTGGGTAAACAATCGCCTGGATATTGAAGAGGGAATGATTGGCGTGGAAGTAAAACAACATTAATCGCCTGGTCAGCAGCCTGGTCTATGGAAGTCCATAAGTAGATTTATTGGCGTGGCCTGAAAAGCGAGAGACTCTTGTCTATGGAAGGGGAGAGCCTGGTCTATGAGCGGAGATTGAACTTAGGAAGTAACAACATTAATCTCCTGGTCTATTGAAGCGACGAGAGATTGAAGTCTTGGCGTTGGAAGTAACAACATTAATCGCCTGGTCTAGAGATTATATATAGTAGCCTGGTTGATAGAAGTAAAAATTAAACTCTGACTGGCAAAAACATAAACCTGGCCGGCAATATTATTTAAAGTCTGGTCTGTGGAGGAGGCTAGAGATTTAAGTCCGATCGGTGTAAAAGGCTAGAGATTAAATCTGGTCAAGAGGTAGCAGCCATCAATAAATCCTATTTATTAACAGATGGCTCCTGTTTTATCTTTCGTGTTTTGTTCTTTGTCAGACCCATAGTTCTATGTCCCACTACTGTTTGAGGGTACCAGTCAACCATGGTTGTCATTGGGTACACTTCTATGCCCATTTTTACTTTCTCTCCTTTTACATAGTAAGCTTATATGGAGAAAGTATTGTTTTCGTCAAAATTTTCGAATTTGAGTTGAGCGTGGATATATTTGTTTGGGGTCCCCAAAATCTAAAAAAGTGGGTTTCGACCTGATGTCTGTCCGACCGTGTGTCTGCCTGTCTCTCTGTGTGTGTGTGTATGTGTTTTTGTGTGTTTGTTTGTGTTTGTTTGTGTGTGTTTGTGTGTGTGTGTGTGTGTGTCTGGATATATACAGAGCCACAGTCTACCCCGTTCGTCCGATTTAAATGAAATTTGGCATGTATGTATATATTCACCGTATCAATTTCAATCCTTATTTTCCTAAACGTTTTCCATGAAACTTGGTATGAAACGTAAGGTCAAATCACCCAAGAAAACCAATTCAAAAAACTTACCCCGAACAATTAAACCCATAAAATTCGAACAATTAATTTAAGTTTGTCTCTCTTGTTTTTACTTTCAGAAATGGTTATTTTTGAAAAAATAAACTATTAAATCATATTTAGATAAACTTTCAAGAGCATAATATTTTATTACAGGTTGTCTTTTTAAAATTTACTTAAGGTAGAAAGTATGTGTCAGTCTGCTGATACCGTTTATTAATTACACTAACGCTTATCAAGAAACGAATACTAAAATTGCAATGGAAAACTATATTGAAAATCGAATAATAAAACAACCAAATCTAATAGATAATCAGGTTTCTAAAAGTTAGAAATTGCTATCAGTTAAAACAGTTTAGCCTATACGTGATTTACCAGATTTATTTTGTTTTCAGTAAATTTCTTATAAGAAAATAAAATACTTAATACTACCGTAAAATTTTCATTTTAAAACCTATATCCTAGAGACAATTTTCTCTTATTTCAAGGTCCCCAGGTATCCAAAATACTAATCATTTGACACTGTGTATACAGGGTACACACGGCATATGAGTGTCCAGCCCAAAAACTACAAAAGTTTCTCATTGTTAAATATTCTTCAAACGTGTAAAGAATAATTTGTAGTTTCAAATTATGTATCTAGTTTCTATCTAGAGGTAGATTTAAGTGGGAAATTTTTTGACCTCAAATGGGTGTTTGACATATCGTTAATTAAAAAAATATATTTACTTAACACCATTAGGAACTGCTTAACAAATTAGTATTTAGAATATGTGCTCGATGTCACTATTCATAATATTGAGACATGACAATGATAGGTCATCAATCGGTTAGAATAGGGCAATAATAGCTAATATGATTCATAATAGGTTACCCAGATCTTGAATTTGATAACTGAATCAACATAATGTTTCCATATTTCAAACACCATTAAAAATGACTCATTTAGAAAATATGATATAGAATAGTCTGTAATTTAATATATTGAAATGACAATGATATTCATATTGTTAGAATCCTATGTCAATATCTAAGCAATATAATGTTAAGATTTGAAATGATATAATATGATATGTTTTATGATTGTAATAATGTAATTTGTTCCATTGAAATATATTTGTTTGAAATGAATAAAAAAATATAATAAAATAATATATAAAAAATAAAAAATGAAAATAATAATGAGTATAAACATATATTTCAAATAATAAATGTAGTTAATAATATTAATTAACTAAATATATTTCAGTTATATATTATATATATATATATATATATATATATATATATATATATATATATATATATATATATATATATATATATATATGAACTATCACAAGTAAAAGACACAAACAATTAACTAGACATCTTTAAGTTAAGATTATGTCAGAAATTCATTGTTTTTTTAATTAAGAGAACCAAAACTCATAGTCTCCCATTCATGCTGTAAATACGTAAAATACTCCTACTAGAATATTCCTTAAATATTTTATTACTTTTTTATATACATATTTAGTTAGGAACAAAAGCCAAAGAAAATGTAAAAAGTTCACGATAACATTTATAAAATGAGGTTTGTGGAAATTCAAACTTGGTAAAATTGAGAATACAGTTTAAATGTGTTAAATATTAATGTATTTTCATTGTATTTGGATCAGACTTGAGCTACCCAATGCGAGTACGAAAATTATCAATAAATTATGTATCAGAATACTTGCCCACAGGTATTGTTGTCACACCTGATCAATTGTTATTCGTTAGCCTGACGCGCATCACAGCTGTTAATTATTACATGTCGGCGGCGACCAACCAGCTGACTCGTGGGACAGGCTGGCACGCTCGGTTCCAACTTTTATTAAAATTCTTCTTCACTGCACAACATGTAACAAAAAATTACAGCTTCTTGTTTTGCAGCGACGTCATTATCCAATTTAATTTAAAGTTAAATGATACATTCTTGGATATATTCTTTCTAGCATGGTCGTTATATTTTAATTGTTGATTTTTGTTAATTTTTACAAAGAGTAATATTTCGCATTACAGTATTGAATCAACAATGAACTGATTCTAAACCACGTGTACAGTAACGTAATATGAACTAAAAACATTAAATATCACATTTATAATTATTTAATTAGTACATTTATTTAATTAGACATCAATAGTTAATTATAATTTTCATGTAAGTCTACAGAAGGCATTTTAAAAAGAATCCCCGACCACCATGCGCCAGTCAGTTCCACAGATCACAAGCGTAGAAGCTCGGTAGGGCTGTGGCTGTGGCTGTGGCTATGATGAATATTCATAAAGCGGAGACAAGTTGATCAATGAGGTCAAGCCACGTAATCCGATATGAAAGAAAGTCTTACCCACCATGAGATAAAAAAGTTTACCATAAAAGAAACTAGTGTTAGTAAAAACACGTAATTATATATAATATTATAAATAAGAGGTGGTTTCTGTATGTTTGTGACAAGTAAACACGAAAAATACTGAACCAACCAGTTTGAAATGGTACAAAAAGGTAGATCTCAAACTCATGCAACACATAGGCATATTTATTTTCTTAAAATCCTCTCGGGATACACCGTGTGAACGTCCTAAGTTTCAATATTTAAATTTTCAGAGAATACATAACATAAAATTACTTGAATGTTAACAGTTGTGAACAGTAAAATTTGACAGTTCGCGAAGTATAAGAAGAAAGAGCTGCCGTGACCGTCCTAGGTTTCAATGTTTACATTTCCTAATGTCAACATCCATTTACACTACATTGAGACAGTTCGGGAAGAAGAAAAAAGAATGTTCAGTTTTACAGATAAACAGCTGGATCGAAATTAGCGATCGAACTATTAGTTAAAAATAGAGGAATGGTAGATTTTAAGTCATATCCCGATGCCTGCTTCTATAACGTAACTCCTTATCATTTCCCAATATTTGACTTGACAGATGCTACTTTGTCATGTTGAAGACACTCGTTGTTTGTCGTTTTGTAAACGTTAAAGAATGAATTGCCGGTAACAATAATTTAAATGTATCAGTTCACCTCTCAGTTTTTTTTACCCGAGCGAACAACGCGTAGGTACTTTGGCTATTTTTTAAAACAAATTGACCTCCTCTTATTTTTTTACTATATAGAGAATGAAATTTCTAAGCATAAACATTATGTCTTTCATTCATTCATTTTCTATATAATGAAAAATTGAACCCTGGGTCATCTATAGGCCATATAATCATGAGAGCATATAAAAAGCACCAAAAAAAAGAACCGTTGCAAAAGGTTCTTTTTTAGCTCTTATGATTAAACTGCTTCTGTTTATTATTCCTGTTACATTTTAGACATTTATTATATTTGGGTGTCTTGTAGTACTTATTGCATCTTAATCTAAATATTGATCCTGACTCTAGAAGTAAAACCAAACGGTAACGGTATACGATTGTTTAGCATTGTACGCTTATGTAGGCCTACGTGGCCTATAGATGATGATGAAGGTATACGATTGTTTAGCATTGTACGCATATGTACGTGGTATGTATGTTCTCGGGAAGGAAACCTATGTACGTGGCCTATAGATGATGACCGTGTCTTACGACTCCCCAGAGTGAAACTTTATATCAAGTAGTGCGTTCAAATACCTTCTTCAAATCTATAGACAATATACGTGGCCAATTGTGTTTTCTTGCAGAGAATCGATAGTCAACTAATTTACATAGTTTTTGTTTAACCTAACTTTAAACTTTGTGGTGTTTATTTGAATGTTGGTTTGGTATTAACCATTTTAAACACAATACCGTCAGCTTCTAGCCATAGTAGCTAAACCCTGTAACATAGAACCAATTAATCGTTATGGCCTTTTATTAATTGTTATAATCATAGTGTTTACCTAATGTAGTGTAACTTCACTAACTTTAATATTTTATAGCTAGCTTTTTCTAAGTATTTAGTCCTACGCATGGTGTCATTCATTCTTATTACATTAAATTTTACGTTACCACCTTTAGAATGCTTTACTTTATTTGCTGTTAACAACTTTTAATTACTTTATATATATTTCTAATTACTCTAAATTTTACAAATATAGCACACTTATCTCTTTTTTTGCATGTAATCCTCATTGAATATAACAATAATAAAATATATTAATAATAAAATATTATTATTCAAACAGTGCCGAATACTTAATCATTTGTTATACTAACTACCTGTAGTAATTATTAATCATTTATAATGATTGAAGTAAGGTGAAGAACTCATATGATATAGTTTTCTAACCTATTTACCAAAGATAATTGTTGACTAAAAGTAACACTTATGCTAGTGTTAATGCTTGGTTGTTAAATGGTCATGGATAAAAATATTAACACTATAAAGGTTTAATAAAGATAAAAATCTCAAAAGCTATGTTATCTTGACTCAAATAAAGAAACGACTATGCACAAATATATTTCTTAATAATAAATCAATGTGTTCATGTAAACTAAAATGGTAAAACTGTTCTAATATAATAATTTAATAATAAAAACTTAATATTTTAGGGTAAATAATCATTATCCTAACAAATTGAAGATTCGCATTGCTAATCTATGAAAGGAAAAAAAGCGTTTTCATATAATTTATTCTAAACCATCATATGTTTTGTTTGTTTGCTCATCAAACACAGGCACACCACGAGGTACGTCTACCTAGCATAGCAATAGCTGTTAAGCCTTCTAGACTAGGTATCATAGGCCTAAGTATTGTACTGTCACTACCGGTACTTCGGTAGGGTTGTGGGTTGTCGGACTGTATGTGGTGCCAATACAGTTGTAATATCCGTAGACATGGTGGACTAATGTTTAACTCGTTGAGTGCTTGGTTTATAGCAATAGAAATCGTATCAGAATGCCCACGCGGTTGTAGTAAATTGTTTTTATCAAATATTTTATAGTTTACACACACTTAAACACCTTTATAAAGACGCGCAAAATAAAGTATAATATGTATTTTCAGATATTGTGGTTGATACTGTCATTTGGATACATACTGGTAGGTAATTAATGTACAGCATTTAAACATAAGTGTCATTCAATAAATGGAGAGAAAATATACGTATATACCTCATTGGGGAAATAACTTAGATCATGGATAAGTCTAGAGGGAATGTTTTCAGTTCCTCAAAACAGTCGTCTTCGTAACCATAGACGTCACTTCCGTTTAAAATTTCTTTGAAGGATTGGCAATACCCCCCAGAGCTGAGACCATGTCAATGACCATGTCCATGTCAATAATGTTCGAGACATCATGACAAGCTTTGTGTTATTTCTACGAACTACATGAAAACGACTACATGAATCTACATGAAAACGTAGTTCTACGAACTACTGGAGTAGAAAAACTTTTTTGTAGGAATCCAAGATGTTACATTCGTATGTAATTTCGGACTATTTCATCAGGCATACAAAATTAAAATTACATATATAGTAACTAAAATGTAATGATTGTTAGGTCCATCTTATAAAACCGACTTCAACTTACTAACAACTTCAAATTTGGCATGGTAGATAATAATTGTAGAATTGAAAATAAAGCAATTTGTAAAATTACATTAATAAATTGTGTAAAGTTGATACGCATTTGTCAATAATCTTATTCTATGAACATACAAATGAAATACGTTTTATCATAGCAGTTCCGTTATTATATATTATATTGTATATATTATTATTTTGCTTGTTAATAACCATTTGGTTACAAAACTATCACAAGAAGATTAACATTTCATAGAGTAGAACCAGTAAGACTAAAGACTAAAGATTTGAGAGATTATCCTTAAAACATTGGGTATATACATACACCCCAAAGGGCGAAACGAGCGTAAGATTTCGGTCACAACCAGTGGACGGTGTAGGCAGGCCTACTGCTACTGCTTGCCGATGATTGGTGTATTGTGTATAACTATAGTTCCTAGAATATGTTGCAATGGTCAAAACTACTTGTAGGCCTGAGGACGAGGAGGATGAGATGTGACTGACAGTCATGAAAATACCATTAGCGTTGACAAACAAAAAAATAATAAATAAAAGGTCGGCCTACCACCTGGATATTGCCACGTATGTCAAAGGCATTCAGCTCAGGATAGGAGTGCCACTAAGGATTTGAATGGATAATATGTTATTTCATGTAATATGAATGTTTACATATTTCACTAACCTACACATTATATTCGACCTCATTTATTAAAACAATTTACACTTTATAATGCCTAAAGGGATTTTTAACAGGATATTTTACTCGACTTCATCACTAGTAATTCTGATCTGATAGCTGATCCAGTAGATTGCAATATGTAGGGCCTATGTGCTGCTGTGTGATCCGACGGCCAAGCGGCGGTATACATAACACTTTTAGGTGGAAACGCTTAGACTGTATGTAGCGTGATGAAAACATATATTCTCTAAAGTCTTAAACTGTGTTCTTAAATATATATTTACTTATTTATATACGGTACATATAGAGTGTTTATGTAACATTAAACCTTTCATAGTATTGTTCACGACTGCCATCAATTTAACCAGGTAACATTTGTGTTGCTGGTACTGATTTAAAGTAAAACTCATGACAGATTATATTCATGCACGATTATTTTTAAAAATGTTTACATATTTTTAATCGTGTAGACATTTTTTGGACCAAGTTGAAACATTACTTCATAATGATATTTCTTTTACTGTAGCCGTTCCAATCAGTTTATTGTTATAACCTAAAATTACTCTATGATATTTACTGACCGGTGTTCGTCGATTGTCCTGAGTGCCATAGTAAATGTTTTTGACCTGACTCACCGGAATGTGTAGAATAAGTAGAGCTCACTGATGAAATTGTGCTTTATTATCTGTATTTGGATCAGTTCAGACATGATATCCAGATAAATGTCAACAAATCGACATTATGTAGGCTAGATTCGTTTGGAACTATTAGTAACACTTCTGCAAAACTAGATGTCTTTCGCAACACACAAACATACACATAAAATCGTAGACGCATGTTCTCCAGTTGATATCTTAGTAAATATTTTCCTATCAGATTTACTTTATATATTTTTATTAAGTCCTTTTTTCTTAAGGAAGTTTAAGAGGACCGATGCTACTAGATGTCAAAAGAGATAAGTTTCTCTACCCTGCCTCCCGGCAATCCCAGCTCTTGGCGTCCTTGGCTTTACAAATATCGTTAAGAGCATAACTATATTATTAGACTGAAGACTTTTATCTCTCTATTATAAATTTTGTTTTTGGTTAAGCAGCTTGCATTGCTGTTATGAAATATGCTGAGGTAGGCCTAACTAACTGTACTTCTTTGTCTATTATGTAGTAATATAACAATACTAGATTGACCAGCTGCTCAACCTAGTACCTAACCTGCTATTGTGCCAGCTGACACAATACAAATTAATGACATCAACCAACTGTGCTGTATGGTTTTTACCTAGGTTTATGAAATCATCTATTTTAGAGTATTTTCATACCTATTTACGTACTGTTTATTTTGTCTTTTTATTATATTTTTATTGTATGTTTATTGCAGTTTAGAAGTTTGCATTTCTTTTTTTAAATCATCAAAGAAAGTGTTGCTACACCAATATGCTGTGAATAAGCCAGTTTATTTGATCGGCTGATTTATATTATTTATTTATTTGTTTATATTATTGATTTCTAAGTGTTTTCCAATCATGGTAATTTTTTGTGATGATGTTTAGTGTTCAGTAATTCTTCAGTAATTATTCATTTATATTTAATTACTCGATATTTATACCTATAATAGCAACAAGCAATAAGTACATTGGTAACCCCGAATCAATCTGTTAAAATGAATAATCAAGATGAAGCTCAAACTCAATACATATATACATGTCAATACACATACACATATATCACATGCCGCAAATATCACCGATTATGAAAATATCACCATTTTGGGCCAAAAATATTGCACTATCGTTTCATCAAATTGAGTGTCAGTTTTCACTACATGGAATTTCTAAAGATAAAAAATACAGCTATTTCACGAGCTCATTAGACACTGAAGAAGCAAGCCATCTCTCAGACTTTATCACCAAACATTTGTCTTCAAATCCTTACTCAGAACTGAAGAAGTGACTCTGCTGTTCCGAATTTGAGGTCTCAGAACACGTCAAATTAAAGCAACTAACAACCGAAGTTTACCTCGGCGATACGAAACCATAAACTCTTTTGTGTGAAATGAGAACATTGGCGGGCACTCAGGTAACTGACAATTTCTTGAAAGTAATTTTTCGCAACGTTTACCTAACCACATTCGTATGGCCTTCCACCTTAGCTGCTTCTAAAACTGAATCCTCAGATGATTTAGCCAAGTTAGGTGACCAAATACAGTTAAACTTTCCCACGATCATAAATGTACTCATATATAGTACTCATAGTATAGAGGAGATAGTACTATACTATCAAAAGATCTCATAGCTACCTTGTAAAAACAGGTCAATGAATTAACTGAGTCTATTGAAGGTCTTATTAAGATAAGCAATAAAGAATGTGTCAGAAACGCCAGTTCGAAAATATTACTCCAAAGGAATATTTAATCAGATTACATCGATTAGATTATTTAAATGGTGACCATACTACCAGGTAGGTATTTTTAATCCAATGAATGAATGAGGATTGAGTGTAAGATGATTGTGGCGCGATTTGTGGTCTTGTTATACTGACTAAGGCTTACATGTTCCTTAGACAGGACTGTTAATTAATAGCCCAACAGCCGATGGCAACAACTAAGTGACCTACGGTTTAACATGAAATCCGAACCACGGCCTAGGAATTACGTAGTCTAATCATGAGGATGGTCTTTTGCGGATTAACATAGTATTCAATAGTGCGGACGTTAACCCGCTCAAGAGAACACTACACCTACCGACCATTGCTCACAACTATCCACAATTCGTGACCTCCAAGTGGATTGTAACATGGAATATCACCCCTTCCTGACAAAGTCAATGCCATTTCAAGCTATAAACTTCCTGAAACTGTTCTTGAGCTTCGTAAATTCCTCGGACTCATAAATTTCTACATACTTCACTCCCTAATGCAGCTGCAACCCAACAGAAACTTTTGATATTTGTGTAACAGTACGTATAAACGAGACAGACGAAAAGTAATTTGTACTCCTGAATCTTTTGAAGATGTTAGGAATCACCTAGTCACTCTGCTGGCACACCCATCTCCTGATGCTTTTTTCGCTCTCATGGTCGACGCGTCAGATTTCACCATAGGATAATCTATCCATCGAATTTGCAATGGGAACTCTGAATCACTTGGGGTTTTCCTAAAAATCTCTTACAGCAACTCATAAAAAATACAGTATCTATTACAGGGAACTCTTGGCTGCATATTGACCGCCTTAAACCAGCTCACTATATTCCTTTGATTTATCACAGACATAAAACACAAACAAGATGCAAACCATTCAGAAGACAAGACTAAAAAGACTCTGGTGTTCATAAGATCCGGACGTACAATCCGTCAGCCCAATCGTTTGCACTCCTTGTTAACACTGGGAGGGGAGTTTGTGGCTATGCCAAAATGCTGTGAATAAGCCAGTTCAGCTGATTTATATTATTTAATTATTTGTTTATTTATATTGTTGATTTCTAAGTGTTTTCATTTCATGTCAATAAATTATGGTAACTCTCTTTTTCTGATAATGTTTAGTGTTTAGTATTTATTCAGTAATTATTAATTTCTTCAATTATAATTCATTATTCAATAATTGTATCTATAATAGCAACAAGTGCTCCGAAAGTTGTGGACTGTTTTCGATTTGAGTATTATGGGTCTCTTACTTGGTTACTGCAAAACCGACAAAGAAGTACATGTTATATGTTATAATACGTAGCAATTGAAGTAAATAAACCAAAAACAAAATGAATTAAGTAGGTACTAATTTAATTTAACCCTTTCAAAAGAGAAGCAGCAGTCTTTAGTCTAGTCATTTGTCCACCATGGCAATCAATCATCTGGCTATTTTTGTTTCGTCCCTTCAATTATGTCTTACCTCTTCACCATTATAAAGGTTGGGTAACATCTCCGTCAGTCATACGTCGGACCCGCTCTCGCGAGGTGAAGGTGACCGACTGATGGGCTGGACCGTCTGGCAGTCAAGATTAGTTCTAGCCTATACCAACATTCATATTCATTTTCATGTTATGGTAAGATGTGTGTAAATAACAGATTTATATAAATACAGATTTCATATAGGTAAAATATAGGTAATGTAAATAATTCGACGGAGAAATTCCAAGGGTTCGTATATTTTCCTATCATTGTGGTGAGATTACTGAAATAGATTTGATATATTCAATATTCATTGTATCATGTGAACTAAACTACAGTTTTGTTATCATAAAACGATCATGGGAGGTCGAGGAATGGTGCTATACGGGGTTGCTGAAATATAGCGAAGGAAGCGTAAAACACTGAGCATAGAGTTACTTATTGGAGGCGAGACAACCAACTCTACGTGATACTGATGTTTGTAGTTTTTTTCAGTTGTTATCCAGTTTTTTTTTATTCTCCAGGCTTGATGTACGCTAATAATGTTTTAAAATAAACCTACAGCTAGGAAAGTTGAATAGTGCGTATAAATAGATTCATGCTGATATCCTAAATTATTTTCTTTCTCACTCGTTGAGAGTAAGAGGGGCATTTTGGTATCATAGGGCAATTATGTCACACCTCGGGAATGCTTTATGACGCCCCTGTGATAAGATCTAAGGACGTCAAAGTTTGTCTTTTTTGTGGGGTTCAAAGAACTTTAGTTTAGACGAATATAATATGAAAAGTGGGTTTAATCTGGACGCAGCAGTGACTTGTCTGGAGATGACTACAATTGTGATTTTTGACACCGTTAAATCGTATATCGGAAACGTAAATCAGGAATCAATTTTATAAGTCAACATAGCAGCAAATACTACATAATTTTTTACTTCTAAATTTTAAGTTTCAAGAGAAAAAATATTCAAAAATATATTATTTTTAATTTTACCTTCACTACCATTGTAAATCCTATGGCGACATTAGCAATAGTGCATCGCGACATTACTCCAGTTCTGAAGAAATGTCACTAATGTGTGGGCTTTTAGAACAAATTTTGAAAGTTCAGGGTGAAAAAATGAGCAAATAATTAAATACAGTAAAAAGCTAAAATACTGTAGAAAAAGTACAGGAAAGAGCAGATGATATCAGAAGGTATTTTTTTACATGAGTTACAGTAGGCCTAGTTTAATTTTCCCTTGAGGTGGCACCATTCCCTATACTCTACCATATTACCATAGCCTACACACATTGGCACGTATTTGATGAACTACTGTTCCTTCGATATAAGATGTTAGGAATGATGTTTTGAAGTGATTAGTAATACAGTAAGTTAATACTTGTTGTGGACGACAGTAGCGACTGTTGATGGCTTGAATGCACCATCGTGCAGCATGTTGAACTGTTGTTGGTGTTGATGTTTGTTGAACGTTATTTCACCCATGATCCTGCATTCTCGTTAACTTTACATTATGGATATTTTAACAATGTATACGATTGTATACAACTAGTTTAAGTAGTATTGTTGGAAGTGAAATACAACTATTTGTGATTTCTTATATTTTATAGAGTATTTAAACATTTTTAAGTTGGTTTTTATTTAGTTTTAAATTTTCATTAATTATAATAATTATTGTATTTCAGTATTTTTTGGCGATGACTCTTGGCGTTTGCAAAACCTACAATTTTTCAGTCATAGACAACTGACTTGAACTTTTTAATTCATCAGTGTGCTGAAAATAAAATGATGCTGAGATGAAATCATATATTCAAGCTTGTTTGCCATTTGGTTGTTTGATTTGTTGACATTTGCTGAAAATTCCTTGTTGTATTTAGCAAAATCATAAGGAGAAGTTAAAATATGGTAAAGGTAGGCCTACATGGTACAATGATTTTCAGGTATGTAGGTTATAAAGATTATGACATGTATCGACCAAAGAATGTACTTATTTTCCTTTTATTGAGAACGAAATTTAAAATGTTCTTTTCCACTACCGTACATACGAGTAGTTTATCCTTTAGACCCAAACACTCCATATCCGCTGATTTTTCTATGCCCCTCTCAGACAACAAAGTCAAAAAGGAGTGTCAGCCGAGTTGTAAAGTTGGTTTACAAAAACAGAAACGGTTGATAACTTGTCAAAAACTTGTCTCTTGAGATATTAAATATTCCAAGAGCGCAGCAGCTGCCGGCATGCTTGCATTATTAACACCACTGCTGCTTTATTTGCGTTGTCCTTCTAGCGTGTCGTCATTGTTAAGACGTTTAATGCCTTCAAACACTGAAGAGCCCAAAATATACAAGTTTCGGTTTCATTATTGTACGTATTGTATTTCAGTATTGTACATTATTATACGTTATAATAATAGATGCTTTGCATTTTATATGTTGTTCTGTCAACTGTCATCTGTCTTTTTAATTTTAAAATACTGTTTTTAAAATATGGGGTTTTCTTTAAATATGCACGACTTCAGAATTTTGTAACCTAAACAATAAGGTCTCTATGATAGGTAGGTTTACACTTAGGCTATCATTAAGCTTACACTCAATTAATTTAAGCAACTACAGTTTAGCATTTTAGTTACTTTACATAACACATACATTAGCTTAACATTAAATAGAAAAATGAATATTATATTTTAAAGGATATATTTATTTCTTACAGTAGGCGATTTATCTACCATAGTAGTTTATATTTAAATAATTGAAATTAATAATTCTCTTCTTATAAGAACATATATACAAGGTACAACATTTATGTTGACTCAAATTATGATATAATGTTGCTTAACTTTAAAAAAATCAAACCATTAAAAACTATTAATACTGTTGATTCACATTATAAAAATAATTATTTATTGTGGCTTCTCTATTCATAGAAACAATGAATAACATAATAAAACAATAATAACAAAATGCTATAATTCTTTTAAGTCTAGAAACATATCTATGGATAAAGTACAAAACAGCTATTAACTAATTATATGACGTTATTGTTTCAAACATGATAACTAGTATAAAAATAATTATTAATTTTTAATAATGTCATCGTTGATTCCATACTTAACCAACTGGACCATCTGCAGGTGAGCATCTTCTGGTATCCCTCGGCTTGTACTTGTTAATGTCAGGAAACTATCGTGAAACTCTTTCAGGATTTTATTTTATTTATAGTTATTGATTGTTAATTCAATAGCTAAGGAAATTAATTAAGTGGATTGAATGAAACTTGTAATAACATCCATAATTAGACTTTCTTAAAATTAGATATGCATCAGGGAGAACCCGAATCTGTTCAAAGTTAGTACCTCATCAGCTCATATGTTATTACTATTGTATAATATTGAACTAATTCTTGTCCTAATTTCAATAAAAGATCAGTCGAGGGATGGTAAAACATCAAGCAGGGATAAATACCTCGATATCATACACTCATATCCAATATAGTGCTTATAACATCGATAACAACCTACAAATATATATCCTGCTATGCAATTTATATTTAAAAATACTTACATACAAATAAAACTACATCCATATAGCCAACAAAAAATTTATGTCCTGTTAACACCAAAAGTAGACTAACACAAATAATATAACAGTAATATTCTGGAACATTTGAAATTAAATACAAATTCAACCATCCACATAATTCCCTCCAAAGTATGCAATTAAAATATTTCTATCGTAAATTCAGGTTCAAAATGTGCCTAGGATAAATAAATTTTGAAATAAATAATTTATTGTTAGGGCTACTATACAGGGTGCAGGCCAGACCAAAGATATAACATATAAAATGTTTGTATCTACTTCCCTGTAGGAAATAGGTTACCTCATGGATATGTCTATAGGGATTGTGTTTAGGGAATGATAACAGTTAGGCTAATCTAAACAGCTGTTCTTAAGGTGGGTTTACACGCTACGATAATTTGAACAACAAAGCGTCTTTGACAGATCGTAACGATTTGTCGAATATCGGATGTCTGTTTACAAGTACTGACTTTTTGTTCGAGTATTGTATTTTCTCCTCTGTGAGAGATAAATTTTGTTCTCTCCAGCAATTGAGGAATTAATGTTATGGTATATATACATAATGTGCCTTGCAACAAGTGTAAGAAGGAAATAAAAAAGTGAGTGGAGTCGTCATTAGATACTAAAGAATAGGTTATCCCATGTGGAATTGTTAAATGAATTAAGCAATGAACCTGCTGATTGGAGGAACTACTCGAGACAGAAGATACTTACAAATAGTTGTCGTTTTGGTTTCTCCTTTGATTGAAAGACAAGGGATCATAATGAGAAATTTCATATCCCTACACGAAAGGCTTTGTGTTACATTAAGATTCCTTGCAACTGGAATTACTTGCACAGACGTAGTCTAGGAGAACGATTTTACAGAGTCGCCGTTTGCACATTCCGACTTGTCGATGAAGCCCTCCGACTTAATATTGTTGCAAACCGAGAAGTTTGTGGAAATTTGTACAAATCTTCCAACCTAACTCCAACTCAGACAAATCGTAGAGTAATGACTTGTGGTTTACACACACACCGACTTCCATGTAACGACTTATATTTCAGACAAGTTGTTACAATTTATCATAACGTGAAACCCACCTTTACATTTCAAATTCCACGTCAAAAATGTTTGTATTTACTTCCTTTTGAGTTTTCTTATTACAAATATTTATCTCTGGTTCAATTTGAAATATTTCACAGAATTTTTTAATACATAACACATAATTTACAATAGTGAGTTCGCTAATTTTTTAATTTAATTGAATAAAATTTAAATAATTACTTGTAATTAAATACAATTAAATATTAATTGTAAGGAAACTAAAGATATATCGAGTTTTAATAATTATCACTATAGTAAAGATAAGAAAAAGAAAATTTGTAAGCAATGTATCAGGAAAATGTTTGTGAAACCACAATTTTGTGAATATGGAAGAAATGTTAAATGGACTTTTAACTACGACCAATATTTACAGACTAAAATTCATAATAAAAACATGAAGCAATTAAAAAATTTGAAAACAACATGAATTATAACATATTGAAAGATTTATAAAATTTTACTAGTTTTTAAAAAGTTTAAATTTTTATTGAAAATATGGTAATAATTGCAAATAGCCTAGTAAATAGTACATTGATAAACATTTTTTTAAAACAAAAAGGTAATATGAAATCATTCCCTTTAAATATTGTAGAAAATGTTTCTCTTAATAAATGGATTCAGGAAATAAAATAATTATCTGCTCTTATTGTGATAAAAATGTTTCATCCATGAATTATTCTAAATATTATAATTCAACGAAACATTTACAAAATAAAAGCAAATATAAAAACTGAAGTGAATTATTTATATTTTTTTAAATTAATAAAAACGTGGTGTGAAAATAATAATATTTATGATTACCAAAATAAAAATCTAGATCAATTAAAAGCTCATATGATCCTGCAAACTATTCTCTATTTACTAATGAACACTAAAAGAAATAGCCAACAAAGTATCTGCTAGAAACTACAAAATTTTGGATAGAAATTAACTTATAAAAAGATTAGATAAAATCAAACAAAACCCAAATACCTTAAAGTATAGATCATTAAAATTCATTCAAGACTTGGCAACCAAAAATAGTATTAAAATTGTTTATAAAACTAGAAAAGAGCTGATTGGATTGTTAAGTGATTATTTCAAAAATAAACCAATTCCTACAGATAATGTAATGCATATTCAAGAAACATCATCATTGAAAGGTTATTTTCAAGAGTATAATTTAACAAATACAACTGATGATTTAGATGTATCTGAGTATTTAGAAGTTCAAAGAAATGATATCAAAAAATTAATTGAAAACAAGAATTTAACAATATTAGAGGTCAATTGGCATTAACTTGCGAATATAAAAGACAATTAGTCAATGGCGAAAATCAATCAACACAAACGTATTTTGGTTTAAGAAGCACTGACATATTAAATATTTATGGTTTTATTGATGATCAATTTAAAAAGTTAATCCTAAGGGAAAATTTGAATCAACCATCTAAAGGTTCAGGGTAGTCATTAAAAAGATGTGTTGAATTAGATATGAAACTAAGTAAACACAATTCATTAAATGCGCACTCATATTTTGAGCACCTGATGCAATTAAAAATAAAAATAGTTGCATTAAATTAAAAAATAAAGATGAATATTTTCTTGTATATGCCATTAGATGTGCTATTAATAAACCAAATAAAAATTCTGAAAGACCAAATCAATACTAAAAATATATTGATGTTGAAATTTCTAAAGGTTTTGATTATCCTATGAAACTGAAAGATATCAAAACATTTGAAAAAAAAATTTGATTCTAAACATAACTACTGTGAATATCAATTAATGTGTATAGATTTTATGAAGAAAATAAGGTTGTTCCATTACAAATAACTGAAAAATATGATGCGAAATTAGATATTGATCTATTATATATAAAAAGGGTGATACTTCACATCATGTAATGATAGATGATTTAAGTAAATTAGTGTACTCTCAAATTTTTAAACATAACACAACTAAACTTATAATAAATAAAACTAAAATTGAACTACATGATAAACATAACGATCTACCACTAGCACCTAAACATTATAATAATAAGTAATGTATAACATTATTTGATAAGAAAGACTATGTAGTTCATTAAGAAACTTAAAATATCATTTGCAAAAAAGATTAAAATTAAACAGTAAGAATAGAGTAATTGCTTTTGATTAAGATGATTATATGAAAAAGTATATTGAGTTGAATACAAAATTAAAAGCAAAATCAAAATCAGATTTTGAAAAGGACTTCTTTAAACTTATGAATGATTCAGTTTTTGGTAAGACAATGGAGAATGTAAGGAACAGATGTGAAATGAAATTAGGTGATGAAGAATTTTCATTAAAACAAGCTAAAAGACCAAATTTTAAAACATTTAACACATTTGGTAAAAATAAATTGTATGGCTTCTCATATGGTTAAAGAAAAAGTAAAATTTCATAAACCAATATACAGTATATAGACTTCTTAGTACTGTACTTGACTTATCAAAACTACCAATGTATGAGTTCTACTGAAAAAAGTTAAACAAATTTGATCCAAATGTTGGATTGTTATACATGGACACTGACAGTTATTTTGATTCACCGCCGTAAACACATAGGAATGGTCAGTAAGAACTTGAAATTTGTTTCTTTAACAACTTCGTTTATTTGTTTTTTAATCCAAAACGTATCGTTTGGGTTGCGTCAGGGGGTTAAATACAAGTTTACTTTTATTAGGATGAACGAAATCAGTCACTAGTTTCAGGGATCACGCCTATGTTTCCATGGTTGTTGGATGGTCAGAAGGTGTAGGGAAACCTTTAACATTACCTTTGTTTACAACTGACTTTGATACTTGAAACAATGACGGGGTTTTTGAGGTTATGTTTTCGTTTGAACAAAGATAAGTTTTTCAATGTTTACAAAAGAAATTGAGATACAATTTTAAAACTTTAACCAAGTGAACGAAAAAAAACTAAAAACAAGCAAAACGTGATAAATTGAGGAGAAGAATATTTCACCAAAAAACTAATGATCAATATAAACAAACTCTCCCTTTAGGAAATAGGTTAGATCATGGAAATTTCTAAAGGGAATGTTTTCAGTTCTTCTAAACAGTTTTGTTCCCATTCTTATTTAAAAATTCAATACAATAGCTCTAGTAGAAAACCTGTTTCAAATTTTCATCTTACAAATAGCCAACACTCCCCCAGAGCAAAGATATATTATCCATGTCAATATGGAGGGGGGTGAGAAGAGAGACGGAAGACGGAAAACGTTTGACTGCTCGATACTCAATCCAACTATCGATGGTAAAAATTGTTTCGTAATGTCGGATTTTATAGCCCAAGGATACTAAAAGTTGCTCACCATAAAACACCACGTTTTCTCCGTTCACAGAGGTATGAATCAGCTGTTAGCTCTGAAGCCTAGGAGCTGCGGCCCAAGCGCCCAAGTAATAAGTAATGCAGTCGGCAGGACCTAGTTCTTAAGTTAAAGTTTGAAAATGAAGTTTGCCAATTACTATATGTTAGTTTCAAAATATTTCAATAGTCTTCTAATAATAGTAATAGTTTTTAGATGAGTTATAGGGATTTATACATATTTATGGTGAAAACTATGATATTATCAACTTAGAATAACAATACATTACCTGTACTGTACCTCTTATTTGATTTCTGTATTTCAATTAAAGACTTCCTGGACTAAAACGGAAGATAAAAAATGTATAGGCAAATAACTTTTAACTCCCACGGCCCAATAACTTTTCCTTTGTTTTTAGAAATCTGCTTAGGTAATAATAACTCAAAATATGTGATTTATCTGATGCTATAATCATCTAGAATAACCTTTAATGTTTGCGAAATTTGTTCATACTAGAGCCTAGGCCTATTATAAAATGTTTGTATGTACTTCCCTGTGGGGAATAGGTTAGATTATGGATATGTCTAAAAAGAATGTTTTCAATTCATCTAAACAGCTGTTCTTATTATTTTATATTAAAAGTTCAATGCAATAGCCCTAGCTCTATGGAAACCTGTTACATATTTTCCATCTTTAAAATCACTAATACCCCCCAGAGCTAAGACATATCCATGACAAAAAAATCATTACCTAGGAAGAACCTGAAATTAAAAAAATAAATGGACATTTTTAAGGGTACAATGTTAGTAAGGAACCTCAAATCTGTTACCTAAAAGGAATACGAGTTTAATAACTATTGTGAAAATCAAACAAAATTGTTCACAATCTTTCTGTCTTGAGAATGTATGTATTTTATTCATGATTGATTTTAGTGAGAGTAGGACGTCTCTAATTTGTGTGTGATACCTAGTACATTAGAAATAGTAACAAAAAATTAGCAAATTTACAAACCATACAAATCTAATCGGAAAAACAAATAAATGAATTGTAAATTAAAGTAAAATCATAATAGTGAGCATATGAATAGGCTTATGACTGTATAAATAAAAAACAGTAAAATTTCATAGGTATCAGCGCACTCTATTGGAATTCAAAGGAAAAATCGAGAAGTGGTGTTGTTTGGCCAAGTTTTTTTCTGGAGTTTGGTTAATTCACCCTTTCCTTGGCTACTTGCCTTTATGCTTAAAACAGTTGGGCCTTAAATAGCCAAGGCGATCCGACTCGCCACCGTTGGCAGCCCTCAGAGGGGCTTGTCTGGTTGCATTGGCCAGTAGGCCTAAGAACATTGCTGAGCAATCTGAAGTGGAAGGTTGTGGGGCTCCATTGACTAAATTTGGAGGAATGCCTGGCGGTGCATCCGGTTGTTACAGGTAATAGGACTCATTTGATTCTATGGCACACCACTTAAAAGTTCCACTGATGGTAGGCTTGGTGGCATGTCTGGTTTCTTCAGCTAATAGAAGTCTAAGACAAAAAGGATCATTAATATAATTGCAAGCACGGAACTAGAGTAAAAGAACTAGAGTAAAAAAGTTCAAAGTAAATTCAACAGAAAGATTTTATTTTGTAAGTTTATGTCAATATTACCGGTAGTGATTTTATAAAAATCAATGTAAAATCTTCTTAAAAACTAGAGGATACTTTTAATTTCATTTCTTTGTGTACTTTTTTATACTTGATAGTAAAACACTGTTAAATTGAATATGATATATTGGTCAATATTTTAGATGTAGATCTTAATAAAGTCCTATGGGAGGACTTCATGTATGCGACATTCATGTTTTATTCATGTTTTAGCTGACAATATAAATAATCCTAAACATATTTCATTTATTTTCTCCACCTTCTTGATTGCTACAGGTGAGTAACAATGTATTTTTCGAAAGAGAACTAGGAGGAATAACGAGATAAATGCTGTCATACGATTTTAGTGTCGCACGATTTCATGGATCCCAACTCCTATAATTCAAAGATGTAATAAGTAAAAATGTTAAACGTGACTGTGTTTTTGATAATGCTATTGATATTTGTATATGATTCAAATTATAGTAGTTGATGATATTTAAAACAATCAACAAAAGTATATTCAAATTTAATTTTTATCATCGCAACATGTTTGGCCAAGCATGTTCTCATAAATATGGTATACGATTCTTATATGAAGTCTGTTTTTCAATTGCCCCTTTTGTAAATGTTGTAGGGCCTATGTATTCTAAAATTGTGGGGAATTGAAAAATTCTTTTATATAGTACCACATGCAGTTATTATCTTGATGTTTAAAATTATTGTATACTCAACACACTACCCTACATGTGTTTATTAATTGTATTTAAACAGACTTTACCAATTTACTAGGATTTGGTAATGTTTTTGATTTCTCCATAAAGGAAATATTAAAAAAATATTTTTTTTCAATCAACAGTTGGCCACTTAAAAAAATTATTGGCCCTTGTAAGCTACAAAATAAATACAGTACATTAATTTAACATTCCATAAAATTTTTATGTTTAAAATGTAATGGTTCTTAAATCCGTTAATATTTGTTTGATAGTCGAATTAAGTAGGGACCTATTCTCCAAAGTAATGTTGAAAAATAATTTTTAACAAGCATACCTTCTCATTATGATTTACTTTGAAATTCTCAGAGTATAATAAAACTGTTGACAGAAACTCCACTATGGTTGCTGCTACAGATTGCGCCTATCAAGAACGAACGGGACTTGGTGGTACTGTTCTTGCTCACATTTCGAGACATTACAGCTCTCAAACAACCCATCGAAACAGAGGACACGAAAGGAGGTGGGTGTAAAAGATTTCTACCAAGTATTTTCACAATCTATTAGAATAATATTATAACAGTTATACCTCAAGTAATAAGAGAAATCATTCATGAAAATTACAGATTGCTTGTTTAATATAGTTTTTTTTTTTGAGAGGAGGAGGAGGTAATGCTAATGCACACTGCAGAGACCCGGTAGGGTTGGACTCGTACCCACTAAACCCTCCCCTTCATCTCCTAGGACTAGCCTGCAACTGTTTTGCACATTACTTCGGACTAGACCTTTTGATTTTTACACCACTGGGGCTTTCCTCATTGGGGTGATCACAGTGTTAAAAACTATCGAGATCGACCTTTTTCGCCCGCAGTTTGGATTGGACATAGCTCTATCTACCCTTAATTGTGTTAAGTTAATGTTCCTTACTTAAAACAGACATTCAAAACATTGTCAACCAGCAGCTGTTAAAAATAGGTATTCCAACAGCAATAACAAATAACAACTTTGAATACTATAGGCTATAAATGTTGCTTAGAACTGCATGGACAGTCTGCTGCGACTATATAAAAAATTACTATTTCATAAAAAGTCAAATAAAACTAGCTACACTAAACCAATTTTTATAAGATTTGTTTTAAATCATTTGTTATTGATTATGGAACAAGTTTACAAAAGAATCAAAAACTTTGACTCAGTTATCTGACTCCCCTTTTAAATAACTAATTGGTATTAAATTTTGAAAAGGTTTTTGACGTCATATGAACAATGGTATAGATAAACCTAGGGCATAGACTGTGCAAAACATAAAAAACTGTGCACTAACATTGCAATAGTAATAATTGTTTGTGAACTTTAAAAATACAATTTAATTGAGCTTGTTCTGGTTTTTTACCTGGAAATTAATATAAAATAAAGTTTTTCTACAAATCTTTTTTAACCTCAAATGCCTTTCACCTAGAGCTTAGTGCCTGGGTGGTTAATTAAAGACAGCGAGGTGGTGTGGCGTAGTGGTGTGAAGCACGTAGGCTAGCTGCTTATGAAATGACAGGATTTGTTGACCACTGGTTTAAATCCAGCAATTATTAACTTTCTGGGCAGCTTGTTATTCCTGAGCTACAGTGTCACTATAAATGTGGCTGTGTCGTATGTTAAGGTTTAGGGTTTTATTACATAAAATATACATATGTTTGCTTTATTACTTACTTCATCCTGTGCCCTTTTCACTCTCACTTTCTGTCTACAGTGCCATAGGTATGTCCCTTCTAGTACAGAGATACTTCTCTCTCACAGAGCATCCTCCACATCCTCCTCACATTTCCCTCTTGGACTTCATCTTTTGCATTTTCCCCAGACTTAAACCTTCTTCACATATATTTGTTCTTGTTTTATCTTCTATTTTAATTTTCCTTTACCTAAAGCTTATTTTTGTTTCTTTTGCTATAGACCAAAGTAGTCCAATTTGGATATATTCAAAGTTAGAGTTTATGTTTCACGAAACCAATGATCTTCGTCTTTAACTATTTATTTTATGTTGACCTTTGTCCACTGAGACACACATTTCCGGTTTATACAGAAAATTTGATTATAAAGCCTATATTTTGAGGTGTATGGATAGTAGTAGGTGGAATACTCCTAAAACCATAGTGGTGGAAAGTATACGACTTAAAATCCTCGTTGTAGTTGCAATGAGTTTCTGTGAGTAGTAAGTAAAATTCCAGAAGATAAAATACATGTCTTGTAAGGTAAACAATTTTTAATGGATAACAAATAACCAATAAATTAGATAAATACAATGAATATGAATGAGTTCTGCGAAGATGTGAGGTGTTGTTGAGTAAGCGCGTGCAGGTGCCGCTGGGGGAGCACAGCCCGCCTTCGCATGGTACTGTGTGATGGTTTATATTAGACTTTATTTTAACTTATTAAAACCCAACCATCTGGAATTAATTCTGCTTTCAGATGACCTGGGTCTTGAAAGGAATATTATATTCCAAACTTCAAAATGGCATAAATTTAATCTTGTCTTATATTATCAAGAGATGACATGACATGAAACCCTCATCACATCACTCATCACACTTAGCTGTCACTCATATTCTCCTAAACATTAGCATCAGCAGGTTGTGGTTTGTCAGTATTATTTGGTTCAGACAAGTATTTAAAGTCTAATAAAAACTTCAGAGATAAGAATGATAACTTTAGTGACAAAGTCCATCTGTAAGTACCAAAGACTTTTAGTAAGCTTTCAAGCAATATAGGCTATAAATCTGAACATTGAAGAAAGAATGAACATTCATGGATACAACGAAGATTACAAATTAGAGATATTAACACTTAATTTAATGCTGTGAGTGTTCCACTTTCATGTTCGTACTAACTGGTTGAAACAGTGGACCTGTTGCCAGGACTGAGCAAGTTCGCCAAGCTAGCCCGCTCAGTTACGAGGAGTCGGAGTGTACTTGTGTCACAGTTCTCGTCTCATCTGCCCATCAAGGACACCACCAAGCAGTCACACTTAGCGCATGTAAGGTCAACCCTAGACCTAGCACCAGTGAGTCTCAATTTATTACTTTTAGGCATGAGCATGCCTCGTCTCCCCGATCTGCGTTTGTTCGTTTGAGAGCAGCCCGACTTTTTTTCTCAGTGTTGTACGAGTTAGTTATTTAATACTGCAATTACAATTTAAACATATGTAGGTTATTAACAAGAAACAACTAAAATAAGCTATATGTTGTCTTGAAAAATTAAACATGAATTTAAACTTTAGTCTTAATTAATTGCAATACTATTTTAAATAAAGTTTATTTTAATGTTTATTTTAATTTCTGATTTTAATACAGTTATGATGATGTAAAGAAGGTAGCATTGGAATTTAAATTATATATTTATGTCTACATCCCTGAAGCACATTATAAAGAAACTTAAAGAAATTTCATCAGTTAGCACAGAATCTTTCATGTCAGACAATATAGTGGTTTTTTTATAATATGTGAGCAAAAAGCAATTATATTGTACTATTCTTACACCAGATGCATCTTTCTCCATAAACACCTAAAATTATATTTTACATGTGATTTATTTAATGTTTATTGCTTGGTTTCTCATGATAGTACAAAATATAATATGAAAAATTATCGATTGTATGATATAATATTAGTGGATTTTCTAAAAGTCAATCACAGTTTTTGGATTGAACTCATTTTTAATAATATCAAAGAATTAATCATTGAATAGCTAATGTGACATATAGATGAGATCTGGCCATAAGCTTTAAAAAAATCACCCTAACATGATGTTTTATGCAGTTCAGTAACATAAGTTACCTCAAATTAAAACTCGTTTTGGGTAAGGTCGACAGGTCGGGATTCAAACTCTAGCACTTCCGAATGGCTAGAACGTTACACTCGTCAGCGCAGCGCTCTAGCAGGTTCAGCCATCAGTGCATAGGAGTAGAAAGCGCTTACTTGGTTGTAATACATGCCCGGTGGCAGTTTAGTGCACTTCGTGAGCAGGTTCAGTTGTTTGTCCCCAGAGGGCAACAGTCACAAAAGTGATAAGTTCACTAAAATTGACGACAGATACCTCCACCAGCCACTTCTTATTGAATTTGTAAATACGTTGTGAATTACGACCTTACCACTTCTAGGGTTAAAATAATTTATCTCATGGTTGGTTGCCAATAAAAAATGTTTATGTTAATAATTTTAATTTTCTTTAGCCTATTTATCCATAGAAACTTTCCCCAAAATATTAAAAAATCCCCACTATTAAAAAAAAAAATAGTTAGGGAATGTTGAAATTTATGTCCCAATTCTATCACTAGTAGATCATATTGAACTACAGTAGAACTCCAATTATCCGAACTCCGACTATCCGAATCGCCGATTATCCGAATCACTTTCAGAAAAAAAATTTGTCCAAAAAAGTCTAAGTGCGCTATTATTCTTCCCCCCGCGAAGCCCGAGTGTGACCTCTTGCAACTGCTCACCGTCAAGCGAATGCGTGACCTGGCTGCCCGAAAACCGATGAAGACCGCAAAACAGCTTACATTGACGGAGATGTTTAAAAAACAATGATTTACGTAGCTTTTTTTCTCTCTAATGGCAATTTAAAAAAAACTCCGATTATCCGAATATTTGATTATCCGAATGGGTCCCGGTCCCCATTAATTCGGATAATTGTTCTACTGTATTCATAAAATCAAGCTAATGTTGAATTTGAATAATTCACCCTTATTTTTCTATGTATTAAAGTCAGCTGACTTTAATAAGATATATAATATCTTATATCTTCCATACAGGATTATTTTGGGAATCATTTTTAAGATTGTTTATCTTAAACTTATGTATTTACTAATATCTCTACTCATAATCTGAACCAAACTTGTATTTGTCACGATAGAGAAGTGAGGTAGTTATGACTATTGCAATGACAGTTGCCGTAACTGTTGTGATTGCAGTATTATTGTACTAGTTAAGTGTGACCCAGGGCTGCTCTCTTGTTCCAAATTATCTGGTAAAAGGGCATGTAATTGGATGTTTAAGTGTACACCCTTCGATCCTATTATCCTAACCGTGTCTTGTTGTAATACTGTTCAACATTAGCCACAAACTTGCGCAGCTGTGGCTGGATTGGAGTTTCAATTTCCCCTTAACACTTTCTGTGTTGATTTTTCCATAGAAAAGTCTAGACATATTTGTGTGAGCAAACATTTTAATGAGCAATAAAACCTTAAATGTTTATATTTAAGGTGTTATGTAAGGGTTATATTTACTAAATCTCTCTGTGATTTAGTAAATCAAAAATAAATTTTGTAGTTATATCAAATGAAACAAATTATTTTAATTGTGATTCATGATTTAAATTATGTTTATAATACAAGTTAATTTATGCTTTTAGTAGTAGCACTTGGGTTTTACACCAAAATCCAGGAAAATTAATTCTAATGTAAGTTAAAATATTTTTGTGAGTAAAACTAAAATTTTTAAGCATAATTTTAAATCTTGGATCTTATTAATCAACCAAGCTAGTCGTTATAAAAATAGGCTAACATGTTTAGTCTCAATTTTATTTCATTCATCTTATTATTCCTATCCTGAACAATGTGATAACTGTTTGTAATCTTTTATCTATTTCATGATAAGAAGCTGACAGCTAACATACTTGAATATCAATATTACGAGACTTTTCTTACCACAATAAAGTTTTTCTGCTTGTTGAGTTAATGTTTTGACTGGTTTTTGTTTGGTTTGGTGTCATATTTTTTTCCTAACTAAGGGAAACCCAATAAAGCTAGAAATTATTTGATTATTTATGATTGAATGGCCCCCCATAAAAGGTTCCAAGTAACAAAATGTCCAAAACGGAGATATTTAGTAGAAAAGGTTCTAAGTTTCCTAACGTTTTCCGGGGGACCCATTCAATTACACATGAAGTTATATAATAACAGCCTTATTGCAGTTTGATATCAAATTTTCATCCAAAATTGTTGATTAGTAAGGGAAATATTAATTTTTCCTAATCCTCCTCAAGATAAGCATTGGAGCCCCTAAATACAATGTACTGTGTTTAGATTTTTTAATATCTCGGTAACCGTTGGAGATAGAAAAAAACTAAATTGTGTAGTTTTTTAAGCTGATTCTAATGGTAAAATATAAAATTTTAAAAATTACTTGGAAAAACGCAAAAAACCAACAAAACCGCCCCAAACGACCTGTTGATTAACTGATATGTCTTGTAGATTTTTTAATATCTCGGTAACCGTTGGAGATAGAAAAAAACTAAATTGTGTAGTTTTTTAAGCTGATTCTAATGGTAAAATATAAAATTTTAAAAATTACTTGGAAAAACGCAAAAAACCAACAAAACCGCCCCAAACGACCTGTTGATTAACTGATATGTCTATATGTCTGATATGTCTTGATTATGAACTCGTTCGAGCAAATGTAGGAATACATGTCTCTACCAAATTTGGTCTCGTGTACTGAATGAATGACTGTTAGAGTGTAGTGATTAAGCAAAGCAATCATTTCTTTGTAGGTCACGACATTGGCTGATACAGATTAATTTTAATATAAACCTGTCAGCCAGTTTATTGGAATTACTGAAAATTATAGATATGTAGAACACCACAAACTTTTTACTAAAACAAAACAAATATATAAATGTGACTTGACATATCATCACATTCCACGCCTGTTCAAAACCACCCACGAGCCCCAATGTGTGTGTCTCTGGCCAGACATTCAATTTATTTTCATCACGATCCAAGATTGTCTCAGTTACACACCTTAGTGTAGCTTCAAGGATTACTTCCCTTATAAATATTTTTAAAAAGTGAGTGAAAATTTAATAAAGCTATATCTAGGAAAGTTATGAAGTGAATAATAATATAAATCTCTTACATAAAAAACTTATTTTTAATGCACAAATTTCTTAAAACTGGAACTCAACAACCACAAAGTCTCATTGTTTTAGTGTGAGATTTTCTACTGTATTATTTTTCAATATTAATTTAATATTTCTTAAAAATAAGCTGCACCTTCATTGGGTAAAATTGCAATAGTACACGTATGTAGATAGTTTTAGTATCTCGCCAAGACCTAGTATAGGGGATTTTTGTTGTAGTGTCTGATTAGGAATTTGTTCTACTCATTAATTTTCAAACTATTCTTGGACAAAGTGACCAGAGGCTATTATACTTTTATTCACACTTAAAAAAAATATTTATTTGGTAGAAGAAAAAATAACTTAACTATGAATGACAATGATAAATAAATAATAGTAATTATTTTTTAAATTAAAATGAAGACTAAATAAAATATAAAATGTCTTTATCACTAGGAGCAATTAAACTATTTTTTTTTAAAGTTTAACAGTTATTTTGATGTATCCTGTGGTTTTAAATATCTCTCACGCAATATGGTATGTTTAGTTGACACATGTCTTGTTGCCAGATGATGAGCCTGGGTGCAGATGTGATGTCACAGTACCGCCAGGAAGCCCCCAAGACTCCTCCCCATATCTTGTTTTATTATGACCAGTGACAGTGACACATGTCTTGTTGCCAGATGATGAGCCTGAGTGCAGATGTGATGCCACAGTACCGCCAGGAAGCCCGCAAGACTCCTCCCCACATCATGTTTTATTATGACCAGTGACAGTGACACATGTATTGTTGCCAGATGATGAGCCTGAGTGCAGATGTGATGCCACAGTACCGCCAGGAAGCCCCCAAGACTCCTCCCCATATCTTGTTTTATTATGACCAGTGACAGTGACACATGTCTTGTTGCCAGATGATGAGCCTGAGTGCAGATGTGATGCCACAGTACCGCCAGGAAGCCCGCAAGACTCCTCCCCACATCATGTTTTATTATGACCAGTGACAGTGACACATGTATTGTTGCCAGATGATGAGCCTGAGTGCAGATGTGATGCCACATTTTCAAACTATTCTTGGACAAAGTGACCAGAGGCTATTATACTTTTATTCACACTTAAAAAAAATATTTATTTGGTAGAAGAAAAAATAACTTAACTATGAATGACAATGATAAATAAATAATAGTAATTATTTTTTAAATTAAAATGAAGACTAAATAAAATATAAAATGTCTTTATCACTAGGAGCAATTAAACTATTTTTTTTTAAAGTTTAACAGTTATTTTGATGTATCCTGTGGTTTTAAATATCTCTCACGCAATATGGTATGTTTAGTTGACACATGTCTTGTTGCCAGATGATGAGCCTGGGTGCAGATGTGATGTCACAGTACCGCCAGGAAGCCCGCAAGACTCCTCCCCATATCTTGTTTTATTATGACCAGTGACAGTGACACATGTCTTGTTGCCAGATGATGAGCCTGAGTGCAGATGTGATGCCACAGTACCGCCAGGAAGCCCGCAAGACTCCTCCCCACATCATGTTTTATTATGACCAGTGACAGTGACACATGTATTGTTGCCAGATGATGAGCCTGAGTGCAGATGTGATGCCACATTACCGCCAGGAAGCCCGCAAGACTCCTCCCCACATCTTGTTTTATTATGACCAGTGACAGTGACACATGTATTGTTGCCAGATGATGAGCCTGAGTGCAGATGTGATGCCACAGTACCGCCAGGAAGCCCCCAAGACTCCTCCCCACATCTTGTTACATTACTGTGCCTTCAAGGCCATCTGGGACTGGGTCATACTCTGCCTCACTTTCTACACAGCTATTATGGTCCCCTACAATGTCGCCTTCAAGAACAAGACGTCCGAAGATGTTTCTTTGCTCGTCGTGGATTCCATCGTGGACGTAATCTTCTTCATCGATATCGTCCTCAATTTCCACACCACGTTTGTTGGCCCTGGCGGTGAAGTGGTTTCTGACCCAAAAGTAATACGAATGAACTATCTCAAGTCTTGGTTTGTCATTGACCTGCTGTCCTGCCTCCCTTACGACGTGTTCAACGCCTTCGACCACGATGAAGACGTAAGTAATGGCTACATCTCTCCTGACTGCGAGACTGACGACGAGTCTGACCTGTTTGATGGAAATGTAAGTGGGTGACATCGATGCTTGCTTAGACCTCTCTCTCTGTCTCTCTGGATAGGCCTTCACAAGCGGATGCGGCTTTTAATTTTCTTGCAGATTTATAATTCTTGATAAGTTTTGTGAATAAATACTTCATAAAATGGAAACTCTTACTAATTAAAACAAGTTTTAATCTACTTGCTTTCCTCACTTTTTGTTTATAACCTCCCCATTTTACATATGTTTAGACAAAGTTTAAGTTTATGGCTTAGTAACAATAAAATGAATACTGCAGAACTAGAGATCAGAATGATTTACCAAGAAAACCCATCACGTTAAATATGCTTACATATAACTATAACACTTACGAGTATTGGACATTTATATTTCAATAAATACATGCTTGTTTTATAATTTTTTTACCTTTGAAATCATTTCTAGTAATAACAAGTAAAATTATTTTAAAAGCATGTTAAAGCTTAGTCTAAAAAATAGTTTTAGTTAAAACATAGAGAGGTCTGCTTAATAGATGGAATGGTTTGTTAGATAGAACAGACTGTTAGAGTCTGACTATGTCTCTCATAATCAGAGGGGATCTGGACTTGTTTTCTAGCACCTCAGAGTTTTTCACCTTTGCTTCGGTGCACTTAGCTTTAAAGTGACATTTTAGTTTTATAAAATATATTTCATTATATTCATATTTCACTCTTATTTTACCTGCAGTATGAAATCGACAAAAACTTTTGTACCAACTTCCCATTAGTAATGGTGTTTAGCCTACAGCAAAATATTAAATTACATTACAACCTGTTAACATCTCTCATGCTTCATTATAAACTGTTAGAGCTAAATTTACAAGTTTGGAAATTTGATTGCTTTGAGTAGTGATGCTACTAAGTCTTTTTGTTTCCGAGAATGATCCTGGGTCGAAGAAGTAATTGATGAGTAGGGATTACAAAGACAAACAAAGCCATTAATGATAACAGCTCTACAGGGATTAAAATTAATCTGGCTATACATCCTACCTTTTACATATATTATTAAACCAGAATTATAGCTTTTCAAATGAAACATTCAAGTAGTAACAAAATATTCTCTCCACTTCACTCCATTTCTATTTTGTTCTTTATTCTGCCAATTTTTTAAGTCACAATTAAATCTACTAAAATTAAATGAGAGACAGAGATATAATACAAGATAATCATTTTTTTGAAAGTGCCATCGATGTCACTGCTTCTTGCCTCATTCAAGTTGGCTTTTATTAGTAATAAATTACAAACCACTTCACGGCAAGCGCTAAATCACAATTATGTTTGGTACTACACTTTAACTTTATACTAAACTGTATACACAATAAGTTACCTATTTGTTACAACCACATTATCAAGTTTGCTACTGATCTACAGATATATCACTATTGTAAAACACAGATAATAAAAATATATTGTTTGTAGATTTAAGAAAACCAAATGAATATGACATCATATAAGTTTCATCAGATGCAGACAAGGGTTTTAGGTAGCTTATAAACTCTGAGGAGAACTCAAGAGTAAGGGTTATCTCAGATTAGATTATTAGATTATTAAAATGGCAACCATACCACAAGGGAGGTATTTTAAGCCAAATATGAATGAGGATTGAGTGTAAGATGATTGTGGCACTATCTTGTAGTCTTGTTACTGACCAAGGTTGACATGTTCCTTAGACAGGACTGTTAATTAATAGCCTAACAGCCGATGGCAACAACTAAGGGACCTACAGTTTGGTTGGAATTCAAACCACAGCCTCTAAATTACGAATTGATCTAAATATGAGGATGGTTTTTGCGGATTAACGTAGTATTCAACAGTGTGGACATTAATCCACACAAGAGAACACTACACCCACTGATTATCCCACACAACTATCCACAATCCGTGACCTCCAAGGAGCTGGATTACAGGACGACGCCACCCTCCCATCTATTAGTATATGTTAAAAATATAACATAATAGATAAAAGTATTTCATTAATAATTTTGTTTCAAGTACAAAATTAATCACTGAGAGTAGTACTGAAAACCATAATACACAACAAAATAAAAAAACATAATAGCAAAATTTGGCTTATAAAATCGGTGGTAAATGTTTTAGAACCAATCCATTAATATCATTATGATGCTTTTTAGGAATTCATAAAACCACTATTATGTTTAGGAAACAGCTGACAAGAAGAAAAAGGGGTTGTTTACAGTCATATAACGTTTGTCAAGATTGGTCGTTTGCTTACTTCTAGAAATCAAAAACGAAAATTTGTTCAAATGATGTATAATTCTTTTGTGTATAAAAGAAGGTGGTAACTGGAAACTATATAGACAACCAGCACCACCTGTTGGTCAATGTTTTTGGGACCATTTTTACATTAGTACTGTATTAAAGTTTTACAGTTTAATGGCTCCAACACATAAATTTTAGTCATAATAGGTTTGGAGAAAATATATATTATAAAAATATATTGTTGAAAACAAAAAAAAAATCAAGAAACAAGATACAAAATCACATGTGAACACTTTCCTTTTAAAAATACCGTAGGTACTTGCAGAATTCTTTGTATCGTTTGGTGCAGGTTATCAGCAATTTATTTAATGCTCTGAAGGTGGTCTGTCTGCTGAGACTGGGCAGGTTGATTCGAAAGCTTGATCGGTATCTAGAGTATGGAGCAGCAATGCTGATTCTGTGTATGGTTTGATCCAGGGTATCGGCAGTTTATTCAGTGCGCTGAAGGTGGTCCGTCTGCTGAGACTGGGCAGAGTAGTTCGAAAGCTTGACCGGTATCTCGAGTATGGAGCAGCAATGCTGATTCTACTCCTCTGCTTCTATATGCTTGTGGCTCATTGGCTTGCTTGTATTTGGTATTCAATTGGTGAGTATAATTTCACTTTTGAAAATTACATGTGCAAATTTATTCATATACTATAGGATGAAATGAATGAATTCATGTGTTAAACAGTTTATCCAATGCTGAATTATTTAATTCCATTTGATTTAATATTTAATGATTTATTTCATTAGCTTTCCAATGGTATTTCCAATGGTAATTTTAAATATTGATTAAAAAAATTGATTGTAGAAAATGTCCAAAATATATATTTGGCCACCATCTTACAGAAACCAAACGTCTATCAAAGATGTTTGGCCGTTTTAGGGTAAAAAATAAAGCCATTAAACTAGAGGTGTGCGAGTCTGGATTTTTAAGCTCAAGCTGAACCGAGCTTCTTGCACATTTTCGAGCTTGAGCTTTTATAAGCAGAGTTTTTTTTTAAATAAAACGGTATGAGGTTTAGTGTCTTAAGCCTATTAATAGCAATCACTGCTAGCCAGTCAATCAATAGTAATCTTATTTTTCAGATATTTTTGTGTATCCTTTAGTATTTCACTGGTCATTAAAATCCTTAAACAGATCAAGTGAAAATTCAAGGTTAATTTTGTTAACTATAGTTAGCCCGGTAACTGACAAAAAACAGATTTCACGACTCCCTGTTAAAGTGGAATACATTGTTAGATTTTAACTGACAAAATTTAACCAGTTACAACCTTGTAATCTCTCACTAACCCTAGAACGGACAGGCTGGGTCTGTGAGACCCAGGCGCGTTTGTTATTGTTCTAATTCAAGGTCATTGGTCTATAAAAACGCCGAGGTTCTTTGTAGCTTCCTAAAATACTCCAAAGAAAGCAATAGTGTAGTGAGTTTTTCCACTGCAACCCTCAGTTTGCAGTTATCAACTGGTTTTGGTGGAGGTGGGTCTGTCAGACTCACCCCGTCCGTTTATGTAACTTTATTCGACCGAGACAAGTTTATGTTTTTCAAATATTTTTAATTCATATCTTAAATAATTTTACTATTTTTAATAGTTTTATGTACCGACATAGTATAGTGATTTAAAAAAATATGGATAGCGGAAAACGGCCAAGTAACAATGAAATCGACCGAATTGTGTTGGAGGTTTTATTGGAAAGTGAAGTTGGTGATTTCGACAATGATCCTGACTTTCTTTTGGAATTTGATAATAATATGGTTAGCAAGATTGAAGAAGGGATCAACAATGAACTTCAAAATCATTTAGGCACACATGCTTTGAGTGAACAAAGTGTAAAATCTGATTACGAGATGTTGTGTAACAACTGTTGTAACAAATAATTTTTTAAAGAAATTCAAGCCCTTCAAAAACGTATTTGTTCAGCCTTGGACTTTTATGGACTTATAGCTAAGCTCAGTGCCTGCCTCTATATTCAATATGGTTAATTATTAATAATTGCATTTTTCACATGTAATTTTAAAAAATTTCTATTTTTATATTTCACCATTAGAATCAGCTTAAAAAAACTACACACTTAAGTTCCTTAAATGTTTTCTCTATCTCCAACGGTTACCGAGATATTAAAAAATCTAAACACAGTACGTTGTGTTGTGGGGCTCCAATGTTAATCTTATGGAGGATAGGGCAAAATTAATACTTCCCATATTAATGAATATTTTAGGATAAAACTTGATATTAAGCTTCATCTGGTTGAGACCTAAACATTTATGCTTAAAAATCATAGTTTATGTGTTTATCATGGCAGCAAACCTGCATACTCTTTTCCCATAACAATCATATAGGGAATAGGCAAACTCCTTTATTTATGGACAGATGTTGATGAAAGTTGGTATAAATGTTAAGACAAAAATTATTTATGGTAGAAATGCCTAATTTCAGTGTTCCTCAAAGCAGCAAACCTGCACACTCTTTCCCATGTTAATCTTATAGAGAATAGGCAAATAATTCTCATGTTTATGGACAGATTTTTATAAAACTTGTCATATATTATTATTATATTATTGATTTGGAAATTCGCTGAGTATGCAGGTCTGCTGCGACGGGGGTATTAACTATTTTATTTAATCAAAGAATTAGAAGTGACTTCGTATTTATGCAGCTATAACAATAAACTAAAAGTGTACTACTAATTTTGAGTGAACAGGGTTAAGGCACTGGTATCCTGATCGAGTTTCATAAAAAAAAATGACAACTGCTTCTTAATTCTTATTACAACATTGTGATGATGAAACTAAAATACTCTCAACCTCTCACATCGGCTGACGTTTAACCCTTATTAAGCACTATTGAAAATCACGGTCTCTGCTCATTTAGTGTAAACAAATCTAAGTATTATCTTCCCAATGTTCATTTTGGATTAAGTAGCTTGTATAAAGTATAAAACAACTGTGAGATGTCAGCGAGTTGCAATTGTATAGCGCTATCAAAGTCAACAATTACGTCACGGTGCTGCCATCTCCGAGCTAATACGCACAACTACTTGTGTAGTTCCCTATTCTGACGCTTGAGTTTGTTATTTTGCCGCTAGAGTATGGTTTTATAGCCAAATAAGTGCTTTCTCAGACGGTGGTCCTTTGTAGTGTAGTGGTTAGACTTTTGTGCTGACGATTCGGAGGGACGAGGGTTCGAATCCCGACCATGAGCAATCCGAATTTGGCTTGTAAATGTGTGGTATAGTGGAGTGGAGGGCCCACCTTAAATAAACGGTGACCGTTCTTCAAATTCTTCCAATCTTCAAATTTTATTTTCCACCATTAGAATCAGCTCAAGAAACTACACAATTTAGTTCCTTAACGTTTTTCTCTATCTCCAACGGTTACCGAGATATTAAAAAATCTAAACACAGTACGTTGTATTTAGGGGCTCCAATGCTAATCTTATGGAGGATAAGGAAAAATTAATTAATTAAGTAAATTTCCCTTAATAACCAATAGTTTTGGATGAAACTTTGTATTTTGCTTCATGTGATTAGGATCCATAGGTTTAACCTATAAAATTATAGTTTATGTGTTCCTCACAGCAGAAAACCTCTGCATACTCTTTCCTATGTTAATCTTATGGAGAATTGGCAAACTCCTTTATTAATCCTTATAGATAATGATAAACTTGATAAATGGTCAGAATAAAAACAGTTTATGGTAAAAATTCCTACTTTTACTGTTCCTCAAAGCAGCAAACCTACTTACTCTTTTCCATATTAATGTTACGGAGAAAAGGCAAGATGCTGTAATTTATCAACAGGTATTGATTGATAAATTTGTTATATACTTGTATTACTATTGCGGTGGAAATTCGCTGAGTACCCAGTGTGCTGCAATGGGGGTATACATATATATATATATATATATACATGCATGTGTGTGTGTGTGTGTGTGTGTGTGTGTGTGTCTGTGAACATGATAACTCTCATAAAAATGGTTCGATCAAGACCAAATTAGGTAGAGACGTGTAATAAATACAAAACACTTGTAACATGCAAACTATTTTTTATTTTATTTCATAACTGAATTGTAAATATTATGAAAAATCAACAATTACAAAAATGTAAACAAATAACATATGATAACATCTGAAACAGTAAAATATGTAATAGTGGTCTCCCCCTAAACTTTCGTACGCAACATTTGGTCTGCGTGGCATCTCCAAATTTGTATGTTATCCATCTTGCTGTAATAGTGAAGGTGACCATCTCTACTTTGGACATTTCCGTAGCTCCATTTATATTTTCCAGAGTAGTTTCGGACTTGTACTCGCTCTCCTGGTTTGAAGTATTGCACTATTCCTTTGGGTTCTTTGGTTTCATTCTTGCTCTTAGGAAGAAGTAGACTTAAATATGTGCGAATCCTCCTATTGAACATCAGGAAGTAAGAGCTGTTCCCAGTTGAAGTAGGAGCTTGACGAATTTTCATTAGCAGTTGGTGAAGTTTTTCTTCTAGTGTACCAGGTTCATCTGACATACAGTTGATAAGTTTTTTTATTGTTTGTACAAAGCGTTCGACCTGGCCATTAGATGAAGGATGATAGGGAGCCGTCATTTTGTGTATGGTTCCACATTTATCCAAAAAGGTACTAAATTCAGAAGAGGTAAATTGACGACCATTATCTGAGACTATAACACTAGGTAGTCCAAAGGTGGTGAATATTTTACGCAGCTCTCTGATTGTCCAAGAAGATGTAACAATCTTTGTAGGTACGACTTACACCCATTTGCTGAATGCGTCCACCACCAAAAAGAAGTAATTTCCGTTGGTGGGGCCGGCAAAATCTATATGGATCCGCTGCTAAGGTTGACCTGCTGGTTCCCAAGGGTGGTTGATTTCCTTCTTTGGTAAATTTTGTTTTCTCTGCACTGCCTGCATTTAGAAATATTATCTTCTATGTCTTTGTCCAACCCCTTCCAGTAGCAAAAACTTTGTGCCAATGCTTTGGCCCAAGAGCTAGGAATCATTACCCTCCAACCTTTCATGATACAACCATCATGTAGACTCACCATCATGATAACCAAAGGGCTCCAGGGATTGTCCAGTTTCCAAAGCTAGTAGCAACCGTTGCATATTTTCATCCCTTTTAGTTTCTTGAGCAATTCGGCTATGGTTTATGTTGATTGTTCCAATTTGTTACATATAGAAAATATCAGTCTGGTCCATGCTGGAATTAGATAGTTTTTCGACAGGAAACCTTAAAAGGAAGTCTGCATTTCCATGATCGTTTGTTCGTCTAAACTCTATTTGGTAATCAAAACCTGATAGGAAGTGTGAATAGTTGAAAAGTTGAGTAGCTGACATGGAAGGTAGGTTTTTATCAGGATTGAATATTGTGACTAACGGCTTGTGATCTGTTACTGGAATAAATTTACGTCCATAGCAGTATTGGAAGAACTTTTTTAGTCCCCAGTAAATTCCAGTAGCCTCCTTATCAATTTGGCTATATTTTTCTTCTGGCTTCGTCAGTGTTCTTGAAGCAAAGGCTATAGGCCTTTCACTTCTATCTGAAAATCGATGTGACAGTACTGCACCAAGTCCCACTGGTGATGCGTCTGTCGCCAATACCAAAGGTATGTTTAAGTCAAAATGAGTGAGGACAATTTCATTTGTAATGATCTCCTTGACCTTCTGAAAGCTTTGTTCGCACTGATAAGTCCACTTGTACTTCTCCCCTTTTTTTGCAATAGTTTATGTAAGGGATTCAGAATCGTAGCCAGGTTTTCAATAAATCTGTTATAATAGTTGACAAGACCTAAAAAGGTGCGCAGTTCATTGACATTTTGGGGTTGTCTTGCTTGTCTGATAGCCTTAACTTTATCTTCTGATTTATGAATCCCGGTGGCATCGATAGTGTAACCTAGGTACTCAATTTTGTAATGAAAAAACTTGCATTTATCTCTATTTAACCTCAGTCTGTTCACTTTTATTCTTTGGAGAACCATTTCCAAGCGATTGATCAACTCTTCTTCTGATTTTCCTTGAATGATTATGTCATCAAAGAAGCATTGAGTGCCTTCTATACCTGATAATACCTTGTCCATGATTCTTTGCCAAATTCCTGGAGCTACTTTAACCCCGAACATGAGGCGATTAACTTGGAACTGGCCCTAATGTGTGCTTAAGGTTTGAGTGTCAGCACTGGCCTCATCCATTTGTAGGTGTAGGTAAGCATTCTTTAAGTCCAGTGTACAAAATATTTTGCCACCACTCATATTTGCGAAAATATTATCGATTTTTGGTATTGGGTAGTGCTCATTTTGGATTTGTCTATTCACCGTAACCTTAAAATCAGCACATATTCAAACTTCACCGTTGGGTTTTATTACTGGTACTATTGGTGTTCCCCATTCCGAATTTTCTGTCTTTGTTATTATTCCTGCTGTTTCTAAGCGTTCAAGTTCCATTTCTACCTTTTGTTTCAAGGCATAAGGTATTGGCCTTGCTTTAATAAATAATGGACGAGCTTCTTGTACCAACTGTAAGTGGCCAAGTTAATCAGGTATTTGGCCAACACCTGGCTCAAAAACATCATTGTATTTGTGAATGAGTTCATCCAAACAATGTTTTCTAGTTTCTTGTTCGGTTGTTTTTAATGTTTTTACTTCCTTCCAGTCTAACTGCGCTTCTCGTAACCAGTCTCGACCGAAAATAGGATCCAAGTGATTGTCCACAATGTATAGTTTACCCGTAAAACTTTGCTTTTTGTATGAACATTGAATAAAAACAACGCCTTTGGGCTTAACTACTTCCCCTGTATGGGTTTTGAGCTGTAGCTGTGTATTGAAAAGTCTTCTGTTTGTAATAAGTTTCTTGAACATACTATATGGTAGCGTGCTAATGGCTGAACCTGTATCCAGCTCCATTTGGACTGGATTTTCCTCTAACAAAACATCAATAAGCATTTTATCATTATTTCTAGTATTCAATTTATAAATTTCATGAGTTTCTTCTTGACAATCATGGTTCACATCCTCTTCCGGCTGGTAAACCTTTGCTCTCTTTTCTTGCATACACACACTAGCAATGTGACCCTGTTTTTTGTATTTTTGACATGTTTCAGAAGCAAACTTACAGTTATTGGCTCTATGGTTCCGTGAGCCACAGCGGAAGCATCTTCCTCTCAACTTATCAAAAGGTGAAGGTTGAGTTTTCTTTGGTGAATTGTTCAATTTTTTGTTTTCAATCCTGTGAATGGTACTATTTGTAAATTCAATATTTGTTTTGACTAGGGAACTTTCATCTTTCGCTAGTTCCATTGCTGTAGCCAATTTAACAACATCATGAAATGAATTAGTTGTTTTCTCTTGTAGTATCCTAGTTCTAACGTCAGCATCTTTAATTCCTCTGATGAACTGCATGCGTAAAAGTGTATAGCTATGGTTTTCCCACAACTCTCACATGAAAAATCACAATCTGTTGTTAATTTTTGAAGCTCAGCAGAATATATTTTCACCGTCTCTGATGGCCCCTGAACCCTTGATGAAAATCTATGTTGCAGTGCCCATGTACTCGGCTGAGGATCGACATAGTCCGAGAGTAACTGAACTATATCTGAGTAGGTTTTATCCAGTGGGTCCTCAGGCGCACACAAATCGTACAATTTCTGATGTAGAGCCGGAGACAAGGCATGGAGAAGTGTGTAAACCTTGTCTTTGGCCTGTAGACTACGTCCATGTAAATACATAAAGATTTCCAAACGCCTGATGAAGTTCTTGAATGTCTCATCGTCTTGAAAAGGGGCGAATGATATAGCTGAAGTAAGAGAACGATACATCTGATTACCTATGACGGTCATACTACCTCGTTGAACATCTTTCTCTAGCTCTATTTGTGTTTTTCTCATTCGAAACTGATCTTTTACTTTATAATATCGTTCTTCCATATCAACTCTGTACCTAACCTCTTCATCAATATCTTCCTCCTTTGATTTCAATTCTATTTTAAGTTGAATGGCTTCAAATCTTTTCCAGTTTTCTTCCAATACATCAATTCTGTTTCTGTTCTACAGAATTTCTGTAGGTATACTAGATATATCATCTAATAGTCTGTCTGCTCTTATAATCTGGCCTTTTACAACAGCCCGTGCTTTCTTTAAATCTTCTATTAAATCAAAGTTTTGTAATATTTCCATAATGAACTTGGAAAAAAATATGTAAAGAATTAAAATAACAAAGTAATAAAGTTAATTAATTGAATATGACAACATTTTTATACTCGTCGCCACTAATAAATACAAAACACTTGTAACATGCAAACTATTTATTTCATAACTGAATTGTAAATATTATGAAAAATCAACAATTACAAAATGTAAACAAATAACATATGATAACATCTGAAACAATAAAATATGTAATAACGTGTATTCCTACATTTGCTCGGATGAGCTCGTAATAGAAACATATCGGTCAGTTGGAACGGGTAGTTTTGGGGTTTTTGTAGTAAAAAATTGGGGTTTGTGCGCTTTTCATACGTAGTTTTTAAAAACTTTAAATTTCATCCTTCACCATTAGAATCAACTTAAAAAACTACACAATTTAGTTCATTTAAGTTTTGCTCTATCTCCAATGGTTACCGAGCTATAAATATTCTAAACACAGTGCGTTGTATTTTGGGACTCCAATGTTAATCTTATGGGGGATAAGAAAAAATAATTTTTTACTTATCAATGTATATTTTTGGATGAAACTTGATATTTAGCTTCATGTGGTTGAGATTCATCCATTTATGCTTAAAAATCATATTTTATGAGTTTATCATGGCAGCTAACCTGCATACTATTTTCCCATGTTAATCTTATGGAGAAGGCGAATTCACTCATTAATGTACAGTGAAACCAGAGTACCTGGTGACCGAGCTTTGCTCGTATAAAATAGGACATGTCTTGTAAAAAAAATTAATTAGAAAAATTAAAACACATTTATTACTCTATATGGTTTAAATAAACCCGATTTAATACAACATAATTAATATAGCACTGAACGAAAATTATTTCCCGCGATGGGGATGGAATTCGCGACCTACAGTTTACGAGGCCAGCACGCTACCACTGGACTACGGCGTCTGCCAAATGGGTGACGCCAACAAGAAATTTCAACAATTTCAAATTCAACAAGAAATTTTTATTTTTTTATGATAGACATGCATATTTGTATAAGTTGTGTTAGTAATTTAACGAACATTTTTATAACTCACTGAGTTAACATCCCCATGCTACTAATAAGTCTTAAAAAAGTAAGAAAAAGTAAGTTTTATCTTTCAATAATGATTGATAGGTCGTTCGGATGCAGACAATGGTGTCCAGTACTCGTGGCTGTGGAAGTTGGCCAACGTAACACAAGCTCCCTACAGCTACATCTGGAACAATGACTCTACTCAGCCTTCCCCAGAGCTGATCAATGGACCCTCCCGCCGCACTATGTACGTCACCGCACTCTACTTCACCATGACTTGCATGACCAGTGTTGGGTTTGGGAATGTCGCTGCTGAGACGGACAACGAGAAGATATTCACCATATGTATGATGATAATTGCAGGCAAGTGTTGGAAAATGTGACAGAATAATGTAATTTAGTTATGTGTAATGCAGTTATGGTGGATAGTTTTGAGTAAAGTTAATATTAGAGTTGTGCGGATAGTGAATTATTTTTTCAGATTGGATAGCTCAAGTTCGAATCGGATCCGGATCGGATAGTTATGGTTCAGATTGGATAATTTTTGGATTCAGATACTCGCAATAACACAGTGGAATCACACTTATTTGGAATAAATCAATAAAATTGTATCAAATTTATTAAATGGGACATAAAAAATCATAAATTCTTCATAGGATAAACAACAAAACTAAAATTGTTACTTCACTTCATTTAAAAGTAACAATTTTTAGTTTGGTGTAATTCACGAATGAAATCAACAGAAACCTTATACTTAACCAATAAATTACATCGACAAATCTTAGTAATTAGTTGTATAAACCATGGATAGATAGTTTGATAGATAATAATTCTCAATTTAATTTCATGATTCAACTATTTTATTCATTACAATGATAAATACCCCCGTCGCAGCAGACCGGCGTACTCAGCGAATTTCCAAATCAATAATATAATTATAATAATATATGCCAAGTTTTATAAAAATCTGTCCATAAACATGAGAATTATTTGCCTATTCTCCATAAGATTAACATAGGAAAGAGTGTGCAGGTTTGCTGCTGTGAGGAACACTGAAAGTAGGCATTTCTACCATAAACAATTTTTATTTTTAACATTTATACCAACTTTCATCAACATCTGGCCATAAATAAAGGAGTTTGCCTATTCTCCATATGATTAACATGGGAAAAGAGTATGCAGGTTTGCTGCCATGATAAACACATAAACTATGATTTTTAAGCATAAACGGGTGGATATCAACAACATGAAGGTAAATACCAAGGTTAATCCAAAAATATTCAGTGATATGGGAAATATTAATTTTTCCTTATCCTCCATAAGATTAACAGTACCTGGTGACCGAGCTTTGCTCGTTTATACATGTATTATAAAAATTAATTAGAAAAATTAAAACACATTTATTACTCAATGAAAACATTTATGTGGTTTAAATAAAACCGATTTAATACACCATAATTAATATAGCACTGAACAAAAAGTATTGCCCCTGATGGGGTTAGAACACGCGACCTTCATATTACGAAGCCTATACACTACCGCTGGACTACGGCGTCTGCCAAATGAGCAACGCCGGTTAAGGTCTTTTAGCCAACCTCAATTGTTTTAGCCGATTATTTACTGTTTAACTATCCATACAGTTATTATTAGCCTGTGACCAACTGATTTTGATATAAACGGAATGAGGATTGAAAATCAAAAGAGAAATTTAATTTACACATATTAATTGGTTTGTTACAGTGGCTTCAAGCAATACAACAAAACACGAAAGAATTTGGAAATACTCTTTCCAGGTTTTATTTCGCACAGTTATGTTACCCTTAAGTTTTTACAAATCGTTTAGTAACCTGATAATTTTACATTTATTACATACATATAATAAATATTTATGAAAAACCTCTATTCACATATTGTTCTTTGCCGTCTTCAATCAAAAACTGTCAAACGGTTATAAACAGCTGTTTTGGTTTATATTGTTTACATTTTATTCTCCATAAGCGTAATGTTAAATTTTTAGATTTTAAACTTAATATTACAAGAAAACGCGAATTTTCCTGGACATTAGACCTATCTAGAACTTATTTTCTACTCGGAAATTAGTTATTTCCAAAATTTAAAGAAATTCCTCGGTGCCGTTTTCGAGATCCGTGTGCAAATATATATACAAACCTTGCTCGTATTATAGTATTGGATTGGAGCCTCAAAATACAACGTGCTGTATTTCGATTTTTTAATATCTCGGTAACCGTTGAAGATAGAGAAAAACTTTAAGAAAATTAATAATTGTGTCGCTTTTCAATCTGATTCTAATGGTGAAAAAAAAATTTGAAATTTTTTAAAATTACATATGAAAAACACAAAAAACCCAATTTTTGAGTACAAACCCCCCCAAACTACCCGTTCCCATTGACCGATATGTCTGGTTTACGAACTCGTCCGAGCAAATGTATGAATACACGTCTCTACCAAATTTGGTCTTGATTTTTACGAGAGTTATCGTGTTCACACACACACACACACACACAATATATATATATATATATATAAATTTTAATGACTATTGTTTTTAGTCTCTGGGCACCTAAAGAAGAAAAAATAACATAGTCCTGGGCTTAAGTCTCCATGATACCTACGGTAATAGCTCCTTCCCTATGGGACATTCGCTAAAACAATAACAAATCACCATAAACAAAAAACCAAGATTTGACAGACAACGTTGGCTCATTGTTATCAGCTATCTGCGTATCGGTGGGGATGTGCGATATTTCTGTACTGGTGACAAAGTCACCAATATGGTTCCTTGTTGTAATCTAGTATTCATTTTTAAATTACCTAAAAATGTAGAATGAAAACAAGTGGAAAATTTGTTAGTTATGTTAACACCGAAAGATGAATTAGGCTAAATGTAAATTTGGCAACACTTTTTCTTATTGCTCAAATCGGAGAACTTGAGAATGTGATAACGAAAAATAGTCAATTTTATCAAAATAGTTCATCGTTGATGATCAAAATGCAGTAGTGTTATTTTTGCTGCAAATACCGTTGCAAAACGAGCTGTTATGATGGTTAAGCTTTTTTACCAAATAACGGATCAACGATTCAAGTTTTTTTCCGAGAAATCATATTTTATGCGGAATAATATCAAACCTCAATCTGATACTCGGTGCAACTATGATGACGCTATGCTTTGTATTTCAAAATGTGATATCGTGTTGAACTTACGGTCACTTAAATGCGTAGTTGAAGAATTGAATAATCATACCGCCCCGCATCCTTGGACCGTTCAATGACGTTCTTACGTTCCGATTGGATAAGAAATTGCATAATTTCATCATCTGCTTCAACATTTTCGTTCGATCAAAGATGTTCCGTATCGGCAACTTAATCTCGAATAGAAAGTTTTTCTTTTATCTTTAGGTTTTAATGCTAATTTCATATGGTCTATCCGAAAGTTTGGATATTTATAGGACTTTACCGGATACTTGTTTTGCAATCGGATCGCAGCCGGATATCCGATCGAAACCGATCCGACTTTTCGGATACCCGCACACCTCTATGATATATGTTTTAATTTAAAATTCTATATCCATAAATTGGTTGTCATTGTCAGTTAATCAAAGTTTATGGAGAAAACTGCTCGTCTGTTCAACATGTTTAGAAATGGTGTAGAAAACTCAGTGAGTGACCGCACAGAAATTCACGAATCCACTTTGAATTTATGCCTTAATAAGTCTCAGTGTAGGGAAAATAGTCGTGGGATTTTAGTATATGCAAGTCCCATACACCAGAGAATGTGTCTTTATTCTTCTATGATGATAAATTAGTATTTACATTAGAAAAAATAATTTTTATATATACAATTGGACTTCAATGAAGAGTTAAAAAAGAAGGTTAACATGACGAGGCCATGATGCTGCAAAATTCTAGTCAGTAAATTATTTGTATTTGTTTTGCATTTGGAAATTGTATCAGAGCGTGAATTTTTCAGCTGGTGGCTATAACAGTGTTTATTTGCCATAGAGACGGCATGCATAGGAAAATGGTGCTCGGGGCACTCTGAGGGAAGATAGATTAACTAAGCGTCGGTACGCTGTCATACTATGCTCCGCTCAAGCATCCAATTCAGTATACAGTCAAACTGAAAATTATGCAGGAAAGGATTCAGATAAAAAGCCTCAGTTTCAGCCTAAAAAGTTTCAGGTCAATGGCACGCTACTGGTACACAATGTGAATGATTAGATATGTAAAAGGTAAAACATTCCGTTTTACAATTTAAGATAACTGTTATTTGGAATGTTATAGCAGACCTTTTCTTTTACCATTACTAAAGCAAAGTTTTGCAACGTTTCAGAATCTGGATTCTGAACCGTCCTCAGGTGAACTGTAACTTAAAACATGACGAGATAGTATACAATCCGAACCATTTGCACACTAAATTTAAAAAATGGGTTTCACCTGTAAAACGCTGAATTAGCATACATTCATATTTTTTCACAGTTTTTTTTGCAACTTCTTTTGTATTATACCAGAAGCCTAAATTCAATTTTTTTTTTGAATTTTGAATATTTTATTCAATTTATTATATACCTGGTGTTGGAGCAATACTATCAAGGTCACTAGGCTTCTAGTCACTAATTTCCTCTTCACTCTCATTGAAATTGTGAAGCAGTTCCTCATTCTAGGAATCATCACTGATATCAAGTCCTACATTACTTGAAAATGAACAGTTCAAAACTGCACTAATAAAGCGATCAAAATTAGGATCGTCCGGGTTTGTCATTTTGATCAACCACATACATTGCCATTTAATATGTTGTGAAAAAGATTGAATTCTTTGGTAGTCTTTCTAACTATACTTATTTTTCAACCAGCTCTCCTGTATGCCACCATCTTCGGTCATGTGACAACAATAATCCAGCAGATGACGTCAGCCACAGCCAAATACCATGACATGCTTAACAACGTCAGAGAGTTCATGAAGCTGCATGAGGTCCCGAAGGCTCTATCTGAGAGAGTGATGGACTACGTCGTCTCCACATGGGCCATGACCAAAGGCCTAGATACGGACAAGGTACATTTCCTCGCACCTAAACTTCTCATTATTGCCTTACGCTACATTGCAATCCCGCTAATTTTGCAGCTATGTTTAAAGTTCTCAAAGGTATTCAAATGAATGATTGTTCGATGTTGTACTAGTTTGAATCACTAAATCACATTTATAACGTGGCAAAACTCTTCACACAAATTTACTGTCTGGTAGAAGTGCGTGTTGGTTATGAAGATACTTGGCAAACACTGATTGTCTGTTATGTGCACAAACCCATTCTTTTTCTTTCATCTGCTTTCCAACAACTGGTTAAGTGTTTAAAGTTCATTTCTGTGATTTATTTTTAGGTTTATTACGCTAGTACTCTAGTACAGTATTAAAGTTCCATAATTTTTTCACTAGAAGTTAATACAAATTTATGATAAAAAAAAAAATTAAAACAGTAAAAATCACATTCCTGATGTGCAATAATGTCAGAAAGACATTTAATTTATAGTCATTAAATAATTTTACTATATATATATATATATATATATATATATATATATATATATATATAATATGTGCGCGTGTGTGTGTGTAGGATTTGTCTTTAGAAATAAGCATTGACCCTTGCCAAGATTGAATCAGAATTCCACAGAGATAATATTATGTGCCATTTTTATCTTCAAATTTTAATAATAAACTTGAATTAAACTATTCCTTCCTTGCTATTAACATATAAATATATGCGTGAACCTCTATAATATAAAACATTTGAATAGTTCTACTTGCTAAATAGATAGTTAGATTTGATGTAGTAGATATAAAATATAGAAATCCATTTTTGATTGAAACATGTTTCAATTTTTTCCATGCAGGAGCAAACAAGGGTCAGTCTGCACCTTGCTTACTCACATTCCACGTTATTCCAACCCAAATATGTCACTTTGAACAGCCTTGGCATGTCTCACTCCACTGCTCTGTCTCATAATAATAAACAAGCTCTCAAGAGTTAATAATTGTACATAATTTACTTTAAATATATAATTTTTGAACTGTTCTGTAATTTTCCTGTAATTTTATAGTCAGCAACTGAAATTGTAATGAAATGGGTGATTTTTATTGACTACATGGCTTAACATCAATATTCTTACTCCTATGACAAGGGATATTTGAAAACAATTTTATTTTCCCAGCCTCTGGTGATAAGTAATATGTTATAATTCAGTAAAGTCTGGTTTATCCAGATCCGCATCATCCTGATCTATCTGTAATGAAACTATCATAGTCTTCAAAGTTTATTTAAATATAATTTAAATTTTTTTCCAACATGATCATCGAATTTCTGAAAATAACAACAGAAACAAAGTTAAATTAATTGTTAGAATTTTGTGGGGGAAACCCCCCCCTGCCCTCCCCTGGTAATACCAAGCTTTTTGAGTTTTTTTTTGGGTGATTTGACCTTACGATACCAAGTTTCATGGAAAACAGTTGGAAAATGAAGGAAATTGATTTTTTAATATTCTCCATAAGAATAACATTGGGCACTCAGAAAACATTCATGGACTGTCAATTTTACGGTTCTCTGGAACCGTTAGTCGTAGACAAATGGTTCTAAATACTAATTTGTTTAGTTTTTTAAACTGGCTTCAATGGTGACAGTCAAGTTGTACTTTACTTTTATTATTTTCGCTGAAAATTTAAAATATGGTTTTTTCTGACATTTAAAAGCAACTTTTTAACCGTCATTTTTACAGACATGCGGGTGGTGTCATATTATTGAGTACACTGTGCACTATAAACTATCAAATTTTAATCAAAATCGTTGGAGCCATTTTTGAGAAATTTGGATTTTTCACATGTTTTTAGGGTGAACTACCCTTAAAAATAAAAAATTAAAAAAAATTATGAACGTCTGGAGATACAATGAATATATACATATATGCCAAATTTCATCTAAATCGGACCAACAATGTAGGCTTTGGCTCTGTACACATCCAGACACACACACACACACACACATTAGAATATTTTAGAAACAAGTAGATTGTAGTGTGAGTCATTTTTATTAATAGAATCACAAAATAATAGATTAAAATTATAGCAAATGTGTACAAGAAGAATCTGTTTTATAATGTTTGTTTACTAGCTGACCCAGCGAACTACGTAAAGCCTGACAGTAGATTCATGTTAACTTTAAGATTGGCCATGTTCTGAAGTTGAATAGCATTACAGCTTCGTTGTGAAAGATTAGATATTCTGGCTTGCGGTATAGTTAATAGCAACACTGAAATAAAGACACATTAATAAAATTCCCACAAAACCTGTATTATTGAAGCCTGTAGGCAACAGTTAATATATATATATATATATATATATATATATATATATATATATATATATATAAAATAGTAAAAAGTTATATCCAGCATTTGAATGAGACATGCTAACATGCTAGGGTTTGAAAGGAATCCAACAGTTTATCACCTCTGAACCTAGACATTTTACTACACATATACCACCGGTTGATTGCATCAACTAACTGCTTGTTTATAGTTTTAGTTTTATTACTTTACCTATTGTCATAGACTTATTATTGTTATGGTCTGGCATGCTCTAGGGATGTAACAAGTTGAACGGCTTTCCAAGCTTTAATATATTATGGTCTAATATTTTTTTCTGTGTAACCTAACTGTGTAATTAATTATACTGATAATTATGGTATTGTACCTTGTGTAAATGTCAGTTTGCTGTAATCATTTTATATTATTTATAATATCATCTGTCCATAAATAAAGAAGTTTGCGTATTCCCTATATGATTAATATGGGAAAAGAGTATGCAGATTTGCTGCCATGATAAACTCATAAACTATGATTTTTAAGCATAAAGGATAGATCTCAACCACATGAAGGTAAATATCAAGTTTTATCCAAAAATATTGATTAATATGGTAAATATTAATTTTTCCCTATCCTCCATAAGATTAATATTGGAACCCCACAATACATCAAGATCTTTGAGCTTATTATTGACATTTTATGCTACTCTTTTTGTGTGTAAAGAAATTTTATTAAAATAAACAATCTAAAATTTGGTTAAAATCTGTATGATATTGGCAGATATTTAAAACAATTTTCAATGAAACTCGTCATGGACAGAGGTATTTGCGGGTGGTTAAAAATGTATTGTTACCAGTTTTCTTCCAGGTATATAATACATAGTCAGCTGCAGCTGGTATGAAAATATGCCCTTTGCTAGATTTCTGGTTGTCAGAACGGCCAAGCTACAAGGTACTTGTGTTGTACTGACAGTTTGAGTCCGTATTTTCAAATCAAAATTGTTTGTTTTTAGGTTGAATTACATTTATCTTATTTTCACAGTTTATGTATGATATTCTTCTGCTTCGATCACAATACCTTATTTTGGAAATATAATGTTTTATGTATTGTAATGAGAAGTAACAATTCAAATCTGCCATTTTCCTTAAACAAATTAAGAACCAGACCTACCCATTGTCATACTAAATTTCATAAACTAATAGTATTTTTTAAATAAGGCTCCCTATGCCGCCAAGACAGAATGCAATTGGCTGGGAAAAATCTGGCAACACTGTCTTACTCATCAGCTTTCCCTCTCTCTATCCCCACCACTCGTGTCTCGCTATATTGAAGGGTCTTGACCTGACAGCTATCTGCAATGGAGCCCGCAGTTGACGTCACTGCCAAGCATGAACTGCATGCAATGATCCAATTTTGCACTCTAAAAATTCTTATCGCATACTGTCTCAGCAGCATAGGGAACCTTATTTTAAAAATGCCCCTCACATTAAAAAATATTCAGTCATATAAAATTGTAAGCCTATTTTTGTATTTTAAAATACGTCATTACATTATAAATAATCAAAATTCTCAGTCACTACAGATATAACATTTTTGCATTTTCAGGTAGAATAGGTTTGGATTAAGATTTTAACATCAGTTTGAAGGTAATAATCTTACATCATAAAAGTTACGCTGGAAAAATACTTATTGAACATTCTTCAGTCTCAAGCACTTAAGAAAATCTGTTTTGGTTTTTGGAATATGTAACGTCTTGAGTTTTTTTCCCTTCAGGTTCATGTTTTATTTTATTTGAGTAGTAACTAACAATCATTCATGTAATAAAAATTCACCCTCATTTAAAAAAAATATGTTTACGTTACAACAAAATTTCAATTTATCATTCTCAATGTCTATTATTGCTTCAATGTTCTACCGTTAAAAATCATTTAACTTGTGCTTGTCATCTTCAGCCTCAGCATCAACCCTTATGAAGAAGATTGTTGTATTGTGCATTTTTTTAACAAATACTAAATTCATAAGTGTTATTTTTCTTCTTGTTTATTCATAATTACAGTACATCTAGTTGATAGATCATCAAACTCATGCATGTGGAGCATACATAAACCATACATATGGAGCATATAGATAAAATGAAAGTTTTATTCCCAACCAAAATAATGTCCAAAATAAAAAAGTGACAGTAAACTCTCTGTGTAAACATTATGAAACCAAACAGCTGGCTTCAAAATTATGTGTATAAAATGTATGAATTGGCAACTAAGTATGCTCAGTGTAACTTAGTATTAATAAAGTATTTACTTATCACTGGCAAAATAGCATATTTACCCACCCGCCAATATCCATGTCTAAGACAGTAGTTACATTATTTAATAGAAATGTGTTTGTAATGAGCATTAGAATTTTTTTAGACTTTTAGAATCTAGATTATTTGTTAAAGTTTTGTTGTCAAATTTGAAATTATATATAAGAGATCAAGTTGTAATATTAAAACCATAAAACTAGGTTTTCCAGGCATCCTCTATCAGTAATAGCTAGAAATTGTAGTGTGTTTCAGGGGGTCATGGGATGGTAATCTGTAATATAATTTGGATTTAGTACAGCATATACAGGATAATCTATTGGGGTATAAAATTTGAGTACCATCACTTGGGTTATAAAATCAGAACACATACAATACCATTCCGTGGGGTATAGGACCAGAGAGTATACTTTATTATTCTTTGGGTAGAGTTCGGGAACATAGCTTAATGCAGTAATGTCCCTTGAGGTGTCATGAATGAGAGATACAGTGTCATCCTCAATGAAGGAGAGGTTGTGTAGCAGAGCTGGCTCACAGCTTGAATCAGCTCACTTAGTTGTTGACATCATACACCGTATTATTAATTGGGTGACATAAAAGTAATTAATTAAATCTCTCACTATCTCTAGTGTTAGACCCTTAGTTGTAAACATGCACCGTGTCCCTTAGTTCTTTGCATGGATACTTTTAATAGTAGGACTTATTATTTGGTGCTTGATTTAACTAAACTGACAATAACTTTAGTTTGGATGTGTTGTAAGAGTAATACCGTTCGGACTTAGTTTAATATTCAAATATATAAAAGACATGATCCAAGTTCATATTATTTACTACAGAATATACCAAGCACTCACCAAGCTTTTAGAAACTACTTGAATGTTTGTTACATTTTTATACTCTGCTAAATATTTTCAATTAACAAGTCTTAAACAAAATTAAAATAATACCCCCGTCGCAGCAGATCTGCATACTCAGCGAATTTCCAAATCAATAATATAATATATGAAAAGTTTTATAAAAATCTGTCCATAAACATGAGACTTATTTGCCTATTCTTCATAGAGAGATTAACATGGGAAAAAGTGTGCAGGTTAGCTGTTGTGAGGAACACTGAAAGTAGTCATTTCTACCATAAATAGTTTTTAACTTAACATTTATACCAACACCAACTTTCATCAATATCTGTCCATAAATAAAGGAGTTTGCCTATTCCCTATATGATTAATATGGGAAAAGAGTATGCAGGTTTGCTGCCATGATAAACACATAAACTATGATTTTTAAGTATAAATGGATAGATCTCAACCACATGAAGCTAAATATCAAGTTTTATCCAAAAATATTGATTAATATGGGAAATATTAATTTTTCCCTACCCTCCATAAGATTAACATTGGAGCCCCACAATACAACGTACTGTGTTTAGATTTTTTAATATCTCGGTAATCGTTGGAGATAGAGAAAATCTTTAAGGAACTTAATTGTGTAGTTTTTTAAGCTGATTCCAATGGTGAAAGATAAAATTATAAATATTTAAAGATTACATGTGAAAAAAGCAAAAAACCCCATTTTGGGGTACAAAACCCCCCTAAACTACCCGTTTCCATTGACCGATATGTCTGGTTTACGAACTCGTCCGAGCATTTGTAGGAATACACGTCTCTACCAAATTTGGTCTTCATCGGACCATTTTTACGAGAGTTATCGTGTTCACAGACACATATATAATAATATATATATATAAATTTTAACGACTATTGTTTTAGGTCTCTGGGCACCTAAAGAAGAAAAAATAACATGGTCCCGGGCTTAACTCTTGCCATGAGACCTACGGTAATAGCTACTTCCCTATGGGAAATTCGCTAAAAATCATATCTCTGTAAACTTGAAAATCTGTTCAACTAATATTTGCAGTTGAAAAATGTTCAGCAGAACTCCGAATAGATACCGGTAGAAATATGATGAAACACAAACACGATGGCGATGTAGACGTACAGACCAGAGGTGTGGAGCTGTCGATAATTTGCAGCAGTATAAAAATATGGTCTTACACTAGGTCAGTCCAGTCTTAATAGTTTTGATTGGTTCTTTTCAGAGGTGGTTGTACAGATGATTGAAGTCTATGGGCTTCTTTATAAGATGTTTTTTACTTAACAGGCCGATGTGATGTAAAGAGAGCAAAAGATTTGGAGGGTTTCTTGTGTTGTGTTGATTACGGTATTTATGTTTAGTTTGCGGAGAATGAACTACGTGTATAATTATTTCTCTTACGTAGTAGAATATCACTCTAAATTATATTTTAGTTTTTTTAAGCTTTTTCACAGTTAGTTTTCCTGGTAGTTGAGACCTGCAAGACATCTTGTTGTGTATCTACAGCAAACTCAGTTAGAAGAGGCCCAGTTACGACAAGCGTAGGACAAAGAAAACTCAACAACAAAGTATTCCTTATCAATAACATCGATGTGACTTTTTTTAAACTAGTCCATCTCATTCTGACATCTCGTTGCTCAGCCCTGGTATATGAGTGTTCTCTGAAGGTTGGTGTTGGAGGTTCTTCCGATACAGTTATGCTATGACTGAAGTGTGATTCAAATTGCTAGAAGTGAGCAGTTTTCACTGTCTCTTGATTGGTTACGTGCAGTAATCATCAAATAACATTCTGAATTCTGGAGCTGAGTTTCCTGCCCAATTATCAACGTGCTGTTTTCAGGCGAGCTTTGTATCAACATTATCACCAAGTTTTCGGATTATACTGTAGAATTCAATTTTATTGAGTCTTGTATATTTATGCAGCTTTGCTGAAACAGGAAGAATTAAGCTTGAAACAATAAAAATATTCTTATTCCAGTTGGTAAACATTATGTTTTTTGGGTTTTATAAGGACAGTATAATGTAAATAATATATAAAAATGTTTTTAATTCCAAATAAGGTAAGTTAGAGTTATGTTTGATTAATTTATTATTGTATGTTAAATTTTAGTGATTAGAAAGTACATGTTATATAACCTATAACTGATAATATTATTTTTCCACTATGAAAATTTTATTTTGATTCTGGCCAGGTACTCAACTACTGTCCTAAAGACATGAAGGCAGATATATGCGTCCACCTGAACCGTAAGGTGTTCAATGAGCATCCAGCATTCCGACTGGCTAGCGACGGCTGTTTGCGTGCGCTTGCAATGCACTTCACCATGAGCCACTCTGCTCCTGGTGACCTACTCTACCACACTGGCGAGAGCATCGACTCCCTCTGCTTTATCGTCACTGGCAGCCTTGAGGTCATACAAGATGATGAGGTTGTTGCTATATTAGGTCAGTACCAAGTTGTTAATTCCTTCAAGTAATATTTTTAAATAGCTGCCCCGGTGAACTTCTTAACGCCTAACAGTAAATATATGTTAATTTTAAGATTGGCCATGTTCTGAAGTCGAATGGCATTATGGCTTCGTTGTGGGAGATAAGATATTCTGGTTAGCATTACGGCTTGTATAGATATTCTGTGTTGTGGTATACTGAATAACAATACTGAAACGATAAGACATATTATAACATTCACAAAAAATAAATAAATCTGAGTGGATTGATTCACAATTTCTAATCCAACCTAAACCTAAACCAAACATAACAACTGTAATAGGGCTTTTATGGGAAAGCTAATGTATAACAGCTGATTGCCAGCTGGTTATTATAATAAACATGATATGTAAAAAAATTGTAATTATTTTTTATTTGGCCAACATAAAACATATTGTGACGTTTGATCAGACAGAAAATAAAAAATTTAAATACATAATCCCGAAAAACCATAAACTATTAACAAGCGAATAGAGCAGTTCATTTTATACAGCACATATTTACTTAATAGTTTTACATTAATGAATGATTCATATTGCAGTGGATAGTAAAGCATATTGCTAATGGAAAGTAAACCATCACTGTTGCTATTGCTTAAGAAATGTTTTGACTGTAGAAAATTTGTTAACAAACTTAGTCCCCATAAGGTTAACATTAGAAATTTAAAACTCCATAAAATGGAAACGTATGGAGTTTTCGAAAATGTTTTTTCACTAAAACCTTCCTGGACACATATAGAGCAACTTCCTAAAATTTCATGGCAATCTGATGAGTGGTTTGGCAATGTATAAAGGACATACATACATACATTCATTTTTATATATAGAAATCAATCAATCAACTAAATTGTTTCTTGAATGAGTTGATCTATTTTTTTAGCTGCTTAAGACACTTCAAACACAATTGGTAACAAGAAATAATTATTATTCCTTTTAATCCCTTTTTAAAACTGCATATCATAAACACATTTTAACGCTTAACCCGCGAGAACTCGCGCTATTGATAGTTAGGGCAAACCTAACATTTGGTAATATTGATTATAATTGCATTTATAGTCATAAATTACGGTATTTCGGGATTATTTCAAATTGTCAAATAATAAACTGATATACAATAATTAATTTTATACGTTTATTACAATTTTGAACTCATATATACCCTTAATACATTATCAGTAATTTGGAAAATTGTCAAGTTATACTACATGTTTTAGTTTATATTAACTAATAAATTGATATACAATACTTTTTTTTAGTTAAAAATTTTCAAAAAGTACATACTTAAAAGAAGTTAATAAAGTAAATGTAATGAAAATGATACTTAAAGCGACCTTAACCGTGTGGTGGTTTTACTCATCGGGTTCTTCGGAAAAACGTAACAGTTTTTACACATGTAAACAGTTTTTATAAAAAACCTTATATTTTATTTATAGTTATATTATTTATATTTAATATAAATATAATATTTATATTTATTATATTTTATAAACTTATATCATTTTCCTCAAGCCAGCATCGAATATCATCTTCATTTGCTTTCTCCATCACTAAACATTTGAGAAACGTAGCCTACTAGCAAAGTCTTACTAACAAAAACACTAAAAAAACCAAATACAACTAAAACAATGAATAATAAAACTAAAATGGAATGTTCCGTGATCACTTGCGTCGTTAGAATAGAACTAACACCAGCACTGACACGACCGCTCACGTAGTTAGAAGCAGCCTAACAACAGCGCGGTGCCTCACTACCCCCACTCCCTCTAACCCCACCCCGAACTCAACCTTCTCGGAACCCGTGTAAAATCTGCTGAATACACCCTAGGTAGCATATTTAGAACCTGAGACCCATGGAACAAAAATTAAAAAATAATCCCTTACAACAACTAAAAATGTTAGGTTCAATCTAATAGCACGAGTTCTCGTGGGTTAAAAAGTAATCAAGCATTGCTGACAGTCGTGTGTCATCCAATGCAAGGTTATCATTTGGGTGTTGAACTTAATACCAAAATTTTTATAAATCAAAATCTGTTCATTATTATCTTTTAGCAAACCCAGGATCATGTTATATTTTTGTTTTAAGGTGCTCAGAGGCCAAAAACAATAGTCATTAAAATTTATATATATATATATATTTGTGTGTGTGTGTGTGTGTGTGTGTGTGTGTGTGTGTGTGTGTGTGTGTGTGTGTGTGTGTGTGTGTGTGTGTGTGTGTGTGTGTTTCTGAGAACCTGATAACTCTCGTAAAAATGGTCCGATCAAGACCAAATTTGATAGAGACGTGTATTCTTACCTTTGCTCAGACGAGTTCGTAATCCAGATAAATCGGTCAATCGAAACGGTAGTTTGGGGTATTTTGTACTATGAAATTGTTTTTTGCATTTTTCATATGTAATTTAAAATTTTTTTTATTGATTTGGAAATTTACTGAGTATGCAGGTCTGTTGCAACGAGAATATTATTATATATGACAATATGTACAATAATGGTACTGCAAGTTCAATAAACGTATAAAACCTCTACCTCCGCAGTTTTTGGTGGTTCAGGCTTTCTATTTAGGGATTAGAAACATTTAATAATTATTATGTTACTGAATTTAGATTTTTCTATGGGCATTTTCCAATATGATTTCAAGTAAAATAAAGTTTCATAACCTTTGGGGATCTAAAATCTGATCCCATTTTTAGTACATCCTGGCTTTAGGTGAGCTACTACCTAAAATCGGAATATACAACTGGGGACACGCCAGCTCCTATTCAGTTGTCTTTGAGATGAGTGGACGTGTTTTGTTGTTTCTTGTGCGCAACTGTTAGTGAATGGTATTGTTTCTAAGTTTTTTGACTGCTTCAAACTTTTTTTTCAGCTTTATACCGGCTTAGTACGGATTATGTACTAATCGTGTTTTGTTTTAGGTACTAGCTCACCTGAGGACTGGATCAGATTCCAGATCCAAAACGTCGTGAAACTTTGTTTTATCGAGATGGAAAATGTCCGTAGTAAAAATCTAAATAACATATATTCACTATCACCAATAATGAATTTTAAACAAAAAATGTAATAATTTATTTATTAAATTTGATTTGTTAAAAATTTATAATTGAATATCACACAATTTTTATACAGAACATAACCATTAATAATTCACAAAAATAATATAAATTCTAATCAATGAATAAAATGTTCACCCTGGTAGATTAAAGCCAGACAGAGGTCCCCTCACTAAACGTAAATACAGTGGAACTTGGTTATAACATCATTGAAGGGACCACACAATTAATGACGCTATATCCGAGTGACGCTATAAAAGAGGTTACATAATTTTAATTTAAAACCGAGGAAAAATAGGGAAACACATTTTTTACATGAAATTACAACATTTAATGAAGGTAATTTGAAATACACCGTAAGTTTATGTTTATGACTGACTGACTACTCTACTATATAAAAAATCAAATTTGAAAATATTGCAATGAAGTTCGGCTTGGTGAATTCAACTGTTGGTTCGATTTTAAAAAACAAGCCCGAACACACGTCTTCTATCTTACGTCCCTCCTCACACGCTCTTATAACTCACACCTTTTCTTCAGCAAAACCTTTCTCTTAACACGTGCCATTATTTTTCAATACTGTATTCGTAAATTAAAATAACGAAAAACAAACTGTAAAAGACATACACTGAACTAACGATATCTACACGAACTGTAGGTACGTACGAACGGCATCACAGTGCTTTGATGCGACGTGAGTCACTGACACTGACCTTGATGACCGGCGACAGCGGATATAGGGTAGGGGAGGGGGTTGGGGTGGTTAGTGGTAAGACAGCAATAAAATGCCGTTTCTAAAAATAGAATGTAGCTAAACAATAGCCGTAGCCCTCACGTTGCACCACCAACCGAACTTTCTCTATTTAGCTATATGTTGCCTTCATCTCGGCCAGATTTTCTTGACGTTATATACGAGGTTTGAGAATTTACTGAAGATATATCCGAGGTTTTTTCCTATGTAAATACATATAGTTTGGCGGGACCTAAAAATAAATGACGTTATATCCGAGTTGACGTTATGGCCGAGGCCGCAATAACCGAGTTGCACTGTATTGTGTTTAAGAAAACTCTAGAATTTGCTAACCTTCGTTCATGTAGTGAAGTTGTAGAAGTATTTAAAATCAGAAAATTTAACAATGTTTTTTTTAAATAAATTCCAGGGTTTAAAAGTTTAATGTAACAAAAATTACAAAGTAATTGATGTAGTTTTATTAAGCAAGTGAGTGTTGACAGGGAAGGGAGACGTGTTCGGGGATTCATTCTGGAAGGACTCAGCGGTCGGCCAATCAGCAGCTAACGTGAGAGCATTGACCTACTGCGACCTTCACACCATCAAGCGGGACAAGCTGCTGGAAGTGCTTGACTTCTACCAAGCGTTCGCCAACAGCTTCGCTCGCAACCTCATACTAACGTACAACTTGAGGCATAGGGTATGTTCATGATCATGGAAGTGATCTGTGATTTATTATGCTTTATTTCAGGTAAAGAGAGAATAGTAGTGAAAGTATCATTACTTTAAGTTACTTACTCTCATATATATTAGTTTCATTCTTTGCCATACTCTGCCTCAAAATGTATGCATGCTTACCTCTACATTCTTTTTCAGTTTTCACTAAATTTAACTTTGAATTATTTTAGTCAAGTGGCACTTTTTAGAGTTTAACTTCAAAAAAGTATTGGATTCAATATAATTATGTAATTTTACCCAAACAACTGGCAGATGACAGAAAAGAAGTGATTTAATTTAATTCCTATGTTTAAATTATTGCAGTAAAAAACCTATGTTATAGTGAAAAATTTAGTAACTAATAGGGGTCTGCGGTGCACCGAAAAAATCGGTACGGTACGGTTCCAGCCTTGTACCGAACCTCGGTACGGTACAAGAATTTTTTCGGTACAAGTTCGGTACGGTACAAATAAGGAAAAATTAAGTCACCATCCAGTCTAGGTGGCCATCAAATATAACTATGGAACATCTCCGAAAACATTAAATAAAACCCGACCGTTAAAGGCTTTATACTCTACAAGTAAAATAGAATTACAACACTGCCCAGATGTACGGCAAATACTGAACGTAAGACTGACTCGTAGCGTGTTGGTGAATGATTATTTAAAATAAAATAATTTCACCAGGACTTCAGGAAAATCGGGCAACCAGCCATCTCCCTGCCGGCTCTAAATCATTGTGCATTCCCGGCTTATTATCGTATCCACATATAGCAGCTTACGCGATCAGGGAACCGTTCCTCCTTTTGACGCAACAAAATAGTCGTACCAGTATGAGGCTCGTATTAGTCGTGATTCAAATAGTGATGGGAATACTTGTGATTTTTCAATCACAGTTAAAACCTTTTAAACTGTGATTCATGATTCTTTCAATTGATTCGTTCTTTTTCCTCTGACAGCCTGTTGACGATGTTATAATATAGTATCGTCAACACATCGTAATATAACATCGTTCAGTATTGGTCACATTATGACCAATACAGAACTGTGATTTGCCGTATCGATCCCGCTCTTTCGGGATTTTCACTCAAATAAAATAAAAAATCATAATGTTAAGGATATAATTGAATTGTTTACACAGTGTCAATTAGTTTGTAAATACTGTATTAAACTAACCATTTGCATTCCTCAATAGAATACATTGTTTTCATTTTCTTTTGTTTTAACATATTTCACCTTTCCATGGCCTTCTGTGAACCCTAATTGAGTTAGATACCATGTTTTTAAATAAGTGCAATTATCAACAAAACTTATTCGGACTAAGCGGACGTTTGAATTACCCAAGTTCGAACTAGCGGTACTCTACTGTACTTTTAATTAAAAACAAATGCATGTAAAACAGAAGATGTGAACTGTTCTATTTAGTTGTGATCGGCGGCGGCGTAGTGACATGATGCTAAAATAACCGCTGTAAACAAATTCATTCCCGTTGCACAATGGATATAATAATTAACTAAATTATAATACGAGTAATTTAGTGTTTCCTCTAGCCCTGGAATACTTAAAATCCTACTAAAATAGTTTTAACTCCAGAGGACATTAAAAAAAGTTTAGTACCTTAAGTCGTCATGGGGCTTTTGGCCCAGTTCAGCCATAATGACTTATGTCATGATAAGGTATGAATGGGTTAAAATACAAAGTTTAAACAAAAAAATAACAAAAAACATGCCCCCACTTTTAATCACTAACCATAGAAGCAAAACAGGTGTCCACTGCAATCCCAAATAAGTCTAAAAATGCCGTAAACTTCCACCCAAGCCGGTCACTATTTATTTCAGGTGGGCCCTCTACTCCACTGTATCATACATTTGCAAGCCCAATTGGGATTGCTCATGGGCGGGATTTGAACCCTCTTTCCTCCGAATGCCTCCAACCATTGTACTCGTCAGCACAATGGTCTAACCACTACACCTAAAGGACCATCATCTGAGAAAGCACTTATTTGGCTATAAAAGCATTCTCTAGCGGCACGACATTGAACTAACTAACAAGTTCATAATAGTTCATGCATTAGCTCGCAGATGGCAACACCGTGACGGTAATTGTTGACTATGATAGTGCTTTACGCATCGTTGAATATATTCGTCATAAAGAGACACTGTAGCGACTCGGAGGGTTAAAGTAATTGTTCCATATCTTTACATAAGTCACTGTCAACATTCACATAGTAATTTAATTGTAATTATTCCAGCTAATATTCAGGAAAGTAGCTGATGTAAGGAGAGAAAAAGAGCTGGCTGAAAGGCGGAAAAATGAACCTCAATTGGACCAGAACCAAGACCATCTAGTACGAAAAATCTTTTCCAAGTTTCGCAGGGATCGAGCGCTTCAAGCTCAAGCTTCACAGTCCCTGAGCCCAGTCGGTGGTGATGTAGAGAAGGGGGAGAAGAGTGACACAGCAAGTGACGGTGGGCTCCTAGAGAAGCGACACTCCATTTGTGGACCAAAGTTGTCGAGTGTCGCTGAGGGAGATAGTGGCAGCAGTTCCTCAGCTCTGGTGCCTGTACAGAAGCCTGCAGCTAGACCAACGACAGTAAGAGCCAGCAAGTGGGGAAGACTTCTAGGCTCGAGTCTGGACTCCGGAAGTGAAACTACTGCTGCAAGTTCTCGACCTGCTTCAGGACGCGAGTCTCCTGCCAAATCTTCCGGCTCAGGGAATGGTAACGGCTCTTCTGGAGGTTCAGGCAACAAAGTGTTCCCTAAACTACAAAAAGTGACTGCAGCAGGGAGTATTGGTCCAGCTCAAGTGACTCGGCAGGACACGATAGAAGAAATTGTGGAAGTTGAAGATAGACAAAATAGATTATCCAATTTACGAAAATTTGATTCCTATGACAGTGGCATCATTAGAAGTAGTGATCAAAAACTGAATGAAACTTTTCGACCTCCACCTGCAGGGACTCCAGCAGAGTATAAGGAGATTATTTCAAACATTATGGATTTTAAAGTGGATGTGAAACTCGAAGTGCAACGTTTAAACCAAAAGATCTCCCGAATGGAGGAGATGTTAAGTGAAGTTTTGTCCCGCCTCGGGTCTACGAGTCCCTCCTCGGCTTCACAAGGACCAGAATCAGGTCCTGAAGGAAGTGCCAAGCCCCGTCCACAGAGTTCAGGTGAAACCGGGAGTGTAATTTTACGGAAAAGACGCTCAAAATCGAGGACAAAAGCAGCTGCCCCGGCTGCTCCGGTAACCAGGACTTCTGATCCTGAAGGGGAACAAGTCCCTTCCTCTCCCCCTCCTCAGCCACCTCCCACCTCCCACTCCGCTCCCGGTAGAATCGACGAAGATACTGTCAAGAGGCCTTATCCAAGGAGACCCAGAGAGTTTCTATAGCATTAGGTTCAATTCGATCATTAAGATCATTTTCAGTTTTCACTTCTAAAACACCATGTGATTTTATACTAATGTATGCTGGTTCTCTGGAATGTGGTTAAACTAGAATTATCAATATATATTAATTTCACATTTTTTTTAACAGAGTTATGTGGTAAATAAGTTATTGGGACAACAACAAAGTTGAAAATAATTTTGCAAGAATTATTTAAGTAATAAATGATTTACCCATGGTCTTTTTGCTTATGCTATAAAAACAAACAGTTTATGCACTTTAAAATTTTTTATTAACAATCTATATGAGTAACATCCAAATACTACAAATTTATGCAATAACAAATTTACAATCCTAACTTGTGGGCACAACTGTTTCTTTCAAAATGCTGACTATTATGTACCTACTATTATTAAACCTTATGATTTTTTTATTTTGCTATCCAAAATCATGTTATATTAATCTCTTCTGACTTTAGAATTTTTAAATAAATTATGTTTTCATAGGAATCTTGGGTTTATGATTCTCACATTTTAAAGTTTTATTCGTTGATTAAAAAATCAAAAGAGTAGAGTCACTGAAGTTTTCTCTTCAGATATAAGTTTCTGACTGTTGTGTTCAGCTCTTTAATTTTCTCTCTGATATTTATCAAAATAACCATCAAATATTTTTACAGATTTTACAGATTTACGGGACATGAGTAACTATGTTTCTATATATTAGGGTTATTATGTTTTTCTTCATAACATCCTTTGATGAGTAAATATTTTTTTTAGGTTTACTAAAAACTGTTTTATTATATAATATAATTTTCCTTAGTATATTCATTTTAAATATGTTTTAATTTATTTTAATTAAATGTTTACACTAAAGAGATACACTAAAACTTTGTTTATCCGGTACTCGCTTATTCGATATTGTGGTTCATCTGAAATGGATGAATTAGAATATCAACGAATTTTTATGTATATAAAAATCAAAAATGTTATAGGAAAAGTAAAGGGCGATTTGCGACAGCATGAACAGTGTAGCAGTTTTGGTGACACGGCACTGAGCGGTGTTGTCGGTTGTCGGCCAACTGATCGCTGTACGGTCATCCTAAAACACTGCCTTTTTTTTAATTTGCGTTTCAACTTGTTTAAATATAATATAACAATATAACACCAATTTAATTTTAATACAAATCATAATATTTTCAAAAATAATTTTTAAATGTAACTGCCGTATTAAAGCTTTCATAAAAAAATTCAACCATAATACGCTCTTGTGTTATGGATATTGAAAAAAATTGAAGACATTTATTTAGTACTTTCCCGAAAAAATCGGTAAAATGGTCTATCCGAAAATTCACTTATCCACGATAACTCTGGTACCATAAATAAATACTTATTTTTTGCCTTGATGACTCCACCATAAAACAATTACTGTCATGATATTGTTTATGTATCATAATTTGCTCTGTCTTTTTGTATTGGAAGGGGCGGATTCCTCCCAAGGCACTTCAGCCGTAGCGGCTTTTTACGCACCCCTGTGTGGGTTGCGGCATTATCACATAGCGAAAAGCCATTGGTGATTATCATACCTTGATAGTCCTAATCCTCATTCTAATAACAATTTCTATAATTATCAATGGAGATACTGACTTCTGTACTGTCCTTAGTTATAATTATTTTTAATTTTGCACAAATCTTTTAAGTAAAACAAAAATATTTTTTCAAAAAGACTTATTTTATTGTAGGGTTGTCAATTTTTATGTTTCAATTCTGATCCTTAGTTTGCACTGGCCTAAATCATTTGGTTGGAGACTGATCTGTCTTCGTCACAAAATTATTACAAAACACTTAAACTGGGAGAACAAACGAGTTTGTGTGTTCAAGCCAAACAACTCTCCAACCAATTAATTTAGAGGAGAGCAGCCCAAAGAATAGAATTTAAAGTAAATAAACCTAAATATGTAATAGAACCTAAATAAGTAATAGAACCGTTTTGTCAGTTTTTACTTTGGTTGTGCATTATACATAATCTTAAAACGTCAAAAAACCCAAACAAAATGGGTTTTCAATTAAAATTTGTAAATTTAAAGTTTAGTATGCGGCCATATACATTTGGCGGTGTCTGGTAGCTATGTATTTAAGCTTTAAAAGCTTTGCATCACATTAGATTTATACAAGAGATTAACAAATGCTCAACAATTCTAATTTGTTATTGCATATAGATTAAAACCAAAGTTATTCAAAATCCATTGTAATACTCTTCCCAAGTTAAAACTAAATTTTAAAATCTCAAACTCACATGGTGTTTTATTTTGTTCTTCAATTTAGTATGAAATAAATCACAAGTTCCATATTTGGAATTTGAACTCCAACAATTGCCTATTGTATAGAAGTAAATTATGAGTCAATTGCATTCTCTCAGAAAATAAGTTTAGAAAAATTATTGTTAGAATACTTGTCATTATTTATTTGGACAGTCTGCTTAAAGAAGTAGTTTACAAGTATTGGGTGAGATTATTAAGTCACAATGATAAAAGTAATTGTAGAGTTTGAAAGTTGACAGTTATATCCTATTATTTTAATTTAGTTACTGGTATTCAAGTTTGTGGAAAGTTTTTATTATTCTAAAGTAAAACATCCAGGAATCATGGATTACCGATTATAAAAAATATTTAGTTCCCTAAAAAATACTAAAATAATACTCGTAGTTTGGTGTATGACTATTACACTTAACATTAATAAATTGTTAATATATTATTTTACTTAAATTATATTTAATTTTTTATGTAAACTCTGAATTTAGAGGTAATTTTAAACTAATATATATTATGACTTTAAAAAATTTAGTTTCAACTATGTTGACCACTACAAATATTGCTAGCAATATTATGAGTCAACTCATGATCATATCAGAGAGGTATGATTTTTGTTTGTACTGTTTGTAACTAAATACAATATTCCTAATTATTGATAATTTACTTGTATAGTTAATCATGACTAACATATTAGACAACTGTACAGAGGGCTGATTGAGATAGAAAGTTACTAATGCTGCAGGCTCGTGGGAAGCAGTGTTTTACATCAGTATGTTGTCCATGAGTGGTGTTTACATAGCAGTCAGCTCTCTTAATTGTTTTATGTTTCCTATATGCAGCAACTATTCACTGTTAACCATATAAATAATTATCCAAGAAAATAAAATTTCAAAACCGATTTTTTTACAGCTCTTGTGTTTAGTTATAGTTTTGAAAACAAAATTAAAAATAAAAATTTTAAGACCACTGATACTATTGTCTGATGGTAGCTTAGTTCATTTTCACATAAAACATTAAATTTTTGTAAAATAATGTATCTGTACTTTTAACACGTTCACTGCTATGGAAGGCATTTAAAATTAAGTATATATTTGCATATTTGTGTACTCTATGTGTAATATAGTCAATATATATGAAAATTACATATACGCCTGTGGGCGTCCACAGCCACCAGCAAGAAATTTTAATAGCTTTGGTGTTGAATGCTGCGGACGCCCATAGGCGTCAGCGCATGATCAATTGCTACGAAGACCTAAATATGTTTTATAATGAATAGTGAAATATCTGTATTTGGGAAAACAAAAATAAAAGGTCATACTGCAAGATTATTATAAGTAGGTATATATTGACTTTATTTTACACTATAAATAAACCATAGATACGAGTATTTCCATGTATTCAGGCTGTATTTTGGATTGAACATTGGTTACGAAACATTAGGTTAAAATTGTAAGCCTGTATAATACTTAAAAAAAAACATAAAAACTATCATTTTTAGAGATTGTATTTAGAGTAACATAATTTTTAACACTATTAGAAGGTCCTGGATTTTCATCCATTATTCTTAGTATTACGAACACAACGCAAAACTATGAACAATTACCACAAAAACATAACCAAACTCATTAACATTAAGTTGATACTGTAGATATCATGTATTAATATGAATAAAGTTTATTTTGACTTTGACTTTGACTAACAACAATACACTGTAGCGGGAAAACACATTAAATGAACGATCAGCTGATATTTTAGCGCCAAATGTAATGTTGCGCGAAACGCCGATCGGCGTCTGCCGCAAGTGCAACCGTACACCGCTTGGACGCTGTTCGGCGTCCATCGCACTGAACGTGTTAAAATCAATTTAGCTGTGAAATTTTTCACTCTCTACATAGTGTCATTGATTATACAATGTGTAATAATTGTATTCTATTTTAACCGATAGATTTTTTAAATCCTTAAGATGAAAATTGTCTAAATTAAAAATCTTAAGTTAATGAATAGTGGGCAGTTTAGTGATTCAAATTGAACCCTTACCGAGCGGCAGCCACTACGTGTGGTGCTACTGGTACTGCGTGGTACTGGGTGTGGCTGCAATCACCACACAAAAAATAGATTTAGAAATTTTGATGATTTTCCACTTCCATCTGATGGCTAAAGTTGATACTACAAAATTGTTTTGTAAAAATAACTTTTTAATCATTTATAACCATATTAAGAACCAGCAGTTCTATTATGTCTTCTGAAAAATTGGGATAATCAACCTCAAGGTCATTTTCACTACACATCACAGTCTAATCCACCAAATATATTTCACTAAATTTTCTCTCACTAGAGGTAAACAAATACAGTAAAGCCCAGTTCATCTGGATCCGGATTCTGAAACGAGTTCTGAAAAAACTATATAAATAACAAGAGGTGAATTTAACTCAAGATTCTTCAAAATTTCAGACACAACCGCAGTACCTTGTTGGTCGCGGCAAGTGTTACTAACAATGAATGCATTACATGATGAACGCACACTCTGTAAATTGGGGCTGTTTTCAAACGCAGAGCTACAAACACTTAGCGCATGCGGGAGCGGTCACAGTTCGACATTTGAATACTGAAGTGTTAAAGCATATCTGTTTTATCTTAAGACTAGATGTACACGATGTAGTGCATGCGGGAGTGGTCACATTTCAATACTAAACTGTCAAAGTGTAGGTGTTTGAGGTTATATGGACAGTGATTGTTTATCTAGGAATTATTTTTACAGTCAAAGTGCATACTGAATGTGTGGTTGTAAAGGATGAAGGTTGTTTTGATGTCAGAAGAGTGTTTCATATGCTACCTAAAATTAATAATAATAACTTTTAATAAAATTAAAAACAAAAACTCTTGCGATATTTTGTGGCTATGTTGTTGTACAGAGTCTATATGCAGTCTGCAGCACTAATATTGAAGGCGCTATTCACAATATTTGCCTATGCTACGCGGATGTCTATTATGGTATTTTTCAGTATAGTTTCAGATTATCTGGATTTTGGCTATCCGGGTCGGGACCCTGCCAGATTAATCCAGATGAACTGGACTTTACTGTACTGATACACAACACTGAACAAATACAAATACATCAACAATAACACGAGGATGACTTTGCTGGCCGGTAGAACAGATTTTTTGAGATTAATGATACTAACCCACCAAACAGAAATTTACCAAATCAAAAAATTATTGTAGCAATAAATAAAGACAGCCAAGAAACAGTTTTAAAATACCTAAATGACGTTTTAATTTTTGACTTATATGTATGTCAAGTGCTTTTGAACTCCATATTGAGTTGAACACTCGCAAGTGATTAGCATTGTTGGCATATAGATACGTCAAATGCTCGGGAAGGGTTAAAGCAAATATTTTCCATTGTCAGTTCTGTGAAGTGTAAAAGCACACAATTAAGTTATTATTGTATTACTTTTAAATTTCATGTTTTATTTTTTTGAATATGTAAGGTACTAAAAGTATATAAAGGATAGAATAAAGTTAGTGTTAAACTTTTTATATGCATAATGTTAATGTTGATACTAAATGTTAGATTCATGTCAGTAAAATAACATTCCTAATGTAATTACCAGGCAACTGGGAGTAAAATCTGATAACACCGCAGTATAGGTTACTTCCCCCGCTACCAATCCCTGTGTTGAGCGTGTCTTTGCAATGATCAGTCATCGGCGATGGACGCTACAATTTCCATTATCTATATATGACAACGCGCTGTGATTTTATTTTTAAATGTAAAAAAGATTGGAACCTGTAAACATTTATTGTAAATCTACTGAGAAAATTGTATGAGTGTCCAACAAGTCCACTTGTGGAGTAGAGTATTCAGCAATGAGGGATCAGACATTCACGATTAACAGCGAAGCGGGAGGCCATTGCTTTCCGATGACGTAAGGAACAGTCCAAGCAATGCAGCTTATGAGCATGTGTGGCACCCACCGCACACCTTGTTGTAGCTCAGTTTTTCTGTCATAAATTTGTAAACAGAATCAGCGCACACCTCTGGAACACATGAAGCAAAATTATGGATGGTGAAGCAAAGTTTGCTCAATTTTTTTCCACAGCGTCATTGGAATGTGACTGTCTCCTGCTTTGCTGTGCTTCATCGTGAATATCTTCTACCATTGTTGAATACTCTACACCACAAGCAGATTTGTTGGACACTTGTACGGTTTTCTCAGTATATTTACGATAAATGTTTAAAGGTTGCAGCATTTTCACATTCAAAAATCAAATCACAGCGAAAATGGAAATTGTAGCGTCCATTGCTGACTGAGCATCGCAGAGACAAGCTCAATGCAAGGATTGGTAGTGGGGGAAGTACCCTACACTGAGGTGTTGCTAGATTTGACGTAAAACCGCCAGTTGCCTAGAAATCACTTTGGGAAGTGATTTTCTCGACAAGGCTCATTTATATGAAAAAAAGTTTTTACTGAATCATGGTCAGCAGACAAATATTTCAAAAATCAGACTTCTTATAAATATACCGTACTTATTTTATTAGCATATAAAAACTTGTATTAAATTGTAATGCCAGTATTCACAAAAATCATCATTAATTTTGAAGTTGAACTATATAATATTTAAATAACAGTGGAAAGTAAAAATAATTTTTTTGAAAAGCTACTTTTGTGAAAGAAAATTTTTTTTCTTAACAAGGCAAAACCTTTATAAATTTTGCCATTTTATGAGTCTTAAAAGTTTACATCATACTTTAAGGTTTGATCATAATTTATACGAGGCGTATATTTAAGTAACACATAGGAACAATTGGTGACCAGAGGGCAGTAAAATCATTTACCATATCATTTTAAAATAATAGAAAAAACCTTTCGATAAAATTTCCCCTGTTGACCATAATATTTACAATAGGAAATTTTAAAATCCACCACAGTACTTCATTTTGTCTACATAAAAGTTTAACAGTAATCTTTTTTCAACCCTGTATTGCATATTAGATATTTCAAAGTTCAGTTCTAAAGTCAGTAGATGTTTCATATTAAAAGTTGTATGCCTTTGACAATAACTCATTTAACACTCCAAAGCAATATCTTTAATGAATGGAATATCATTTATTGAGAATATTGAATGTGTGTACTTATGATGGGATACAATTATAAAAATATAAGCTCGAAGTGGAAATTGTATGTGTTACAATAAACAAGAATTTCCTCTAATGCTAGGTAATATTAAGATCATTGTGTTAAATAAGACAAATTCAAATAAAGTTTCTCAAATCTCTCACCATTCAACTATTGACTTTGTGCCTGGAGCATATGTTGTGTGTAGGCCTATGCCAAGGTATAATGAGTCTCTGTAACTAAGGGAGCAATGCACGTATTGTGTGATTTACTTCACTAATTTTAGTTAAAATTGTACAAATGGTAGGGTCGTATTCGAGATTTCAATAGCAATATGGTTCGGAATTCTTTTGGTTAAGGGGGAAGTGTTCAGTGAGGTGGATCTGCTGTTAATAAAGTTACCATTACTGTATATTGTATTGTATATGTATAAAGCTTTTGATTAATAATTTTTAAGTTTTAAAACTATTATGTAAGTAGTTCAGAATATAAATAATGTATTATATGGTATAAACATCTTGTTATTAAACACATTTTATTTCTAAGCCAGATATTAAGGTTTTGTTTTTGTACCAAAATTTAGTTAAATGTTACACGGCTACTCAACAAATACACTTATTGATGTATATTTTAAAATATTATGATGTATTTTAATCAAGAATATATTTATTATTAATATCAAATTAAATAATAATGCTCATTAAATATCATAATTTTACTTAGAAAATTAACTTTATGGTAACTTGATTTTTATATTTTAACATAGGCCTACTGGGTTCATGAGATGAGTCGTGTACCAACCCCAAAATATGACAACATAACAACAATAATATTGTGTGATGACAAATAACATAAACGCTACATAGTTTTGTGTGAATTGAGTAGAATATACTTCATCAAAGGTACAATAGTAAACCAAATTTTAAGCTAAGCTACAATTATATTCTCACAGTGATATAATAAAATGAACCATTTTAAATTAAATTGATTAAAATCCCACAAAAAGGGAATAATCACCAACTCTTAATTAGTTTTTCGCAAAATTTTTGTTATCAAAAATATAAAACAACAGCTATAAAAAGGGATTTTTTTTGAGTTCTATTAGTTAGCAGTAAAGTAATAGTTTATGTATTCTAAGTTATTTTAATCATGAAAAATTCCTACCTCAATGTTAAAAATATACATACTTGGTTACTAGAGTTTTTCACTTGGCAATTGCTTCAATATATCCAATATATTATATCCCGATGAATTAGGATGAAATGTATGTTCATGCTCAATTTGGTTGGAATTAAGTAATTGTACACCTGCTATTTGAATGTAACTGAATGAATGTATTAATACACTATTATTAGAAAACTGAACCATAAAAGTCAAGATAAGACAAATAATGACTCTTATTTATATATTTAAGGTCAGAAAAAATAAGTCCCTCTCTCATGGACCACCCATATTCTAAATACCTGTTATTGTAAATTTATTTTGTTTAACGTGTAAAGAGCAGTTTTATACAAGTCAACAAAATTAAACATTAATAATTATGAAATTGTTAAATTTAAAACATCATTGAAAAGTACTATTTAATTAGTGAAAACAATTATTATTTTAAAAATTATGAAGTTACTTTAAATCTGTTTAAATTTCAAGTTATTTTTAAAGAACAGCACTCCCAGTGATCTACCTGCTGCAGATGTGAAGTGGCACAGACGTGAAAGGGTTAAGGTCAACGAATATGTTTAGCAAAGTCTCACTGCAGTTAGCATTCTTATACTTGATTTTTAGAAGATTTTGTTAGGAATTGAGCTGTAAATATTTATAAATAAAAATGATTATACAGAATGATGTAAGTGTTTTATAGGGACTAGGAAGTAATGTTTTGTTTTTTAAGATATGAAGCTGAACATTCTTGAGATTTTACATTACTCATGTAAAACCTACGTAATAAAAAACATCACCGATTCTAAGTATAATTATTTAACTAAATAGTTTGCTAGATATAAGGTAAGCTACAAGTTTGTAATTTTTGACAAGATACAGAGTACAGTGATTTCAAAATAAAATCCATGATATATGTGCTCTATAGAATTTGTGTAACATACGTTGTTAATTATGTTTAACATTAATGAACGTTGATCAGTGATTTATTTAGATTTCATTGAGATGATTTCATAGAGTTGATCCTTTGCAGCCAAATCTAACAAAAGAAAATCCAATAATTAACATTATTTAAGCTTTGAACATAACTTTATAGAGTACACAATTTTAAAAATGTGATTGATGTTTGAAAACCTACTTTGCAATCTTATGCAGCTTTTGAAAACATTACACATCCTTTGTAAAGTGTTTTTTAGAAAAAAGTTCCTTAGCTGTGTTTCAAAATGATCTCCTTTAGATGAAGTATCTTTTTTATGACCTTAAATATTTCTTACCACAGTAATTTTATTTATATAGATAATGGTGCTTGGTATTAAAATGGTTACTAGTATTGTTTTAGTCAGATTTGAATTAGTTTGTTACAAAAGTAATGGAACATCAGAAATTCTATATTAGGTCATAGTGTATATTTCGAATCTGGGGCATCCCATAATAGTTCTTTAGTTAACTTAAATTAATTTGTTAGAGTTTTCAATGCTGCCTTGATTAATTTTGATCATTATGCAACTCCTTTGAATTTAGTTATATCTTTTATAAAAGGAAAAATTGCAAATATAAACTGGAAATGAGAATTACCTAAACATTTCTAATATTTTAACTTACGTTGTATTATTAAATTTTAAATTTAAGTTGTAATATTTAAACTTTTTAGATTGAATTAAAAATAAAATGTGTAGTCAAGTCCTGCAGCCTGCTCGTTCTCTTTCTCTCATAATGTATGAACGACAGGATCGTTTTTTTTTCATAAACAGCTTAAACACAAAATTGTGTTTCAATTTTTTTAAATGTTTGTGCTTGGATTATTTTAGCATAAATATTTGTAAAATAATCTAGGGGAATGTCAGATAAATAAATGATAGAGTTTTGAATATCTTAATATAATAATTAGATTTTTACAATTTTTTTGTATTCAGTTGGCGTTAAATATACATATGCAAAAATGTGGTGGCAATTGTAACTGTTACGATGATGAGTTCGTGAAGCCAAACCCTCACTTTTAATCTGATGTGGAAATTCATTGCTAAGATTATGTAGAGACATAAATATGTGTAGTATTATTAATTCATCTAAACTAAGCTCTAAATATATGATAATAGTTGATTTTGATACTAAGGTTTAGTTTAATTTTAACGTTTATTTAGCCTGTAAATCCTTATAATTACTTTATGAATCTGTTCTCAATGTGGAAACAAGTTTAAGTTCATCAAAAGAATTAAAAATTTGGTAATTTTGAAGGGTCTGCTGAGCTAAAGTTATTTTTATGTTACATTTGTCATACGCCATATAATTTTCTTTTCAAATATTTTTCTCCATGTATAAATAACACATGGAGTACAATAATAGTAAATATTACTTAAATTAAATATAAATAAATAATTACGTATTTCAATGATAGATTCGTTTAATTACAATTTATAGTGTCATGTTTTAGGTTTTTGGAGTTCATCACATGATTAATAGCTTATAAAATACTGCAATAATCTTAAAAATGCAGTTATGGTGTTATGTAAAAAGACTAACTTTGTTAATTGATCACAATGTGTTTCAAAAATTGATGATTTAAGATTTCAAGTATAGCTAATTTTTATTTAAGCTATTACTTTGTTGTCAAAATACAGTACTGGAAGTACCAGTACTTGTATATTACCTTACTAGTCAGTTAAATAAGTCTTTACCAGAGACAAAGTCGAGTGCGGGATTACTATACGAGTCTTGTAACCACATTTTAAACAAGTAATGAATTGCTATTTTATGCCATACTATACAAGTTGACTCAATAAACTAACACAGACTGTCAAAATACGATATATGTTCTCTTTGCTTAAAACGCTAGTGTTTATGTTTGTGTTTACGCAATCAACCATTCACTGCCATTAGAAATTATTTCTGCTCAGTTAACAGTTAGGAAAAAAATTCTCAGTTCACTTCCGGTAAAGAGCTTTTTGAAGACTATGGGCCTAAGTTTATTAAAAGTGTGAAGTATGGTGTAAAAATGTTTTTTTTCACTTGGTTAATTATTAATGCTAATATCTTAAAAATACGTTGCTAAGCTGCAATCAGCAACCAAAAATATTGCATTGATTTTGGTTGTTTTCTGGTTTACTATTATGAATGGCTAAGAGTTCATAGTGACTTTAATTAATTAGATACATGAATAAAATTTTCATTGTTTTAGAAAGTGTAAGATTCAAGTAGACAATCAGTAATCCAAAGGTATAGAGTTGGTTGTAGTTTTCTTTTTTAAGATCTCTTACTGCATTTTAGATTCTTGTAGTATTCAACATTTGCCTTGAGGTTTTGTCAGCTCTTAAACATATCATGAGACAATGTACAAACTCTAAATCGGGTTTAATCAGAAACATTCCTGAATGCTATTTCTCTTTGTACTATATTGTATACATAAAAAGGCAACGAAAAGACAGTTTTGAAATTAGTGTACCCTGTGTCTAAATTGTTAGTATGCTCAAAATATATGATTTCTTATGGTTACTAGTGTGACAAGAACAAGTGCTTTCTGCTGTATAGTTATTATGTCTTTATTGCACTATTATTATAGAACTATTTAATAATTGAGATAATAAAGCTATGAACTATTTCTTCCTATAGTGAATAATCTTTTACTCCCTTCTTACTTATCTGTTACACATGACCCGATGATGAAGGGACTACTCCTCACTCGTCAGATGAGCCACAGTAATATGACAATCTCATAATTTTATATTTTTATATCCTGTACATCTTACACAGGGCATTTCATATTACAGATGACCCGATGATGGAGGGACTACTCCTCACTCGTCAGATGTGCCACAGTAATATGACAATCTCATTATTTTAATCCCGTACATCTTACACAGGGCATTTCATATTACAGATGACCCGATGATGGAGGGACTACTCCTCACTCGTCAGATGTGCCACAGTAATATGACAATCTCATTATTTTAATCCCGTACATCTTATAAAGGGCATGTGATATTACACATGACCCGATGATGGAGTGACTACTCCTCACTCGTCAGATGTGCCACAGTAATATGACAATCTCATTATTTTAATCCCGTACATCTTATAAAGGGCATGTGATATTACAGATGACCCGATGATGGAGTGACTACTCCTCACTCGTCAGATGAGCCACAGTAATATGACAATCTCATAATTTTAATCCCGTACATCTTACAAAGGGCATGTGATATTACACATGACCCGATGATGGAGTGACTACTCCTCACTCGTCAGATGAGCCACAGTAATATGACAATCTCATAATTTTATATCCTGTACATCTTACACAGGGCATGTCATATTACAGATGACCCGATGATGGAGGGACTACTCCTCACTCGTCAGATGAGCCACAGTAATATGACAATTTCATAATTTTACATCCTGTACATCTTACACAGGGCATGTGATATTACACATGACCCGATGATGGAGTGACTACTCCTCACTCGTCAGATGAGCCACAGTAATATGACAATCTCATAATTTTATATCCTGTACATCTTACACAGGGCATGTGATATTACACATGACCCGATGATGGAGGGACTACTCCTCACTCGTCAGATGAGCCACAGTAATATGACAATTTCATAATTTTACATCTTACACAGGGCATGTGATATTACACATGACCCGATGATGGAGTGACTACTCCTCACTCGTCAGATGAGCCACAGTAATATGACAATCTCATAATTTTACATCTTACACAGGGCATGTGATATTACACATGACCCGATGATGGAGGGACTACTCCTCACTCGTCAGATGAGCCACAGTAATATGACAATTTCATAATTTTACATCTTACACAGGGCATGTGATATTACACATGACCCGATGATGGAGTGACTACTCCTCACTCGTCAGATGAGCCACAGTAATATGACAATCTCATAATTTTATATCCTGTACATCTTACACAGGGCATGTCATATTACAGATGACCCGATGATGGAGGGACTACTCCTCACTCGTCAGATGAGCCACAGTAATATGACAATCTCATAATTTTAATCCCGTACATCTTACAAAGGGCATGTGATATTACAGATGACCCGATGATGGAGTGACTACTCCTCACTCGTCAGATGAGCCACAGTAATATGACAATCTCATAATTTTATATCCTGTACATCTTACACAGGGCATGTCATATTACACATGACCCGATGATGGAGTGACTACTCCTTGTTACTACGGTGGGGGGGGGGTCTCCCTATAAAATCCCAAAAAATAAATTTAACTTTGCTTCTCTTGTTGTTATTTTAAGTAATTGGATGATTATTTTTTAAATTATTAAATGATATTTCGATACAGTAAAATTTAAAGAATATGATACTTTTATCAAAGATTGTGTTTTTAAATTTACTTAAGAAGAATGTATGCATCAGTCCACTGATACAGTTTATTTTAAAATAAAATTCGAACTCCAATTTGTGGATAAATGTAGTCAATATAAATTTTCATTAAATTTGTTTCGTTAAAATGTTGGGTACGTGAGTTAACCAAGTTAATTTGAAAGGGGATCAATTAGGAACTCAGCCGAACCCAATCCAAGTAAATCACTATTGAAAACCAAAACCGTGCATCACTCAGTGGTTTTATCAAATATATCTCGCAACATTTGCTGACATTTAATCAAATTACATTTTATTCATAAAATAAGGTGAATATAAATTTAATCTAGTAACTAATTTACACCTGATGGGATTGTTTTGTAATCTGCATCGAAAAATACCTTCTATGGTGATAGTGAAATATATAATTCACTACGGTACTTTAAACAATTTTTAACTTATGTTTAATTCATTATGTAAAGTTCATTTTACATAATATGGTGATTGATGGTAAATAAAAGAGGGAAATAAAAAATAACGAAACAGTACAATTATAGTCGTAAGGTAACATTTTATAGATACACTTACGGTAGACCTATTTTCACCATACATGGAAGATTGGACACTACTAACATAGTTTAAGGGATATTTATGAAATAAAAAAATTGATTCTAAGAAATATAATATTTGTCCAAAAATATAAACCATACTATTTTTTCATATGGTCTATAAAAATCATAAATCTTTTTTGACAACCTCATTAGGAGTCAGCAAAATTGAAAAAAATTATGATTATTAAAGTTTTCTAACTCAGAATCGTCTACAAAATATACCAATACACGATATATCTCAGTAACCAGTTGATCTAGAGTCATGATTCAAAATACTTAATAGTGTGTTTTTGTGCTGAACCCAATAGTAAATACCCCCATCGCAGCAGAACTGCATACACAGCGAATTTCAGAATCAATAATATAATAATAATGATATATGACAGATTTGATAAATATCTGTCAATAATATGACAGTTATTTCCTCTTCTTCATAAGATTAAAATGGGAAAGAGTATGCAGGTTTTCTGCTCTGAAGAACATTGAAAGTAGGCATTTCTAGCATTAACAATTTTTACTTTGACCATTTATACAAAGTTTTATAAACATCTATCCATAAATAAAGGAGTTTGACAATTCTCTATGTGATTAACATGGGAAAAGAGTATGCAGGTTAGCTGCCATGATAAACCCAAACTATGATTTTTAAGCATTTGAAGCATAAGATCTCACCCACATGAATGTAAATACTAAGTTTAGTCCAAATACTGTATATTGATATTGATTGATAAGTGAAATATTAATTTTTCTTTATCCTCCGTAAGATTAACATTAGAGCCCCAAAATAACATATGAGCCTGTGTTTAGATTTTTTATCTCAGTAACTGTTGGAGACAGAGAAAAACTTTAAGGGACTAAATTGTGTAGTTTTTTAAGATGATTTTAATAGTTGAGGATAAAATTTAAAAACTTTTAAAATTACATATGAAAAACGCAAAAAAACCCTAAACTTTCCAGTGGGTTTTTATATAATTCTGAGGACTACCGATGATAACGTAAGTATTCAATATAATTAATCATAAGTTTAATATCATAGTTTATGTGCATAATCTTGCTTTAATTTAATGAGTGATATTAAAATTGTTATAGGTTAGGCAATAAACATGAACAATAAAACTGGCTTTTGTGTGATTATAAGTGTTCATGTTTTTAAAACGTAAATCTTACCAATATGTTGATTTAAAAATGTTTATAAGTACCAAAACTTATAGATTTTTAGTGACATTTTTTATAAGTACAAATAAGCATAATAAAGTACTGTTTCCAAAGTATTGTTGTGAAACTGGCAATCAGCTATTTAATCAAAGTATCGAATGGTTGAGATCGAACAATCGATAGAAATAACTAACACTGACATAACCTAAACAACCAATCAAGAAATAGTAAAGTAAAATAACGGCTGATTATTCTAAAGCAAAAAAAATTGTCGACAACTATTGTTACTAATAGGCAATAATTTATGTTTTACGAGTTTATTTTAATTTATTTGCAGACGAAAAATATAGTTCGTCAAACGGTCCAAAAATGGCTTTTTGATATATACTCAAACATTTAACAGCCTCGGCATGCCTCGGCTGTTAATCTTGTAAAAACGCACGTATTTTGTCTTATAGAGATGAAATATACTACTATTTATTATAGTTTAAAGTATTTATTCTGTTAGTTAAAGGTTGCAAGCAATAAATATTGTGTATTTATGTATATAAGTAATTCCTAAAATTTTGTATTAGCCAAAAATGTTTTTTCCTGAACTATACATCTTACATCTTAACACGCCGGCTTTCCCCAATTTCCCAGCCTACTGTCTCTTAAGGAGAGGGAGAATGCATTGTCTTATTCAAAGGATAGGTCCATGCTTTATAATTCCCTTGATAGAGGAACTTGCAACATTACTCTTCCTTAGAAGAAATGAAAGTTTTGTTCGTGGATTTCAATCATCTTCCGGGTAACATATTCATATTCAGTTCCAAACGTCGTAAGAAACTTGAAGGATAACTTAAAAAATACAGAAATACTTTTTTCAATTACTTATTTTATTTGTCTGGTTCAGAAAAGTCTTTTTTTTAAATATTAGTTGAATAATAAATTTTCATGATCATTAAATATTAATATTAGTATTATGGTATAAGTAGTATTGATATTAGTATTAGACCAATCTAATTTCTTAGGTTATGTTATTTTAATGCGGAACAATTAAAAAACGGAATACAGTCATGAATCTTAATTTTACTTATCTAACTCTTATTTCACAATCTTATTTTACTTCTTATCGAAGGGTTTTATTTTCTTAAGACTGACCGACCCATGCACTATTAAAGTAAAATAGTGAGCGCTGAAAACCCCAGTTTTGAACAATATTGCCAATATTTCAGTTTTACATGTGTCATTAAAGTAATTGATCAGAAATAAATAACTAGCTGTCAAATTAAACTAAATATTGATTTGTTTCCACTGACTATTGAGTCTAAAACAATATAATAAATCTTTTTGTTATTATTTTTAACTAATTATACGCAATTCTTATGATTTATATCATACAATACCAAATGATTAAGATTAAAACGTTTTTTACTTAGCATTTATTTCTTTTGGTTTTCTACTTATTTTGATTTCAGGAAAATATTTAGTCAAACTAAAAAGTATTTCGTTTCTTATAACTGAATCTTACAACCCAACCAACGGACTGGATAACTGCTAGTATCAACTGAGTAGATGGTTTAGGTACTAAAGTAGTGAAGGACTCAAGCATGTTTTATTTTTTAGGAAAACTTCACTTTTATTCAGGTTTTTAGGTTAACTTTGTTATAACTTATTTGCACTTTAACGTTCCATATTTAAAATTAATATTATTTTTACAAGAAATCTCTCTCCGAATGATCACAATGGAAGTTAGGAACTGAAGAGTTTCGCTTGAAGAATTTAATGCCAACAATTATTGTTATTGTACTTCAGTCACAGTAGATTCCTTTGTTCCAAGTGATGTTAAATCTGTAACGAGAGGTTTGCTTTAATGCTCATTCAATTTTTCTGAAGCACGGATTATTATTTAAATTTTGCCTCCTATTGGACATATAATATTGCAAACTGATACGAAGCTATCGAACATATTATCTGTATTAATAATACAAATTATATGTAGAGTATTTTGATTACCTATTTTGCTAATTCTCAAACACTGTCAAAAAGAAACCCAAATCTAATTAACATATAATATTGATATTTTTTTAATTACATATGAAAAACGCAAAAAAACAATTTTTTAATACAAATCACCCACCCCCAAAATACGATTGTCCGATATATCTAGATTACGAACTCGTCCGAGCAAATGTGGTAATACACGTTTTTACTAAATTTTGTCTCGCTCCGAGCAATATTGAAGAGAGTTATCGACTTTTTGGTGTGTATTATTGTTAGCATATGTTCCGAAAATGGTGTATTTTTGGGTGACTCGAGATTTTTAAATGAAATCCCTATTGGGGGGGGATTCCTCATTCAAATGAAACCGAACGATGAAAACTTTAACTTAACCCAGACCAGATGTCGTACCAAGAGCCGACATTTGGTGTAAGTGAAAACCTGTTATAAATTATTCTAAAATAAATTTAAATATAAACTAAAACAGCGCAAGAGTAAAATGGATGTTGACGGAGCCACGCGGCGACGACTCCTTTATTGACGAGAGGACGATGTTCGGCACTCGTAGCGTTTTAACGTTGTACTCGCAAAAATTCAACTTGAGCAAAAGTGTTGATGGAAACATGTTAACTACATGAGCGACTGTCCAAAACACAGTTTTAATTGACCTTATTTATTTCTCAAAATATATGAAGTAAATTTACATATTAAAACATTTATATAGTTTATTATTTTCGTTCGATAAATCTTCGAAAGATAAATCTTATCTTCTTATAAATTTTTGAAATCGGAGCCTCTAATTTATCACTCCCAGCTCATATATCATGTATTATTTTATTATTATTATTTATTTACTATGATTATATTTGAATTACCTTCGGTTTTTAGATATCTTGAAATTTTTTTGGAGCTAAATTACTAATCCAGAGCAGAGAGTTATTATTTTTTTATAAATAATAAAGTTATTATGTTTTTGATTTAAGGAAAAATAGGGACACATTTTTAATATAAATTAAAATACTCAATTAAAAATGCAGTTCAATACACAGCTTGTAAAACATTCTACTCTTTGGTTGCTGAATGTCTCCCCCACTCAGTTACCAAAGAATAGAATGCGTTTTGCTTGATAGAACTAACCAAATGTTTTTAGCCTACTCTAAAAAGCACGTATAAAGTGTAAACTCTAATGGCTTTTGAAATGTATTTCAATTAAGTGTAAAAATTAGTATAGAGTTTGACTTAAGGATTTGTATAGTTCAGAAAAATATTTCTTGAATGGTTTAGATCGGATATTATTGAAGATATGGATATTCTCTGAGGATTTAGGTCTACTGTACTGTACGTATATTATATTTTATGGTTTTAGTTAACAATCAATTACCTGTGGGATGTTTTTTTACAGGTGTATAAATTATTGATTAAACTTAAAAAATCTTGGTAAAATGTCAGAAAAGGTAATCTTTATTAAATAATATTGAGTTCGTCCTGTATTATTAAGGAATTAGCTTTTCTCCTCTCATTATGTGATTATGATACTGAATAAAATCAATGATTTAGTCCTATCAAAAATGTATTGTATTCTACAAAATATTTATATTGTAAACCTGCCACAATTCTCAACATTATTTCATTTACTATGTTTACTCTTACCTGGTTGGCAATGCCCTTTATGAAGCCCCAGAAGGATATTCTACTGGACAGCGATGGGCCTAATGTGTCAGCCAACCTACTGTACTGCACATTATAACGTCATGGGAAATGTCTCCAAACATCGACTACTCTGCTGTGTAATCCCTTGTTTTATATACGTGTTTATTACCTTCGAAATCCATCATTTACTATCAATCATTACTACGGCAAAATAATGTTAACTACGGAAAAACTATGTTCACAATTGCGGAATGATTTTGCAGACACAAACAAACAAATATTTGTTATTGTGTCAAAAACCAAAATGGACATAACGTCTAATTTAATTTAAAAAATAAACGTATGATGTCCTATCTATGTGTTAGTTTTATTTACAACATGACAAAATTTAGTTTTGTAGTCCTTATTGCCGATTTTGTCAAGAGAATTTTATAACCGAAAATAAAAAAAGGTTGATTGATCAAGAGAAAGCGCGACAATGTATCACGGTTTGTTGATTTTTCATTTGGATGATGAGTTTAGTTTTGCTCACGTATATTTTTCAGGAATATATCTTTTCAATCCTATGGCAAAACTCGTTAATATATGTATCTGTAGAACAATAATTGGTCCATAAAGCCTTCTTGAAGTCTTAGAACATCGTTGAGATAATCGAAGACCAATGATTGGAGACATTTCCCACGACATTATAATGTGCAGTACAGTAGGTTGGCTCGCACAATAGTCCCATCGCACTTCAGTAGAATATCCTTATGGGGTTTCTTAAAGGAATTTGCAAACCAGGTAAGAGTAAACACAGTTCACTTCAGGTTTACAATATATTTTAACAAACTATTTTAAAGAATGCAATACATTTTTGATTGGACTGGATCATTGATTTTTTTCAATGTCGATCGTACTATCAGTACATAAAACATAAATCTATACGTCTACTAACACTGCAACCAGTTTGAAAAGTCGTGTACTGAAATAGATATATGACCAAAATTTACCTCACAATCAATGTAAACAAATCTACCATCACATTACACGAGACTCTCTATCTTTTGAAATTTTCAACACAATGACATGTTTCAACATGTTTTTAGTATTTTAAGATACACTATTGATATGTAGGTGAACAAAACTGGAAATAATGATTACATAAAGAAAGCTGTCCGTAATACCGGTAATTTTGTTACTTTTATAACAAGACACAATTCACCATTGATTTCATTCATTTAAGTACACAATTTATTATTAAGGAAATATATTAGGAAAAAAAATCACATCGTTATGAAATGAAATCTAATGCATTTTAATCAAGTGATATTACTTTCCACTTTTATTTTTTTGAACATCGGTATTAATGAATTTATGGAAATAAAGAAAACTTTCTTATTTGCTTAACATAATATCAGTATATTTTAAAAATGTTGAGCGACTGTAAGCTGTCCAACTGGTTTAAAAAAAGTTTACTTTAATTTCGTTAAAAATATCCAAACTAATTACAAAAGTAGTTCGTGTTATGGAGCTAGTTGCAATGCGTTGTAGTTAAACACCTCCGTCTGCCAACAACAAAAGGCGCTTCTTACAATGGTCTCCATTGTTGCCTACAGACATCTCGTCGTTCCTTTCAAAATACAGTAGTACAGTCGTGCACACAAGTTTAAATAGTAATGGCAGTGAGTAGGTCATTCTGATGCATCCTCAACAACACGTATTATTTATGGATGTTCAAAACACCGTTGTTTTAAGCTTTATATATATATATATATATTATTAACTTTAGTCCTTAAAGTTTATTAAGTTAGATTTCAATTGTGTTGCAAGTCCTAGAATTAAATGATCCTTATGAATGTCGTACGGCTAGCATCAGCAATGACCGCAATGGTGAAATGGTGCATACTTGACCTCGTCATTAAATGATCCTTATGAGTGTCGTACGGCTAGCATCGGCAATGACCGCAATGGTGAAATGGTGCATACTTGACCTCGTCATTAAATGATCCTTATGAGTGTCGTACGGCTAGCATCAACAATGACCGCAATGGTGAAATGGTGCATACTTGACCTCGTCATTAAATGATCCTTATGAATGTCGTACGGCTAGCATCGGCAATGACCGCAATGGTGAAATGGTGCATACTTGACCTCGTCATTAAATGATCCATATGAATGTCGTACGGCTAGCATCGGCAATGACCGCAATGGTGAAATGGTGCATACTTGACCTCGTCATTAAATGATCCATATGAATGTCGTACGGCTAGCATCAGCAATGACCGCAATGGTGAAATGGTGCATACTTGACCTCGTCATTAAATGATCCTTATGAGTGTCGTACGGCTAGCATCGGCAATGACCGCAATGGTGAAATGGTGCATACTTGACCTCGTCATTAAATGATCCATATGAATGTCGTACGGCTAGCATCAGCAATGACCGCAATGGTGAAATGGTGCATACTTGACCTCGTCATTAAATGATCCTTATGAGTGTCGTACGGCTAGCATCAGCAATGACCGCAATGGTGAAATGGTGCATACTTGACCTCGTCATTAAATGATCCTTATGAGTGTCGTACGGCTAGCATCAACAATGACCGCGATGGTGAAATGGTGCATACTTGACCTCGTCATTAAATGATCCTTATGAGTGTCGTACGGCTAGCATCAACAATGACCGCGATGGTGAAATGGTGCATACTTGACCTCGTCATTAAATGATCCTTATGAGTGTCGTACGGCTAGCATCAACAATGACCGCGATGGTGAAATGGTGCATACTTGACCTCGTCATTAAATGATCCTTATGAGTGTCGTACGGCTAGCATCAGCAATGACCGCAATGGTGAAATGGTGCATACTTGACCTCGTCATTAAATGATCCTTATGAGTGTCGTACGGCTAGCATCAGCAATGACCGCAATGGTGAAATGGTGCATACTTGACCTCGTCATTAAATGATCCTTATGAGTGTCGTACGGCTAGCATTAACAATGACCGCGATGGTGAAATGGTGCATACTTGACCTCGTCATTAAATGATCCTTATGAGTGTCGTACGGCTAGCATCGGCAATGACCGCAATGGTGAAATGGTGCATACTTGACCTCGTCATTAAAACCATATATGTTTATGATTTTAGAGAGAGCTTGCATTTTAAAACATTTTTTAACTCTTTGTATTTTTCTTATACCTAACCAATCAGGCTCTAGAGCATTTTTAAAATTTAATTTCACTGTGACTTATGTAATGAAAAGGGCCGAAAATCACTGCTCTATAACAATCGTAATATTGAGTTCGTCCTGTATTATTAAGGAATTAGCTTTTCTCCTCTCATTATGTGATTATGATACTGAATAAAATCAATGATTTAGTCCTATCAAAAATGTATTGTATTCTACAAAATATTTATATTGTAAACCTGCCACAATTCTCAACATTTGTATAAAATTATTGATTAAACTAAAAAATCTTGGTAAAATGTCAGAAAAGGTAATCTTTATTAAATAAATTGAGTTCGTCCTGTATTATTAAGGAATTAGCTTTCTCCTCTCATTATGTGATTATGATACTGAATAAAATCAATGATTTAGTCCTATCAAAGAATGAACAATATTTATATTGTAAACCTGCCACAATTCTCAACATTATTTCATTTACTATGTTTAGCCTACTCTTACCTGGTTGGCAATGCCCTCTATGAAGCCCCAGAAGGATATTCTACTGGACAGCGATGGGCCTAATGTGTCAACCAACCGCCAACCTACTGTACTGCACATTATAACGTCTTGGGAAATGTCTCCAAACATCGACTACTCTGCTGTGTAATCCCTTGTTTTATATACGTGTTTATTACCTTCGAAATCCATCATTTACTATCAATCATTACTACGGCAAAATAATGTTAACTACGGAAAAACTATGTTCACAATTGCGGAATGATTTTGCAGACATAAACAAACAAATATTTGTTATTGTGTCAAAAACCAAAATGGACATAACGTCTAATTTAATTTAAAAAATAAACGTATGATGTCCTATCTATGTGTTAGTTTTATTTACAACATGACAAAATTTAGTTTTGTAGTCCTTATTGCCGATTTTGTCAAGAGAATTTTATAACCGAAAATAAAAAAAGGTTGATTGATCAAGAGAAAGCGCGACGATGTATCACGGTTTGTTGATTTTTCATTTGGATGATGAGTTTAGTTTTGCTCACGTATATTTTTCAGGAATATATCTTTTCAATCCTATGGCAAAACTCGTTAATATTATGTATCTGTAGAACAATAATTGGTCCATAAAGCCTTCTTGAAGTCTTAGAACATCGTTGAGATAATTGAAGATCAATGTTTGGAGACATTTCCCACGACATTATAATGTGCAGTACAGTAGGTTGGCTCGCACAATAGTCCCATCGCACTTCAGTAGAATATCCTTATGGGGTTTCTTAAAGGACTTTGCCAACCAGGTAAGAGTAAACACAGTTCACTTCAGGTTTACAATATATTTTAACAAAATATTTTAAAGAATGCAATACATTTTTGATAGGACTGGATCATTGATTTTTTTCAATGTCGATCGTACTATCAGTACATAAAACATAATCTATACGTCTACTAACACTGCAACCAGTTTGAAAAGTCGTGTACTGAAATAGATATATGACCAAAATTTACCTCACAATCAATGTAAACAAATCTACCATCACATTACACGAGACTCTATCTTTTGAAATTTTCAACACAATGACATGTTTCAACATGTTTTTAGTATTTTAAGATACACTATTGATATGTAGGTGAACAAAACTGGAAATAATGATTACATAAAGAAAGCTGTCCGTAATACCGGTAATTTTGTTACTTTTATAACAAGACACAATTCACCATTGATTTCATTCATTTAAGTACACAATTTATTATTAAGGAAATATATTAGGAAAAAAATTACATCGTAATGAAATGAAATCTAATGCATTTTAATCAAGTGATATTACTTTCCACTTTTATTTTTTTGAACATCGGTATTAATGAATTTATGGAAATAAAGAAAACTTTCTTATTTGCTTAACATAATATCAGTATATTTTAAAAATGTTGAGCGACTGTAAGCTGTCCAACTGGTTAAAAAAAAAAGTTTACTTTAATTTCGTTAAAAATATCCAAACTAATTACAAAAGTAGTTCGTGTTATGGAGCTTGTTGCAATGCGTTGTAGTTAAACACCTCCGTCTGCCAACAACAAAAGGCGCTTCTTACAATGGTCTCCATTGTTGCCTACAGACATCTCGTCGTTCCTTTCAAAATACAGTAGTACAGTCGTGCACACAAGTTTAAATAGTAATGGCAGTGAGTAGGTCATTCTGATGCATCCTCAACAACACGTATTATATATGGATGTTCAAAACACCGTTGTTTTAAGCTATATATATATATATATATATATATATATATTATATATATTATTAACTTTAGTCCTTAAAGATATTAAGTTAGATTTTAAATGGTGCATACTTGAGTCATTAAACGATCCTTATGAGTGTCGTACGGCTAGCATCGGCAATGACCGCAATGGTGAAATGGTGCATACTTGACCTCGTCATTAAATGATCCTTATGAGTGTCGTACGGCTAGCATCGGCAATGACCGCAATGGTGAAATGGTGCATACTTGACCTCGTCATTAAATGATCCTTATGAGTGTCGTACGGCTAGCATCGGCAATGACCGCAATGGTGAAATGGTGCATACTTGACCTCGTCATTAAATGATCCTTATGAGTGTCGTACGGCTAGCATCAACAATGACCGCGATGGTGAAATGGTGCATACTTGACCTCGTCATTAAATGATCCTTATGAGTGTCGTACGGCTAGCATCAACAATGACCGCAATGGTGAAATGGTGCATACTTGACCTCGTCATTAAATGATCCTTATGAGTGTCGTACGGCTAGCATCGGCAATGACCGCAATGGTGAAATGGTGCATACTTGACCTCGTCATTAAATGATCCTTATGAGTGTCGTACGGCTAGCATCAACAATGACCGCAATGGTGAAATGGTGCATACTTGACCTCGTCATTAAATGATCCTTATGAGTGTCGTACGGCTAGCATCAACAATGACCGCAATGGTGAAATGGTGCATACTTGACCTCGTCATTAAATGATCCTTATGAGTGTCGTACGGCTAGCATCAACAATGACCGCAATGGTGAAATGGTGCATACTTGACCTCGTCATTAAATGATCCTTATGAGTGTCGTACGGCTAGCATCAACAATGACCGCGATGGTGAAATGGTGCATACTTGACCTCGTCATTAAATGATCCTTATGAGTGTCGTACGGCTAGCATCAACAATGACCGCGATGGTGAAATGGTGCATACTTGACCTCGTCATTAAATGATCCTTATGAGTGTCGTACGGCTAGCATCAGCAATGACCGCAATGGTGAAATGGTGCATACTTGACCTCGTCATTAAATGATCCTTATGAGTGTCGTACGGCTAGCATCAACAATGACCGCAATGGTGAAATGGTGCATACTTGACCTCGTCATTAAATGATCCTTATGAGTGTCGTACGGCTAGCATCAACAATGACCGCAATGGTGAAATGGTGCATACTTGACCTCGTCATTAAATGATCCTTATGAGTGTCGTACGGCTAGCATCGGCAATGACCGCAATGGTGAAATGGTGCATACTTGACCTCGTCATTAAAACCATATATTTTTATGATTTTAGAGAGAGCTTGCATTTTAAAACATTTTTTAACTCTTTGTATTTTTCTTATACCTAACCAATCAGGCTCTAGAGCATTTTTAAAATTTAATTTCACTGTGACTTATGTAATGAAAAGGGCCGAAAATCACTGCTCTATAACAATCGGCCCCCACATTGGCCCCTTGTTACAATAAAATTTAAACCTAAAATACTCTAGTGCCTGATTGGTTAGGTCTAAAGAAAAATGCCAAGAATATAAACTTGTTAAACACATTTTGTTAGAAGAAAGTTAATTTGAATTTAACTTAAAAAGCTGACACATTATATATGTTTTGTTTACATTGTGCTCAAGGTTCAAGTTCTGTGTTATTTAGGTTTATGATAGTCTTGTATTTATTTTATTTTCCCTTTAATTAAATTTATCATTTCTAAACTGAAGTTTGATTACTATAAATATTCTAGCAGGTTATGGGTCCCAGGAATACTCTGTTAAGTTTGTATTTGGTCATGGATGTTGAAGTTATATTGGAAAAGTTAAAAGGACCTAACTGGCCTCGATGGAAGAGACAGATTGAGTTGCTTTTGAAACATCATGAAGTGTATGATACAACACTACATGTGATGGTGAGGTCCTATTTGCCAATCCTGTCAAGACTCTTACTCTTATTTACCTGTCTTACCATGTCTCAAACAATTTGCAAAGGCGTAATTTGTACATACTCGGGCTGTACACTTAAATGGCTGAATCAGAAGCAGAAGTGTATATCTGCTTCTACTGTGTAAGCTCAATATGTGGCAGCAAGTGAGGCAGCCAAGCAGTTGTTGGGTGAAATTACGGTGGGGGTGTTGTGAAGCCTAAATTGTACATTGAAAACTTGAGTGTTGTGTACCTAGCTAAGAATTTTCATTTCAAGAGTAAGGTCATCGATGTACGACACCATTTCGTTAGAGAAAAAGTGAATCTATGTGAACTGGAAGTTATTCACATATTATAAGGGAGATGGAAGCTTGCTAACATTCTAACGAAGAGCCTGGATGTTTCTCAAATGAACTTCAAGGAGTGTCAGAAGAAAGTTAATAATAGAATTTAACTTAAACAGCTGACACATTATATTACGTTTTGTTTACATTGTACTCAAGGTTCAAGTTCTGTATTATTTCGGTTTATGATAGTCTTGTATTTATTTTATTTTCCTTCGATTAAATTTATAGTTTCTGAAATGAAATTTGATTATTAGAAATATTCTAACACATGTTCTTTTTAAATCAAACTAAAATACAGAGTGTTCTATAAGAAAAATAAAGTTGTCCACCCAATTGGCATAATGGCAGTAAATTTAGAAAGTTTAGTTATGCCTAAAATCAACATAAAAATAAATACCTCATAAGAGGTTTCTTGTTAGACATAATATAAAAAAGTTACTTTCGACTATATTATTCTGGAGGATACAGTGACAAAAACAAAAAAAAACATGTTAAATTAAAAAATGCTCTTAAGAATACAGTAATTGGCTAGGTTTAAGAAAAAATGCCAAGAATAAAAACATTTTGTAATCGAGTGTTCTATCCAAAGTCATAATAAAATAGAGGGTGTTCTATAAGAAAAACAAAGTTATTCACCATAATGGCAAAATGGTGACAAATTTCTAAAGCCTCCCTAAAAGTAGCATGAAAAACATAGATTGAATTCCTCATAAGAAGTTTACTTTCAGACAGAATAAAAAAGTTAGCTGTTGGAAAACTTAAGGCTGTACACCCGGTATATAGTCTATTAACTAGATACATAATTATTTATAATGTTAGAGATAAACGTAAATGGTTTAAAGATGGAAGGATTCCCTGGGTGTATAAAGCTTACTAGCGGTCATAGGCGTCAGACACCAGGAACATAGGGGCCATACTATAAACTGATGCGCTCGTAACTTCCGCGTCGTTCGGTCCGCTGTTATACGCCATACGCCATACGGCATACGCCCTGTCTTACCTAAACCTCTATTTATATTTCTATATATCTATATTAAACATTGTTATTTAAGATTTCAATTTCTGAAGTCAATAATAACTTCTTGTGATATATTATTCTTCTGCATATAATAACAATATGAACATCACATATTAATATCATTCATTTATTAGTGTAAAAATTTAAATATAAAAACGACCTATGTATCTTTTAGGAAAGTTACAATTATTATAAACTTTTATAAACAAAATTTTCTATAAAAAAACATGCTTTAATATGAAAAATAAAAATATAAATACATAATTAAAGTTAACTATTACGTGTATTAAAATGTTCATATAAAATTTAACTTCATAGTTATAATGAATGATTCATAAATAATAGTAAATAAATATTTTGTAAAAAAGTACCAATCGCTGTACTAAGAAATCAATTTTTATTTTAGACAATTTTAAAAAACTTATTTATAATTAAACATTTTAAATTTAAACGTATGGTAATTATGGGTTTTCGAAAATTTTTTTTCACTAAAATCACACATATAGAGCTATTATAATTTTTATCGGCGTCGAATGTTTAACTAAAGGCACAGACAGACAGAAAAATCTTATTTTATATAAAAAATATTCCCAAAATATTATTCTTGTTTTATTTCCAATTACATGAATCAATAAATATGATTCTACAAAGCATATAAATTGTCATACTTATATAAAAATTCAAACACCAACTTAAAAGTAATTGGTAATAAATGAGTTACATAACAACGGTTGTTACATTTAGGTAATCAAATATTTAATAAAACCTAAAAAAGCTCTAACCTAATGACAAACTTAAGGTATAAACTTAAGTGTTAACAAGGAATTCCTCTTTCAATGAAGAAAAGGTGTTACAAAAACAGATACTGCCCATGAGGTTATTCATATTTCTTTTAGTTATATTTAAAGATGTCTAAAAATGCTCATACATTATTTGAGATATCTTAGATAGCTAGACCAGGGTGGTGGCGTGACCTGTAATCCAGCTACTTGGAGGTCACGAATTGTGGATGGTTACGAGAGATGGTCAATGGATATGATAGTCTCTGGTATTGATTAAAGTCTAAACTATTGAACACTAGGTTTATCCGCAAAGACCATACTCATGATTATAATAGTTCGTAATTCAGAGGCAACATTGTGGTTCGGATATCAATGACATGTTAAACTGTACGTCCCTTAGGTGCCATCGGCTGTTGGGCTATTATGTTAAACTGTACGTCCCTTAGGTGCCATCGGCTGTTGGGCTATTATGTTAAACTGTACGTCCCTTAGGTTGTTATTTCATTGCATAAAAATCATGTAATTTATACTACAAGATGTCTATCAAAGTGCTATTATAACTTCCATCATGGTGATTCCCCTACTTTTATGGTTACCGCTGAAAATTGGCTGTTTAAAAAACCCCTTTCGCTTTAAATTGACCACTACCGCACATTAAAGTATGGCAACTGAGAAACAAAATGTATCAAATACGATAATACCGTGTGCCAAAAATTTTTTATTGAAACTGAATTTAAATTATTTAATCTTATTAACTACCGGTACCTGAATTTTTTTCTTAAAATAAATTAGCTCTTGTAACTGAAGACAAAACTCATACAACACCCCTTCAGAAGAGTGGCACTTGTACCGTTATATATGCAATAGATATCATTAGCACTTTGGAATAATGACAACTGGGAAAATAACTGAATCCAAACCCCCCTTTCCCAGGCAGGTAATGCCTAACTTTACTGAGTGGGATTTCTTGGGGGATGGAGCCTTACACTGCATACCAAAGATTCATGGAAAACTGTTGAGAAATAAGGAACTGAAACTGCTGATTGTTTTTTGAGCTGAATCCAATTGTAAAAAGGAAAATTAGATTTTTTATTATTCAGAAATAAATTGAAACCCATATTTTTGGGGTACAAAATCCCCGCAAAAGTGTAGTTAATTCAGTCCGATTACATTTCCCAACGAACTTGTCAAAAATATTACAGAAAGGGACAACTCCAACATATTTTATAATAATCCGACAATAAGTGTGGCCTTATATAATTTTTGAATTACCCCCAACAATTTTTCAGGGGGATAAGTTAGGATCTTCTCTTTCGCTTAACTGTTACCTTACGAGTCATATGAATAGTTCACTAATTCACTAATAAGGAACATAAATAAGAGTTCGTGTATAGGAAACTCCTGAGAACTAATTTAATAAACAATCATGCACTTGACAAAAAATGTCTTCAATACTCCATCATATTCGATGCAGATTGTAAGTTACAATTAACAAGAAACTTACATTTTGCTACTGACAAATATATATAACGTCGTCATCAATTTTAGTTACGAATACCATTTCAGATATTTTGTACATTAATTTCAGATATTTATACATTTCACTGCCACTTCTTCTGTTTCAATCTTCAAACATATTGTTGAAGTAGTACTTGAACAAATGTGACACTTGAAAAACTTGAACAAAGTTGAATCCAATGTTAAAGTTTAAGGGAAACAATACTGAATTGTACGTTTGTAAGGTAATTACATGTGATTAAGGAGTATTAATGACATTTTCAAGAATGAATGGAAAGAAAAGTTATGAGGAAATATGTTATAGTCAATAAAACTATAAAATTATGAGTAACACAGAGGACACATACTCTGATTGTGATGGTTACTTATGTCAATAAATTTGAGTATAGCGTATAGTAGGTATGTAGGTGTGCCAAAAATCGTTTGGATATTTAATGTTACTGTAACCTAATATCTTAATCAAGTTCAGTATTATATTTTTGGTTGATATATTTTTTGCATGTTTCAAAATGCATAATTGTACGGGAATAATAATTGAATAATGATAACATTGTTTCAAATATTAAACTAAAAAATTATTTATATATTCAAACAAATTAAATTACTGTGCTATTCGACCAATATAATATTAATTAAAATAATTCTTGTTCAGAAACGTTAACAACTGACCTAGAGAGGCTAACAATTAGTCAACTAATTAGGAACCAAAAATATTGTTACAAAAAAAGTTAAAATATCGAATGTGCTGATGTATTACAAACTCTATCTGTTGAAAATAGTGGTCCATTAAAATACTCATGCTCCACCCAATAAGGACTAGAGGATACGCTTTAACTTACTATTAACCACTGTGACATATAATTTTATTATTTGCTATTTTCAGTGTTTAAAAATATCACATTTAATTTTTTCATTGAAGTAGGAGAATATTCTTAAAAAGCAAAATGTATATAACGAGATAGATGATTTACTTTTTTGCAACTGAAAAAGTAATTTTTATAGGAAGTTCAATATGGTTTGAATTGAAATAAATATACTCGGTATATTGGGTTGAAGCACAATACTCAACAATCAACCGATTCTATTTGCAGATGAAGGGACCATTGAACACGCTTCATTGTGACCAATCAGAACATATGTTTCAAAATTAAATTGCAATTTAGGTAAATGAAACTAGAGTTTTGTCTGTACATTGCCCATTTAGTTATTAATTTTTTAGTTATTTTTACGTTTCGTACGTTATAGAAGCCGAAACAAGTCTTATCTCAATTTGTGTCTGTCTGTTTGCCTGTCTGTGACGCTCCAGGAGCATTTTACGACGTCTTCTCCGAATAAACGGGAGAACTAATAAGAATGAAACTTATTTTATGCATTCTCTACATTCCAGAGGTGGGTTTTCAATGATCGATATTGTCCGCCACTCCTTAAAAGGTAAAAAAGAAACATTCAAAAGCCACTTTTACGCGATATTAGTCGCATTTTGCTTTCAGTTTTCAATCACCTAATGGTACTAATCAGCTGTCTCTTTGTAGTTTAGTGATTTAATAGAAATAAAAATAAACAGCTGTCAAATTAAAATCAATACTAGTTAGTTTATATTGGCGAATATTAGTTGCACTAGGATTAAAATCAATAGAAGCTTCAAGTTCACTTATTAATGCAGTTGAATTTAATAACATATCTGCAGTCTGTGCCTGCTGTCTGTTTTGTTTATTTGGTAAACCTACCCTCTACATGCTGATCAAGGAACACGGGTTTAGATGTAAATAAACGTGACATGACATGTGCAGTCACATCCTTGTTTTAGCTTCATATCAGTTTATCCTTTAAACTTTACTACAGTGCCGACGAGAGAATTGATGGGCCCCTGTGCAGCACGTAACCCCAGGCCCCCCTTTGGGGCCTGGGGGGTTAGCCCCCCAGAATGGGGGGGATCCGGGGGCGCCCCCGGGAAATTTTAGTAAAATTAGACTTATAATCACATATTTTTAGACTATTTAGCGACAGACAAAATAGATTTTTATGCTGTTAAAAATCACGTTTTAATGTCAAGGGGGGTTTAAATTATAAAAAGTCTTAAACAAGTAATATTATTTGATATATTCTGATAAAGAGCTCATTTAAATAAGAAACTACAGAAGTCACAATTTCAAGTAAGCGTTTAACTTGAAAATCAGCAATGAAAAATAATGGTATATTTGGATTCAGGAGGTAAAAAGCCATAAAGTAAGATATAAAAATTAAACATTTGTTAGGAGGCACCTATAGTAAATTACTAAATTAATACACAAATTTTAAACAATTTCTATTATAGGGCCTGCTGGCCTAAAATATACTAACATGCGAGTTTAGTAAATATTTTATGTTACATAATGATCAGTAAAACACTGACAAACAACACTCTGATAAAAGTGATAGATTTATAATTAATCTCAGAAAACTTCAAAGCAACTCAAACCCACCAAGCTGTCAAGCAGACGGCAATAGCATCAAGCATCGAATCGAAAGACTAAGAGCAGAGCTGAGCCAGCAGTGCTGCCATCTGTATAGATACATTCATCCGTACATTATTGCCATATTTGCACCAGTCTGATTTTGCTTAAAATCAGTACCGGTAAACTAGTTAAATCTTCTAACGTGTTGGCAGAATGTGGCAACATAGAACTAACATTACAACCGAGTTTGCAAATGACGTCTACTATAGACGAAATGTTGCGTTTTAAAAGTTGAGGGTGAGAATCCGTGAGTGGCTACGTTATACAGCTTAGGAGAAAGGGTTTTTTTAAATTCCTTAAACCTCTAATAATTACAAATCATTCGTACATAAAATAAATCTTTATATTTATCACATTTATCACATTATATTATTTATCACATGCCCGGTCCCCTATGCATTTGCCCCCCTGCCCCCCCTTGTCCCCTGCCCTGCTTTACTATAAGTGTTTACTTTTTCCAACAACCCGAACAAAGGACGTGCTTACTGCTAGCAAAGACAATCTATAGATTGTCTTTGCTGCTAGTCACAAATAATCAAAGAAACTGTATACATCACGTCTATTATAAATATATGTCTATGATATGGAGTTCATAATGGTACAGAAGCGAGTGGTTTTAAACACACATTCCTTTTTCCTCTAAAATAAAAAATACAGATATTTTAAACTATTATATTTTTTAATAGATATTAAAAAATTACTTAACAAAATTACCGTTAAAAAAATTCATAAAACCGATTATCCATTTTTTTGGGAAATCTATTTTTCACTGCCTACTTACAAGTTTACCTATTTTGAGGTATGAAGTTTAAATATTCATGCCCAATTCCCTCCTACGAAAAATAAGTTTGTTTAAAAAAACTGGTGTTTCTAACTTTAAAAAGTTGAAAATTATTATAAAAGATTCAATAAACATTATTAAGCCAATGATTATTGGCTACTTAATTTCCTTTCTAAGTTTATAAGAATACATGCAACTTAGGATATATGAAACGTTTTGGTCGATACTGGTAGTCAGGAAACTATATGGTTATTTTATATTTAGTAAAACTTGCCAGTTTCACTATTCACAATTAATTTGTACAAATTTTAAACCCAGCGAAAATCAGACTTCATAATTGTGTATATCCTAAAACTGATTAATACCAATACTACATTTTTTCACGGATCAACTAATTTGTTTGCAAAAGCGTGCGCATGAAGGATGATTTGGTCAACCTTGGCTAATAACCGTGGATTGGATAGAACGTATTTGCTATAAACTGTAATTTAAACATAATTAAACTGTACGGTTTACCTAGCCAAAATAGTTTGTAAACAAATGGTGTAATTAATACCAGTGTTTCATATTAGCCAACTGATAGGTAAACAGGTAGGAGAGGCGCTGACTCGTCCACAGGTGAGAAAACAGCTCCAAGGCCTGAACTAATGAGTGGGACCAAGCAAAGCACAGCCATTAGCATCTATGAATGCTTAATGTTATGGAAAGCTACACTTAATGTGGAATATATATTGTCTTTTATCTTTCCTCGTTTATTCTCACTAGAGGTTAGGGTTTCAAGTGTCTTGTACCTGCTGCACGGGGAACGTGTTGCCAATTATGTTATGTTGGAGAGTCATCACCGCGTTTACAAAAAAATGATATGTTTTACGAAGTTTTTTTACTCAACTGATTTTACAATATATCTATCATAAACATTTCAGAAAAATTTGTTGCGTAATTTTAGTTACAAAACAATACTATATACACTTGGGAAAATGGTAAATTAATTATCTGAGAAAAAATACAAAAAATATATACACTGAATATAACCGAAAATATATGGGAGTATAAAAAATCAGAAAGATTTATAATCATTAATAATAAAAATACTATTAGCTATGATTTACAGTATATAGTTGTACAGTATTAGTTTATATACTTACTTTTTTACAGCTTCTACTAAATTACAACTATATGTATTATAAATATTACAACTATATATTACAAGTTAAAAATTAAAACTAGGTATATGAAACGTAAGATACGTGAATATTTATCTATACAGATTAATAAGTCTACATATTTGTAAGACAATAGAAATCAACATTGCAAGATCGATTTAGTACCCATGAGTACGAGTACTTTCGCCTACTGACAATGAATTAGGAGCTGAAGATGGAATAAATGCGGAAAATCTTTCACAAAATAGTTTTACTCTTATTTGTTAGTGGATTTTATCGTTGGATATATGTTTTAAGAGCATTTTTATATAATAGTATAAATTGTTAAACTACTACAAATAAAGTAAAATATAGCTAAAAAGCGAAATAGATTTAAAATTAATTTATAAGATAGATTATTTTAAGTTAAGAGTGCTACGAGTTTAAATAAACCAACTAAAAACAACTAATTTAGTGTAATAGGCAGTAATAGTCAAATCCTAAACATATACAAATACATATTCATATTAAACTGAGCAAATTCATATTAATGTTTTGTAGAGTTGAGAAATAAGTTGTCAGAAGAGAAGTTGACGGCTGTCGCGCCGCGCCGCGCCGCATTGATGGGCTCGACAACTGTATTGAGCGGAGCAGGAAAGGTTCTCTCAATTTACAATATGTAAACTTCCCACAAATGGTGTTTGGAATATTTGTGGTATTTGCTGCTATATATGTAGGTAGGTACTTAGTAAGGCAACGTTTATATAGACAGACGTTGCCTTTAACAATGATCGTCTAACAACGCTACCTCAAAACAATAACTTAACTGAATGACTATGCAGACTAGGTTAATAAAATAGCCTACCATACGGCTTCACTACCAAATCATGGTTTAAATCACATTTTAGGTAACACAGAGCAGCTTTGGGTAAACGACGACCCTAATTCTATTCTATCACGGTAGCGATATTGCCAAACGGCTGGGAGTAAACCCCCCTCCGTGATCAGCTGTTAACTCTCTCGTCTTCCCCTGGGAAGTAGTAGGAGCGGTTGAGGAACTAGTTAATCCAGGAAAAGTCATTTGTGTGGAATCTGCCGTACGAGTTCTTACTATTGTCGAGTGGTGAAACATGAAATGAATACGTTTTTCTTCGTTATGGCAGTAAGTGAAAACTAGCTCTAGGTTTTTTGCTAATTCGGTTTAGAACTTAACTTTGACTATAGATAAATAGCTGCACATTAGAATATTTCGTTTACTATTTTGTTTTGTTTCGCACTGTAGTTTGGCAAAAGCTCCCGATACGAGCTGCGAGCGGAGCGATTCCATAGTCCGGTATTTACAATTTTACAGTTAATTGAGTTTGAAATTTATTAGCTGTATAAAGAACCTTGTTGGGTTCATGGCTCATGGTGAAAATCTATACTGACCCCCTTGTTTACCCCAACCGGAACTCGGGCAATACTGTCCGCGCACGTCGGGGACTGGTGAAGGTGTTTGAGATTTGCCCATGGATTAAAATTGGCTGTCATTTCAATAATTTTTAATTGGAAAATTTAATTCTGGGAGTGATGATAAGGGAGCAGTCAGTGACTCACCTCACATTTTTTAAACGGTCAGCACCGCTAAAAAAATGTGAGGCGAGTCACACTTGGGTCACTCTTTGATTGGCGTGTAAACTCAAAGGTTCCCAATGATTTACGTATACATTGTGCTGTGTAGTGCAACTACAAATACAATAAACTACTAGCTGGTCCATATCACCACGAATCTAATGTTATGTTGACACAATATCCAGTGCCATTAATAGTATCAAATTTTGGATCATCCATAGTACGTCACCATTAAATTTTAAATATACTCATTTTGCATTTCATTTAAATTATATAACAATAATTATTTTATTATTATTTCCTTACGGTGTGATTGTTCAAGTGACTGTAACGAGTAAAATTGCATCTCACAAAAATGAAAGCAAGAAGCTCTCTTCCAAACCAGCCTCGATATTTTACATTCCGGATCAGGTCGTTGCAGCCGTATGACAATGGGTCCCTATCTCTCTTTGTCTGGAGTCAACATTCGACGTTTCACTTACAGGTTTGGCCAAATGAGCTGCTCTTACATGGATGGCCTTTACATGATGAATGACAGACAGTGTATAGATTTACTCAACGTTTTGAATGCCAATTAAATAGTTAATTGATGTAATTTTTGATACCATGTAATTTTGTAACATGTAAAATAAATATAATAAAACATTATGTAATAAAATAAACTAATTTTAGCTGTACAAAAACAAAGGAAAATGGCATGAAATAGGTTGAAGAGCAATGTTATTTAAATTATTAAACTCATAAATGAATACATGTAATAATCATTAATCATTTCCTAATACTCGTGGCCAATTTTAACAAATTTCTTATAGATCAATAAGGTTTACTTAGCGTGTGAGATAAGAAAATAAAGATCTAAGACAATGATCCTTTTATTTTGAAGTTCCTTTAACACACAAGTCTACATACAGCATAGCTTTCTTATAAATAATACAATATAAATTTGTTTAAGAAAACCAGGAATATCACTTAATTCATAGTGGTTTTTCAGAGGGGGGTGGAACAAAATTGGGGTTTCAATATTTTGTATGCAATACTAAGCATAAAATACGGATTTCTTATCATCACTAGAATAGGCTAGGATTTTTTTGAATTTGGTGCTTCATGTCAACTATTTACATATGTTTTGACATTCAAATGCGCAGTATGTTTTTTATTGTTTTAAGAAGCCCCTAGCACACATTGATTCCAAAGGTAATTAAAAAAAGTAAATTATTAGCACAGAAGGTTTGTAAGCTAGGCAACTAATTTTTAATACTATACAACCAAAATACTAAACATTTATGTATTTTTGATTTGACATAGTTGTATAATACTGAGAGATATTTATGCGTTACAAAAAATGGTTTGCTAAATGTTTACTTACTACCAGGTTCTATGAAGAAAAATTCCAAGATAATTAAAAATAAAAAAATAAAACGTTCTGAAGATGAACCGGAATACGTTTTATCAAACAATTAATGTTAAATTTGTTATATAAATGTATACTATGCAAAACATATTCTAATATAAAGGCAATAATAATAATTATTATAACTGTGAAATAAAAAATTTTGTTAAAAATAATTAATTTAATTTTTCACATAAAAATATTTGGCTTATTTTTGGATGCTCTGCCAGCCAATATAAGAAATAAAACAAAGTTAAACAAATGAATAGTAAAAAAATATGGTGAGTGCATAAAACTGAATTATAAAGACTCGAATATAAAGAAAAATGGGATGTAAGAATGTTTCAACAAATTACTGCTACAAATATAGGTAGATGAAAATAAAGCGGTTCAATTCAACTTATTTTTACAAAGAGCTTTGTTTCCTGGCTATTTCAGGATAAGCGGATAACAATTTTAAATCCTCTTCAGTTTATGTTCTTGGATGTCATATTATCCTTTCTGGTCTGTCTTTTACAAACTCATATTGAATCAAAACGTCATTATATCGTTTGCTCAAAATCGGTCAACTAAAAATCTATTCTATAAAAGAATACTGTAATTGATGTCGGTCATAATAATATACTGAAATTTTGAAAAATATTTAATGGTCAAATGATACATATTTAGAATGAGCGTTTTATCGTTTTAATATTTTTTGGTTATAGCAAGTTAACTGATTTCGTATTACAAAGTGTATTTAAAATGGAAACAGGTAATTATAAAAATTTTCAAGAAGCAATTTTAAAAAAATGTTTGTATTTATTTACCTGTGGGAAATAGGTTAGATCATGGATATTTCTAAAGGGAAAGTTTTCAATTCTTATGAATAGCTGTTCTTATTCTTTTATATTAAAAATTCAATACAATAGCCCTGGTAGTTTCTATGGAAACCTGTTACATGTTTTCCATCTTAAAAATCACTAACACCCCCCCAGAGCTAAGACATATCCATGTCAAAATGTAGTTGTAAATCATATTAATCTTGAATATCACAGTTTATTGAACCATCGAAAAAAATTCTAACATAAACAAAATACGAGATCGCATGCAGCACGCTGGCGTGAGTAGAGTGAACTTCACAGAACTAAAATTATAGCCCATCATAGTAATCTAGTAGTACTGAGTATGTAGGTTTGCTGCAATAAGCGTTGTTTTACATGATTAGATTATTGAAATAGCGACCACACTACAGGGTAGGTATTTTCAGCCAAGTATGAACGAGGATTGAGTGTAACATGGTTGTAGAGCGATTTTGTAGTCTTGTTACTGACTAAGGCTGACATGTTCCTTAGACAGGACTGATAATTAATAGCCCAACAGCCGATGGAAATGTGCTTATGTTAATGATGTTCACTAGTTAAAAACACATAAATAGTTTTATGAAATTAAGTCAATAATTAAGCGAGTTATACAAATTTTATGGTTATTAGATGTATTGAGATAAAATCTAAATGGTCAGCCGAATTGCCATACGAAACACGCAAGTCTAATACAATTTTCCTTATAATATCTATTCTTTACCATTTGCACCACCATGATCTCGGGTGGGTACCAGACCATGTAGGCGTCGGGGGAAACGAAAACGCAGATAAGTGTAAAAAAGTAGAGCGAACATGTTATTATATGCTCCTTAACAATACTGTTAATAGGGTGACTGATTACAAGAGCCCTAAGTGGACCAGGGTACAGCACCGCCTTCGTTGCCCTGGACAATAATTGCATATTGAATATGAAGCTGCTACCTAAACCACCAACCGGCTGGCTATAGGCGTTGAGCAAGGAAGGAATCAGGAAATATCTAGACACTCTGGCGATCATTCTTGTTGAATCTAGATGAAGACTCTGCAACAGCAGAACACCAAAGACCATCCTAGTTTGTGAGCAACCGGGGCAAGGAGAAGGAACGTACTCGGCCTTAAACAACCGAATGAGGTTTCCGATGCTAATGCAATGGGGAAAAGCTTCTGAGTCTCGTTGAAGGCATTTAAATTAGCTTGCACATCTAGCTCATCAAAGGACCACCGAATGTTGACGAGTTGGGATTTAGACCCAAACTCATTCCACTAAATCAATCTACCAATGTGCCACCATTAGACCTACAGTACCTTTCTATCTTCACTGTGCAGGCCTTTACCTATGATGATGGTTATGGGCAGATGAGGTAAACATATGAATAATACTACATTCTGCCAGAGAATGATGGAAAAATAACTGCAAACTTTTGTAGAATGATTTCATAATGCCTGTATGCTACCAGAGAATGTTTTGATAATTTGATAAGGCCTCCAAACTACGAGAACATCTAGGTTATTTTAAGTTATACGCCTTATTGAAGAATATAAGTATGAGTTAAAAATCAAATTTATAAAAAATCTGATTTTTAAAGATGTACAGGGTTTTACAAGATTTTTTGTTATTTAGTTAAGTTAAGTTAGTTAAGTTTAAGTCTTTTATTTTGATTGGATTTTCAAATTTATAGATATAATCAACTGATAATACGTGGTCCATCGTTACAAAAAACTTACTACAAACAACTTAAGAAATGCATCTAAAGAAAAAATCAAAAGAAAGAACAGTGAGGCATTCACAAACGAGCTTAATTTATTAAAGGTTTCAAGGGGGATAAAAAGCACGAAGACCCTGGTCTTGAATAAAATTAGTTTACAAACTAGGGAAATCTATTTCCGCTGACATATACCAGCGTTTTATAATCTGATCCTCATGAATTTGTATCATTTATCGTTGCCAACCATTTTTAGGCAGGTAATACTCATAAGGTACCTGAGTGATTGGTTTTGATGTAGAAATTTAAGGTAAAAGTGGGAATTCACAGTTTTTCTTAAAAACCCGTCTTTTCCACTAGCTAAATAATTTCTGATAAATATTTTTGTTTGGCTGTCAAATTATTGAGTTAAGTCACCTATATTACAAGATACTAGGGTTAAAATATACTTATGATCATTTTTATTGCGTGTTCTTTGTAAAATAAAAAAATGTATGGTTTAAATTTTAATAACCAAACTTATAAAATTTTAGGGGTTTTGAAATAATAGTAGTATAGTAATAGTAGTATAATAATATAATAATAGCATAATAATAGTATAAATCAAGTTTTTTAAAGGTATAATTTGAAGTAAGTTATTTAATATTTAAATACCCTATATTTATGAGAAATTCGTTATAGCAAGTTATATTAATGTCCTGAGAGTTTAATAGAAAATTAACCCTACTAGTATGTTTTATATACTAGATATATAAATTAAATCAACTACTCCTGCTTGAATAACAGGAATGCAAGGCATGTTACATGAGTGTTGCGAGAGACATTTAATAAAGGTTACACGACTTTAATAAAACTGAGCTTAGTTACAAAAATGGCATCGAAAAAGGGTTATTCAATTAACCACTCAGATATTCATAAAATGCAGTAAAAGAATCAGTAATCCCTCTAATTAAATATGCGCATACTTAATCGATAAAATAGTTTTTATTTTAGTGGATAGTCAATACTGATTTTCCTTATGACTACTTACATTTTTCGTAATATTCATGAACCTTAATGTGCTAACTTGCAGAGAGATAGTACTGTATAAAATTGATGCTAAGAGGTTCACAAACATTCATTTTAGCTGGGTGTTGCGGTCAACAGCTAATACAATGACAACGCTTGGCTTGGTAAATACCGATACCAATAATTTAGCAATTATTGGGAATATATCATATGCTGATATTGATATACCAAATATCCCATGTTTGAGTACCATATAGCTCAATAGTTAAACATAACAGATTTTAAGCATTTTTAGAAAACATCCTGGAAGAAAACTCAGCCATGAGAAATTACTGTACCGTATTACCTATGTCGACCGTTTATATTTTATCCTAAACGTATATGTTGACGAGTTAAATGTTTGATCCTGATATAACATTATCTGTTAGTATGATGATAAAAAGTAAATATAATTCAATCTGAAAAGTGGATATTACAACTCTGTCATCCATATAATTATTTGATTAAAGAAAACCATATTAGAAGTTCATAACAATTCATAGTAAACACTATATCTAATGAAATATTATTCTATAATATTATAACATAATTTTTTACAAAGATGTAAGGAATAATAAAGAACACGCGTACCAATTTACAGTTTCATCCTACTAGATCTCCCAGTTCAAGTTTAAGTGTACATGACTTGTACATGTCTGTACACTTGTACATGACTGCAAATCCACTGATGAAACCAATAAGTTCTCAACATATTTTACTATAATATTTTATTCTAATTACAATAATGTGACGGCCAGATATTCATACTCGTACAATATGAGGAATACGACATGAGAGGTAGAGCTGATGAGCATTCCGTTCATGTGGTTGGGGGGAGGGGGCAATAGCTCAGCTAAATGCCACATTCCGTTCACACATATCCTCGGTTTCCTCTATGCAACCATCTAACTGAACTTATATGGATTTATTATTGGTGAATATCCTTTGAAAAGCAAGCTTCACTCATTAATTAATAAACAAAAAAATTAATTATTACGGGTTATTTTTTTCGCTTGAACATGTTGGTAATTCTTAAGCCAGGGCCTATGATAGAAGTCATAGCAAAGGGATAGGGGTTCTTAATCCATTTGTGTGTGTGTGTGTATGTATGTATGTATGTATGTGTGTGTGTGTGTGTGTGTGTGTGTGTGTGTGTGTGTGTGTGTGTGTGTGTGTGCGCGCGCGCGCGCGCGTGTGTGTGTGTTTCAGAAGTCAGATGTCAAGAATCTTATGCATCATACAAGATGCGTGTGGGAACATTTACCTTTAACCAATATCCATTAAAATCATACTAAATGCAGCAGACAGTTAAGTTCATTATCAGCTTAAGCCTTTTATTCACCAATCCCCAGGGGAGGGCACAAAAACATAGTTGTATACTACAACTGGTATGGTATCAGTCGAATTGTTAAAGTGTCTCAAATTGATTGTGCACGAACTTATCAAGATAGAATGGGGAGGGAAAATGGTTAACACTAAATTAACTACAAGGAATAACGTACAATTGTATTCAATCATTTTCTGATACAAGTTGTTCCTGATACTGAGGGTGTGTAGTCCTAACAACTGATAAGATGGAAATTCGCTTCTCTCACATTGTGCTGCGTGAACTCTAATCCAAGGCTTTTAGATTTAGGATGAAGTATTTAGTATGTATTATCCAGTGTTCTGTATTACAGAACAAACGTAATTTACACTTATGTTAACATAGTTTTCACTAATATATACTTGTTGTTATTGCCACTTAAATTAAGATATTCAACTTGTAGAGCATATTATATTAAAAGTTCGCAGATCTAAGGAAAATGTGATTTTATAAGAGATAGGTTGATTTAACGTTTTAACCTAAAAGCTATTGTGAATCGTGATAATTGTTTTAGTAAAATGTTTTTTTATTATTTTATTTTGTTTGTGTGACAAATTACATATAATATACATCGAATGAACGTAAATAGGGAGTATTTATGTTCAATGCCGGGCTTCATCTCGCTCCCAACATAATTTTTGTTATTTGGCCTAATAATAAATGTATTTCATGTTTAATGTTTCCGTGTGTGTTTGTGTTGTGGATTACGTCCCCTCACTACACTAGTGTCGAGACTAATTTTATAATCTACTATCCTACTTGATAATGTACCTATAAGGTCCGAAACTACTGGTCGTCAGCACTTAAAAAGGATCAAAGTCAGTATTTTTAAACCTTTTTAAGTGTTTTTGGCTTGCAGGGACCTTAAAACGGATAATTACCTCAGCCCGAGACTTAAGTTCGATCAAACTACCTACAGTTATAACTTGGCTAATGTAAGGCCGTGGTTTTCGTAATGCTCTGCTGAATCCCCTTATTATTTGCATGCTCAAACATTAATTTCATCTATTGGCCTGAGAGTATTTTTGGACATTTAATTTATTTTCCTGAGAAAATTTTTGGACGATTTTCAAATTTGTACCAAACATATGTCAGCAAAAGTCAAATAACAATATTTAAATATCCAAATAAATCGAACATAGAAAATACCGATACCTTCAAAATAACAAATCCCCGTCTACTGGTGCCTTGGAAATCCCGATTTTAATTTAATATCGTCTGAAGAAACCGTAAATTATTTAATATATGTAACGTTGTTTAGTTTTATACAACATAAAATTTTCTGATAAATATTTTCTTAGCCATTGAAGGAATTAATATTGAACATATAAGTAAGAAACCACTGACATATTATTGTTGTAATTATCGAACAATAACAACAATCAAAATTTCTTCAAATAAAAATACTTTATATTTTACTTGTTATAATGAGTGCCGTTGAATTTAAATTAACCCTAGAAATAGTAATTATATTTATGTTATAGTTAAGAGTAAAAAGCTTGCCACTTCTAGGGTTAACTTAAAAAGGCTAGGAAAAACTTTTATAATTTTGTATTAACACAAAGTTTTAATTATATGTTTTTGGAAGTATTGCAGATTAAATTCTACACTTTTATTTTGTTACCCTAGGCTCGTTCAATATAGCTGTTTATTCATTCATTCATTCATTCGAAGGGGCAGATTTTCCCAAGGCGCTTCAGCCATAGCGGCTTTTTGCGCACCCCTAAAATTCTCTTTCCTTATAGGTGTTGAAAGAAAATAGGTTAACAAAAAAGAAGAGGTTTGACACTAGTGTTCAAACCTAAAACAAAAATACATAAAGTGATGGGGTATAAACTTATCTATATAAAATTTAAATTTCACTAAAAGTATCCATAATATTGTAGGAAAAAAGATGAACGCTGGACTAGAAATTTCAAACATTGACACCACCACACAAGAAAAATCTAAAACAATCAGATTAACTGATTCAACAAAGGTAGGGCTAAGATAAACCAAGTCAACAAAGTATAACAACAAGATAAACAAAGTAGAAATAAACACTACACATATCCTCGTTTTTTTTAATTTTTTAAAATGATTTTACATAATGAGTAAGAAATAAAAATTAAAAAGTTCCAAAACCCAAGTTCTAAACAATGACTGAATGAGCTCCGAGTAATTGTTGAGTAATTTCCAGAGTGTGAAACACCTACTTGGGTCTTATAAACTATGTAAGTGGTAATAAACAAAATGGAAAACATTCCCGTGGGTTTTAAGACGTTTTAACCCTCCAGCTGCCCATCATTTCACTCTGGAATGCCACCTTATTTTTGGCCATTTTTCAGGTTTTGTTTAAAAAAACCATAACAATTTTGTATAGTATGAAAAGTATAACATATTATATATTTTGTGTTCAGTATTTAACAGGCTACTAGAAAAAAATAAAAACTACTAACTCACGTATAACAAAAAGTTATTTATGTAAAAAGAGTTGTTACAAAAAATGTTGTAACAATGTTTGCGCTCCCTCAAATTGCTCAAACATTTTTATAAAATATCTAAAACAGCAATTTTGTAAATGTTATAACGAATTTTAATATATTATACTTATATAGCTATATAAAAATAAATTATAAAAACATTGTAAAGAATGACGTTAGGCCTACATACGTTTATAACAATAAATAAAAGGAGAAAGGTGTTATGAATAATTCTTATGTTATTATATAGATAATTCACGCAAAATACTCATCGTAACACTAACCCAAAAGCACAAGTCTAACACAACGCAAAGCATACGGCTCGGACAGCTGTTGGCACAACGTCGTAACACTCTAACTAAATGTAATCATACGATGTAATGTATAGGGTATAAAAATTGCAAATTCTACTAAGGACATATAATTATAATCTCCTTTTTACAATGGTATAAATAAAAGTACATTTTCGATGTACTATGAGCAACTATGAGAAGATTAAGTCCCGCCGGTATTATCGCCAGATTCCGGCTAGTGGCAGTCTAGGGGGCTTAAAACACACACACACACAGGGTGAGCGCGCTAGTCTAGGGGTAGAGCGCGGGGCTTTGGTGCCCAAGGTCCCGGGTTCAAATCCCTCCAATCACCAATGGCTTTTAGCTACGTGATAATGCCGCAACCCACACAGGGGTGCGCAAAAAGCCGCTACGGCTGAAGTGCCTTTGGAGTAATCCGCCCCTTTCAATAATAATAATAATAATAATAATAATAATAACACACACACACACACACACATATATATATATATATATATATATATATATATATAATATATATATAAACCAATTTGATTTAAGATTTTTTTACTTAGATCTACTTTACTAAGTAGTATTAGTATATATATATATATATATATATATATGTGTGTGTGTGTGTGTGTGTGTGTGTGTGTGTGTGTACCGAAATAAAAAAAAATAATAGTCTTAAAACTAGACATCCAATTTTCTGTTAGAATAAACCAGCTCACTAACGCTACACTTCAACGCAAAACCATCTCTCACAAACACATCACTAATTCACATTTTCAAACAAAAATAAGTACACAATAAACACTAAATTATCTAAGTAACAGCTTAGCATAGATTTTGTCGTCAGTTTACACTAAAGGTTATAAATTTACTGAAAAACTACAAGTCAACGCTATGAACAAAGACAAAACAGCTGTGCTATTTCTGTCGCACTCACAGCTGATATAAATTGGTTGGAAAATGTAGAGAAACTCATCTATAATATTATAAAGAAGAGGTGGTTTCTGTATGTTTGTTTGTGGGTTTGTTTGTTGTGGCAAGTAAATGCGAAAAATACTGAACCGACCGGTTTGAAATTTTACAGAAAGGTAGATCTTAAACTCATGCAACACATAGGCATATTAGTTCCCGTAAAATCCCCTCGGGCTACGCCTCATGAACGTCCTGAATTTCAATGTTTACATTTTCAAAGAATGAAAACATAAAATTACTTGAATGCCAACAGCTGTGAACACTAAAATTTGACAGTCCGGGAAGAAGAAGAAAGAGCTGCCGTGACCGTCCTAGGTTTCAATGTTTACATTTTCTAATGACAACATCCGTATGCACTATATTTTGACAGTTCAGGAAGAAGAAGAAATAAAGTTGATTTTTCAGATAAACTGCTGGATCGAAATTAGTGAATTATTAGAAATAGTGGAATAGTAGATTTTAAGTTTTTTTCCGACGACTGTCTCTATTACAATAATCCTTATCCTCTCCCAATATTTGTCAGATGTTACTTTGAAATGTTGTAGACACTCGTGTTTTGTCATTTTGTAAACAAAGAAGAATTAATTAACAATAACTTAAATGTATCAGCAGAGGCTACACCTTTCAGCCTTTTTAACCCGTGCAAAGAACGGGTACTTTGGCTAGTAAGCAATATTGTTCACACAGTCCAAGTTCGCTAGTTTACTGGAACGTCTCTAGAATGCGCCTGCTGAAGGGTTGCGTGATGACGAGAAATTCTCGTCAAACCGCAGCAGTGGCATTTGTTGCGTGACGTGTAACTTTCGTCAAACCACCTTGAAGGGTTTAATACCTACCTAGGTAGGTCACCATTTCAGAAAGGTAATAGTAATAACATCCATTTCTCGTTCATGGAGCACATTTTTCCATCGGATTACGGACATAGGAAATCGCTAGTAGACCCAAGGGATTTTAAAATCCAATAGTAAAATTGCTATTAGTAAAATTCTACATCCCAAAATGCAACACAACTTGAAATGAGAGGTAAGGGTCACGTTAACAAAATCAGTGATGTCACTGGGACATAAATGTTTATGTTTATATTCCAGCTGCCAGAAATTTCACAAAAGTGATGATGATTGATCCTAGCCTAATCAGTAAAATTATTTTACAATTAATTTATTTTCAAACGATACAATGACAGGAACCCCTTTATCTTATTTTACAACCTAACACATAATAACCAGGTATTTTATGACAGCTATACACATTAATTATATAAACATGGAATGTAACCATATTTTATAAGATTTTAAAATAAACGTTCTTCAGTTATTTCTGGTCACTGGTCTGAAACTACCATATGTTTGACGAGAAGTTTGAATTATTTTCTATACTGTATATTGACATGGGCATGTCTTAACTCGGGGGGGGGGTTAAAACTTCCAAGACCGAAATTTGAAACAGTGACGTTATTTGGTTTGTAACTTAAAGTTTGGTTTTAAGACCAGCTGTTTAGATGAACTGGAAACATTCCCTTTAGACTTATTTAACCTATTTCCCACAGGGAAGTTAATACAAAATTTTGTCTAGTTACCTTGTCAAAATGGAAGAATGTAATTACAGTAGTTTCACATATACAGGACCTACAAAACAGCCGTATCTATTGTGAGGATCTCAATATCAGCATAGCAGTTAACTGTGAACCTTAGAGGCTATATTGATGATAGCGAATTAAAAATATTTAATCATATCCATAAAATATATGGATATGAATTGGTATTCCTATTCAGAAAAAAGGTTTGTAGCCTACCCCGCTTATTATTTGAAATTTTGAGATAGAATTTGACATATATCTTCATATAATTCAGTTTTAATATTATATACTGAAAGATCTAAATGATTATTACTTAATTACTAATTAGGTAATTCGATAGATTACTCTAATTTTGTTTTAGGTAGTAATTGAATTTGTTGTCGATTTGCTTTGTCAAATCTTGAGGTATTTACAGAAATAAACATGGCTAATAAAAAGAAAAACAGGGTCGTCGTCCGACAGGTCGAATGATCTCATGGATACCAAAAGAAATGAAATGTCTAATAAACCGATAGAAATGCACGTTTCTTGTGTTACTTGATTGCCTAAATGAAAATTATAATGAATAATTTTTTACTCGTAGAATGTTTTATCGTGTGACAAAACATAAATTCTTCCATTTGAACTAGGTAACGTTTGTATTTACTTCCCTGTGCGAAATAGATTAGATCAAGGATAAGTGTAAAGGGAATGTTTCCAGATCATATAAACAGCCGGTTAACGAATGTTTAACGTATGGTTATCGAACTGGCGTACTAGCGTACGTTAAACCGTCTAAGACGTTATATCAAACAGTAATACGTCGATAACCAACAGTCAAAACATATTAACTCGCAAGATACAGTTACTCACATACTAAGTGAAATAAGTGTAGTTAATTTATTACATAGTTCTGGGGACGAAAACATTGCTTAACAAAGTCTTAATTTAAAACTAAGTACTATAACAAAACTTCAAGGGATAATTTCTACAGGCGTAAAATACCCCCGTCGCAGCAGACCTGCGTACTCAGCGAATTTCCAAATCAATAATTTAATATATGACAAGTTTTATAATACCTGGACTACGTTCAACAGCAGCAATAATGTTTTCTTCTACATTAACATCATGTTGGCGAGGGCGGTCAGACTGGATCTTTACGCTTGGAAGTGATCCTGTTTCCCGTAACGTACGAAATGTAGAAATAATGGTTCTAGCATTTGGAATTCTACGATAAGGGTAACGTTGTCTGTATTCTTCCACAGCGATTGTAGCATTGCCTTCACATACACCGTAAATAAACACCATATCGGCGTATTCTTCAGTTGAAAATAAGTATGGCATTACTACTCCAACAATTTAATAATTACTATGGACAAAACAATGCTAACACGGACTAAAATTCAATACGACGAACAGAACAATACACACGTGGACTAAAACTCAGTTGTTACCTCTCAAGGAATTAAAATTCTACAATTCAAATCACATCATTGTTGATCAGCTGTTATTGTAGTGCCAACTTATGAAAAACAAATTATCCGCTCAACATGTGTATTTTTTTTTTTATTATTTATGTTTGTTGTTTATGTTTTTTTCTTTATTTTAAAACTGTGTTTTAATATTATTTTATTTTGAAATTTTAGTAAAAAAATTAAGGTGTTAAATTTAAGTAAAAATCATTAACTTTTTACAGATCTTTAATAAGAAATCAACAGAGTTATTGTCGGCCAAATGAAAAACGTGTGTTGTTCTGTTTTCAATAAAACTTCCTTTAATCGATTATCTGTTCACTTTCTGTATACTTTAATCATACCGTTTTGTTTAGAATTAAATTTTCTACAAGTTTTGTTCTGAAATTTGATCAGTTTATTGGTAAAATAACAAAGCGATTGCTGGCCAAATGTAAAAATTGTGTTTTTTTACTCAATGTTTTTGCATTTTACACTGGATTACTCAAAAACTACTCATCTTACAGTTCTGGGACCTGTTCTAATCAATTTTTCAGGTAAAAAACCATAAGAAATCAATTGGCTAGCAGCTGAACGAAGGATTTTTCGACATATGTTTATAGGTCATTTTGTGTTTATTTTGATGAGTACTATCACTTCTCGAAGTTAGTCCCCAACTTTAATGAACACCCTGTATATATATATGTATATAAATTTTAACGACTATTGTTTTTGGACTATGGGCACCTAAAGATAAAAAAATAACATGGTCCCGGGCTTAAGTCTTACCATGAGACCTACGGTAATAGCTTTTTCCCTATGGGAAATTCGCTAAAAGTATTAAAGTATTGTCATTTATTTATGATAATTACATTTTGTAATGGTTCAGTTTTTTGGAATTCCAATAGTAAACATTCTTCTATCTTACCTACTAACATATCTTTGAATGATAATTTGCTAAAAGTAAATAACTTCTAGCAAATTATCATTCAAACATTCAAACTTATTCGTATTTTAAAAGATGTTTGTATTTTAGAGACCTTGTTTTGTATTGTACTCCTATTAAAACAAAAAACATTTTTGATACAAATACACATTATTACCATTGATATAAGAATGAAAAGCAACAACTGTTTTCTGGAGAAATGTTTTTTACAACAGAATTGTTTGAATTTTTTTCATTCTATTATTTTGGATGGAATTCCTAGTGCACTATACAAGACTTGTATATAAAATTGAGGCAAGGAAGAGCTTCGTCATAGTGGTAGTACTTCAAACGGTACGTGCTGTAACAACCGGCGTCTTTATTTACTAATAAAACTTACTTTTCAGTTTTTTATTAGTTTAGTTGATATTATTAAACTCCTTTAATAGTAATTTCAAAGAATAGTTTATGCAATTTACTTTTAAATTTGACATATCATCATTGTCATATAATATCGACAAAATGTTATATCATTGAAATTAAATTACTATTAACACTTGAGCGGGCGCTTCACCACGGAGTTTTACTCCGCAATGCTAAATCGCACGAATTCAACCCATCTTACTTGTTTTTCCTGTTTGTTTTGCTATACATGTATTTAATTTGAAATGTGTCCTTCACTTCCAGGGTGGCCACAGTGATGACGAGGCTCAGCAAGAGTGAAATCTCCAAGATCTTATTCTACTCGAGGCATGTGGGATGCTAAGAAAAATAAAATCTATCTAGCTCCTTCTATGCTATGCCAATGAAAAACTTACCTAATTAACTATCTGTTTGTATTAGCAAAGCCAGAATTTATGGAATTATAATTCTACCATAGTATTCATCAACGTCTAACTTTAATAAAATTAACCAATAAAATTGAAAGGGAATTTTATTTCAAACGGAATCAAAATCTGTTAGGGAGTGAAATCCCGTAATCTTTAGTCATATTTCAGAAAAATATTTTGGGATTTGGAAACACTACCTGCATGCAGTAGTGCAGTACCTGCATCGGATGGGGAAACGCAGTTCACCGGATTGTACTTACCAACCGGACGTTCCCAACGATGCGGAGCAGACTTTCTTCCGCTGCCCTCATTGGGAAAGGTCCCGCCTGGAGACTGCACGAAAACTTGGTATTTTCACGTTGGACAAGGTCTGCCAACAGATCATTGAGGGCGATGGAAATTGGGATTGTTTGTCACAGTTCGTTCGGGGCGTCCTTCTACAGAAGAAAAGCGATCTGGACCGCGAAGTGGTCCATATCCTCTGAACAGGTGCCTGGACCTTGAGTGAGCCTCAAGAGAGTAAGCCGAATTTAGGCCTAGCCGGTTGTAATGTGACAAACAGTTCCAGGTTAGATTCCTAAAGAGGAGAGGACTCCCCTTTTTTAGGAGAGTCCCACACTACAGCCTGGCCACCTGTGTGCTTAGAGCATTTTTCGGCTCTAGCCTAAAAAATACTACAAATACTATAAATTTACTAACATCAAAAAAATTATAAAAATTGTAGATGTGAAATTGTTTAAATTTTAAATACTAATAATACGCCAATAGTTTATTACAGTACTTCAGATATGGTGATGTATATGTTACGAAATTGATCTCTTATATACATCTGGAAAGCAGGCATATGGCTTTTAACAAGTGATAATAATGTGTCAAACATCGATTCATATTTATCTCCGTAGAATGCTGATATATTGCCGAACAGTTTCCAGCGAGAAATCTATTTACTTTCAGGTCCCAGGTGCCACTAAGCGAACCAATATCCTGCACTTACATGACATAAGTCCGTATTAAAGTTGCATTTGCTGGTTGCTTTAGATCTCAGCATTTTAAAATGTTTTGGGAAGAAGAATATACGTTCATCTTATATGACATGTGTTATGGGTAATATATTAAGCATTTCTTACGAAATGTGATTTGCTCTATTGTTCTGTTTCTTCCTATTTAAATGTAAATAAAAAAATGGGAAAAATAAAATTATTTATCTATTATGATTTATAATCTAAGATTATATTAATTTTTATATGTATATTGTGATAAGTAAATATAATGAAGTACAGCATCGGTCATATACTATGTGTTTTTATAGAGAATAAAACAATGAAAATTGATATTGATATATGAGGATATTGGTATAAAAATTTATATATTCAAATCGTAGTGTTGTAGCATTAATGTTTAAAAATTATTTCTGGCCTTCACAGTGTTCCCTTAAAACTTCAATCCTAAAGTCCAATTGTCGACCTCTTTGTCCAGCATCTGAGGACGTAATTTGTGAATAACCCAACGAATGACCACTTCAAAGTCATTTAGAGTCTGTAATTTGGCAGCTTAAACTTGTGAGTTGACATAACCCCACAGAAAGTAGTCTGTTAGCGTAATATCGCCAGACCGTGAAGGCCAGCCAGTAACTGTTACCTCTACAGGAGATGATCCCATCACGAAACGTTTCTCTCAAGAAACCAATTGTGTCGCCTGCTGTGTGGCACGTCATGCCGTCTTGTTGAAACCATATCTCATTTAAATCCAGTTCCATGCTGTTAAAGTAGGGATGGATTATCTTGAAGGGGGACCTTAGTATTTTCTGCATTGTCTTTGAAAAAATAGGGACCAGTTACAGCCTCCTGCTCAAATGGGACAAAACCGTAAGTTTTTTTGGACGAAAGAGTAGTCAACAGGAACAAATTCCTTTGGATTTTCATTACTCTGAATTTGGTAGTTCTGTTTGTTGACATTGTCGCACAAGCAGAAATAAGCCTCATCACTGAAAAAATCTTGCCAAAGTTCCCCAAACTGAACTATATTTTGCAAAAATTTGAAAAATTCACAAACGTACCTCTTTTGTAAGTTTACAAAAGTCGCATCAAATAGAATGAGCACCAAACAATGCAAATATCGAAATTTCACAAGACAGTTAACACAGATCAGCTGCTCAATTTCCATTTCATTGTTGTGTGTAGCATTGCCACTAAATTAGAAAGCCACTCCACTACAAAGACCCTGAATAAGCTCAGAATAATTCAAGCTAAGTTGAGGAAGTATTTTTAATTATCAAAATTCTAAATTATTCTATTATCAGAATTCTAAAGTTCAATTATCAAAAGTCCTAAAATACCCGATATACAAAGATTAAGTCATCAAAAGTGACGTTTGTGTTTGACATTTGCACTTTGACAGTACAGTTTGATTTTACAGACTGACAGTACAGTTTCGTGTTTATTGGATATTGATTGCACAGGCGAGGTAAGAAGATGGATCATATACTGTAAACCAACCAAATATGAACAACGTAAACAGTAACGCAAGGGGAGTGGACACACCACCCACGCATAGGGATGACCCCTTATCAAGTGGTGAACATGATGATGTGACATTTACCTGGTAGCGAAATCGTAACATGATAATTACCTGGTTGCGGACTTAATAATACGATGATATGAAAACAGTTTGGTGTTGGCAATAATTATTTGAAAATTGTCAGTTGTTGGCAACAATTGTACAACAATAATTGTCTGGTGGTGACAATAATTTCCGAGCCAATTTCAGGTAGGTTTACTAATTGTATATTGATCGGTTTCTGTTTAAGCTATACATTTTATATTAGTTAAATTCATGTGTAAGACGCGTGTTCATATTAATTTTGATTAATGGCATAAATCAATACAAATCATGATATAGACCATTACTGAATATTCATAAACCGTGAGTTTATTTTCCTCCGATAAAGCAAATCATGTAGAACATTGAACCACGAGAACATAATATACTATATTTTAATACTAAATATTAGAATTGAACCATGCAAAGGGTTTCATATTATCAGTTTCGATATAAAAATAATTGTGGTAGTGTAATATTATTTTACAACTAAGACCTTAAAAATAAAATATTTTCTCTCTTATTTACTCAATGGTTTTATAAAATATTGTCCCATTTAACTAATTATAGTAGTCTCCATCACTAGGAGCAATAATGACAGATTTTGGTAACTTTTATTCTCTATATTTTTGTTTACAATTATACATTATCTTAAAGATTATCTTGATAAGTTGAAATTGTATTTAGGTAAAAGCACAGTAAAACATAGTACTCTAAACTTAACGTGGATGATCAAGGGGCGAGCTCACTTTTCATTTGAAGTTACAAAAATAAGCTACAAAAACACAAAAAGCTACAAAATATGAAGTTTGTGCGGCCTGAAACCCAGAATAGCTGTTGTTTGGGGTGTCAGTAGTGGTGTGAATAATTAACCTTCAGTCTGTCTCACACCTATGTTTCCTGACGATTTACAGTGCAGTAAGCAGTTTGCACATTTAAAAATTCATTTTATTTAGTAATAAACTATGTGTTTTTATATTTTTGTTGTTTCTATAATACAATGAGTATTAGCTAAATGTATTTTGAAAAGACATGTCTGTTCTGAATACTTAATTTAAAAAAATTTAACTAATTTATAACAAAGTACATAGTTTTAAAGTTAATTTTTTGTTTGAAATTAGCTATTTTTAGTTTGAATATAATTAAAGGCTATGAAAATAGTTAAACAAAAGTGGTATGCTATAACTTTTTTTTAATTCCTGAAATATAATCCGTTAAAAGGGCATTTGAAAAGGTGAGACTGTTTAAATGGTTCACCTTTAAAAAGGGATGAGCGCCAGATGTTACGCGGCACATACCCCTCGACCACCCGCGTTACAAATTAACCCATCTCGACCAACGGCGGGTTAAGGAACTAATGCCATCAACTAAACGGAACATGTGCAGACCAAAAAACGCCTTTTATACATCAAAATTATTTTATAGTACTGAATGTAATAATAATTAATTTCAACGGTAAATAAATCCTGTATTAGAATATACACAAATTCTAAGACCAAAGACATGCCATATGGATCGTTTGATTGTTAGTTCTAAATCTATGCCACAAGGCTCATTTCTAATGGATGCTGGTTCACAAGATCAGCTGTTCCAGGATTAACTCTCTAGGTCTAGAGAAAAAACATATGCACTTGCTTATTTTACAGATACATATTCATAATTAAGCTAATTTGATAATTGATGTTTATACGAAACTGCCAAAACTGGTATTAACTCAATTTATTAAAATCCTTATCTTTTGTTCGATTACAGCAGGACTAATATCCACTAAAAAACGTTCAGACATAATTCTTTTCACCATAGTGTAATTATAACCTTAAATAGTAAGAATCACAACCCTCCTGATATTACGAGGATATAAAAGATTTTTAATTTATCGCATACAAATAATTTTAATTATTGGTTTTTGACATCCATTTTAAGATAGAAAAACTAAAACTTCCTACATCTAGGGCAATAACATCACTGTCTTACTTACGATAACGAATTTTCCCACATAGGGAAAATCACTAGAAAGTATAAAATATAAAGACCTTTTTTAAAGGACCTATAAGTTTGGTGAATTATCAAGGAGAAGACGCCAATTAAGTTGCGTTGTCTTTGGCCTACTGCATTCTACAAATAAATTAATCTATTATTTTCACTTTCTCCCCTTATACATAGTATATGTAGAAAGTATTGTTTTCGTCAACATTTTCGTATTTGAGTTAAGAGTGGATATATCCGTTTTGGGGTCCCCTGAATCCAAAAAAGTGGTGTGTGTGTGTGTCTGGATGTGTACAGAGCCACAGTCTACACCGTTGGTCCGATTTAGATGAAATTTGGAACGTTGTATATATTCACCGTATCTCCAGGCGTTTTTAAATTTTTTTTATTTTTGATTTTAAGGATAGTTCACCCCTAAAACCCTTAAAAAACGTAAAAAATCCAAAATTTACAAAAAACGGCTCTAACGATTTTGATTAAAATGATAGTTTTTAGTGCACAGAGTACTAAATAATTTGACACATCCCGCATGTCTGTAAAAATGACGGTTCAAATGTTACGGGCTGTTAAATGTAAAATAAATAAAATTTTTCAATTTTCAGCGTACACAATAAAAGTAAAGTATAACTTGACTATAACCATTGAAAACGGCTTCAAAACTAAATGAATTAGTATTTTGAATTATTTGTATACGACAAACGGTTCCAGAGAAAATTTAAATTTATTGTCTATGATAAACGCAGTACATTGTCTGAAACCACCCAATGTTATTCTTATGGAGAATATAAAAAATCAATTTATTTCTTATTTTCCAACCGTTTTCCATGAAACTTGGTATGAAGCGTAAGGTCAAATCATCCAACAAAACCAACTCAAGAAGCTTGGTATTACTGGGGGGGGAGGTGTTCCCCGTACAATTCGAACAATTAATTTAACTTTGTCTCTCTTGTTTTTATTTTCAGAAATGGGATGATTATTTTTGAAACAATAAATTATTAAATTATATTTAGATTAAATATGTAGAACATGATAGTTTTATTACAGACTGTCTTTTTTTGAATTTACTGAAGAGAGAAAGTACGTGTCAGTCCACTAATACCGTTTATTTAATAACAGATCTAAGTTAAACTGATATTAAAGTATTATGAGCTGTAAATTATAATGTGCGCATAGATATAACACAGTAAAAACGTAAATCTAAATTGAAAATTATTATCTTGAAGTATGCATTTTCAGACCAGGATGACAGGACAATATTTCACTAAATGTTGGGTATCAGAGAATAAATAAACAATTATAAACCAGATGAGGGTTTCAGTTGATTAAAATGGGGTTTTTATAAAAAGCACCGTCGAATAAATACAGACTGATGAGGAGATTACTTCGTCAGGACCACTCCCCATCAGGGTTAATGTCTCTCGGTTCGTTTTTGACGTTAATATCATTTCAGTTGGTCTGTGCTTCCGCTCTTTTAATCTGTATTCATAATTATATGAAATAGCTTTAGGCTTGTGTAAAAGTTTATGATGACCAAATTAAAAAAATAATAATTTCATAAACATTTATTTATCTCTTGTGTGGTGGAATTAATTAAAATAATACTCCCGTCACGGTAGACCTGCGTACTTAGCAAATCGCCAAATCAATAATATGGCAATAATAATATATGAAATATATGGAACAATATATGTCGATAAAAAACAGAGTTGACCTATTCTCCATAAGATGAACATTGGAAAACGTATGCAGTTTTGCTGTTGTGAGGAAAACTAAAAGTAGGCATTTTAACAAAAATAAATTAAATTAATAAAAAAATATTTAACCATTCACCAAGTTTGATTAACATATGTCAGTAAATAAAGGGATTTACCTATCCAATACTATAATAAGAGCAAGGTTTGCATATATATATATATATATATATATATAATATATTTCTGATTATTTATGTGTATTATATTGTAACAGATGATCTCATTGATGTAGCCTATTCTGATATTAGCTCTTGAAATGTTAAGAATTTTGCGTTGGCAAGCTAGATATTTTATTGTTAGACATTTTTATTGTTATTATATATGTGTAAATTTTTATGACACTTCTCTTGACATTTGTCCATGCATTTTTATACAATGTTAAATGACAATAAGGTTCTGATTTCTGATTTATCTAGAACTTATTTTCTACTCGGTAATATATATATAGTAGTATAGATCTCATCTACATCAATGAGATCATCTGTTACAATATAATACACATAAATAATCAGAAATGTAACAATAAAAACAATATTAAAAAAAAACAGCAACATGGTAAAGAAATATTGATTAGTTAGGTAGGCCAACTTGGAAAACTGAGATTTCAAAAAAATCATCAACAGTATATAAACATTTAGCTATCAAAATGGATTTAAGTGTGTTTTTAAATTGAGAGAGAGGCAATGATTTTATATGTGATGGTAAAGCATTGTAAAGTTTGATTGAAGTATAAAACCAGTTTTTTGTGATTTATTGTAATGATAAAATAGAGTTCGGAGAGAATTTTTATATCTTGTGTTATGACTATGTATATCAGAATTGACGGTAAATATTTCTAAATTAGTATGGACATGCATCAGCAATGACAAACCATATACTGGATGGTATAAGTGGTTTACAGTGGGTTCTTTGTGGTACATTACAAATTATTCTAACAGCTTTTTTGTAATTTAAACACTTCAATCGATTTGGAGTTATTGCCCCAAACAGCTACACCATAAGATATATATGAATAAATTTGAGCATAATATACATTTAACAGCACCAGATTGCTTACAGTGCCTCCCTATCTACAAAGCAGGAATAATCCTTTTGATAGTTTCTTCTTGACCGAGTCAACACAATCACACCAACTCTAATCAGAATCAAGAGTGATTCCTAGGAACTTTAAAGAGCTTCTATTTTTTTCTATAGGGCTATTACTAAAAATAAAACTAATATCACAGACTTTACTAAGGTTCAACAACAAGTTATTAGCTGAGCACCAATCATTAACCAATACAGTACTATCTCTAAGCTGATTTTCTAACTGAAGATTGTGCTTGGTTCTAATTTTCAGACCAAGGTTATCGGCAAACAAATAACCTTCTCTACATGAGTTGGCAATACTAGAGGGTAGATCATTGATATAAATGTTGAAAAGTATAGGTCCCAATATGGAACCTTGTGGGACCCCAAAAAGAACCGGTCTACTATTAGAAAAAACACCATTCTTGTAGACAAACTGTTTTCTGCCATTCAGATATGAATATATAACTTTAACAGACTCAGAGCTAAAACCTAAGAACTAAGAACCTAAGAGCTAGAACTTAAGTTTATTAATTAATACATTGTTATGAACAGTATCAAAAGCTTTACTCATGTCAAAAGATTTAAAACCTGCGGTATACTTGTTTTCAACATCAGTAACTAACTGGTTGGTTAAATCTAGGACAGCTTTACTAGTAGAACGGTTTGGTCTAAAACCAAACTGTTTTTCTGAAAATAGGGCATTGCCTTCAAAATGTTTGGACAGCTGACTTTGCATAAGGTTTTCAATTACTTTGGAGAATATAGGTACTATTGAGATTGGTCGAAAATTTGACGGATCATTCCTTTTGCCTTTTTTATGTATTGGAATTACTTTAACGTTTTTCAGCTCAAGAGGAAAATTAAGATCTTTTAAAATACAGTCATTATATAAATATGTTAAAATTTCAGAGATAAAGCTAGAGGATATCTTAAGTATTAATGAGTTAAGAACATATATATCCAAACACTTACTATTGCTAAGCTTCATTATTGAAGCATGAACCTGTTCAACACTAAAATATTTAAATGTTAAGTTAGGAGACTGCTTATTGACATTACTTAAATACGTCTAACGATAGGTCTAATGTCCAGGAAAATTATGGTTTTCTTGTAATATTCAGTTTAAAATCTAAAAATTTAACATTACGCTTATGGGGAATCAAATGAAACCAATACAAATCAAAACATCTGTTTATAACCGTTTGACAGTTCTTGATTGAAGATGGTGGGGAACAATATGTGAATAGAGGTTTTTCATATATATTTATTTTATGTATATATTTTATATATTTATTTTATGTATAAATTAGAAATTATCAGGTTACTAAACAATTTGTAAAAACTTAAGGGTAACATAACTGTGCGCAGTATAAGCAGAAAAAAGTATTTCAAAAATCTTCCGTGTTTTGATAGAAAACGTATTCATTGTTTTGCTTGAAGTCACTATAACAAACCAATTAACTGGTGTAAATTAAATTTCTCTTTTGATTTTCAATCCTCATTCCGTTTCTAACAAAATCAGTTGATCTCAGGCTAATAATAACTATATGGATAATTAAACAGTAAATGATCGGCTAAAACAATTAAGGTTGGCTAAAAGACCTTAAACGACGTCCATCATTTGTCAGTCGCCACAGCCCAGTGGTTGGCTCTATAAATCAAAGGTCGCGTGTTTCAGCCCCGTCAGGGAAATACTTTTTGTTCAGCGCTATGTTAATTATGATGTATTAAATCGGTTTAAGTTTTGATAAATAAATATTTCTGATTTAGTTTTGAGGAATTTGATCAATGATTTAATTTGATTATAAAAATAATACCGAAAGTTAGTACGATACGGTAGTCACTTGCCACCACCGTACCACAGACCAATTCGTAATTCTTACAGTTCTGGTTGTTCGTAGAGACCAGACTCTTCGTATTGCAACTGTTACAAAGCATCCTCAACACAGTAATCGGATTAAACAATCAACCGTAGTCTATTGTCCTCGACGCTATTGTTGATATTAAATTAATGTGGAATGATAATGTACCGTTGAATCTGCAGATCCTTCGGAAGCGTGCTCAGCGACATTACTGATAATAATACTGCGAAAATATAACACTCACCTGAGAAAGTCCAAGCAAAATTAACTCCTGCTGTTTATCGTTATCATACACGTACTTGAAGATTAAACATGTATATTCTTGTAAAAAGCACATACATTTAAATACCGCATTTCAGAAAGGTTAAAATTGTTATCCTTTTAAGGGTATAAAGGCCTAATGGCTTTAAAATATTAACTTTTTCAAAGTACGTATGTTCAAAAAAATTGTATCAATGAAATTTGGTCGGATTGCTTATTTAATTATTTGTTGAAGGTTTAATCGTTGACTATGTACAGTTAGTCTTTGGTTGTATATTTTAGTCTTACATTTCGACCGTATGTATAATCTATGCATCCGGTATGATCCTTATCATTCCAACCAATTACAATGGAGGGGACTGATCTCGATAATTTTAACTCATCCATCAAAGCATGGAGATGGTATCAAACTATAATAATACGCACACACTTGTATCATATTACAGAAAAATATTATACTACATGAGACTAAATTTTTACATAAGACTAAATTTTTTGTAAAAAAAACTTGTTTATGTACCGACGAGATTTTTTTAAATACACTGAAACAAAAAGCAAAGTTCACATCATTTCACACATGAAGTTAATCTTTAGTAAAATTATTAAAATTATTACCTAGTCTATTGTTTTATTTTTCTTCATTTACCTTAATTCGCCATTATAATATTTTGATAATATTGGTCTACGCACAGGCATCTGCCCATGTAGACCTTTCCTCGCTAAAATGTGGCAAAAATGAAATTTTCATTTGTCGTTATTAATATTATTATTATCATCATTAATGTCACTGCATTTACTATGTTTGACTGTGGGAATAAAACTATTATTCCATTTAATCAAATTTCATAACAAACGGGACTTTTTGAACATGGTCAATAGATTTTTAAAATTTTATTCTTTTAGTTTGAAAAACATCCATTAGCTGCGTGGTGATGTGTTAAGACCTATAGCGATCAGTCCCTTCCACTGTACGAGTATTTGTTTGCGATGGTAAGAATCATACCTACCTGATGTATTAAAGTCAATATTCATCGGTAAGTAGGTGTATTTAAAAAGAGCATATCCAAATTAAAATTGTTATTGATTTGGTTGTTATATTTTAAATTTCACATTGTTCAAACGGCTAGTTTTAGAGGTATTTCTCACGGAACAACCTTCATAGGCTTACCATAGACCTGTTTTTGTATAACACCAAGTTAATATCACCAAATCCGTTGTAATATTCTTTTTTTAACTACCCCTTACATTAAATATTTTTTTAATAAACAGATTTGTATTACATATAGAATAAGTTAGTTATACTATGACATCAATTATTTTTTCTAGGAATAATTGATTAGGCGTTTCAATAGTAAAGCAATTATGTGTTTGATAATCTGAACCGCCCCAGTCCCAATCAGTTCGCACAATTAATTGGATTTTGACTGTAGTTTGTTAAACTTAGTATTTGCCATCTTGTTTCGTGGAACGTGGACTTGTACCTAGAGTGCTTGTTTTATGTTCGCGGTCGTCGTTGTTTTGTGATTGCTCGTCCCAGAATATGAGACTAGGAAGACTAACGTGATACAGTTTATGGTATTTGCCTCACCCTGTGACGTGCCTCACTGTGACGTGTCCTATTGTCCAACTACTTTTAGCTCACGAATTGTGGATAGTTATGAACGATGGTCGGTAGGTGTAGTGTTCTCTTGTGTGGATTAACCTCCGCACTATTGAATACTGCGTTAATCCGCAAAGATCATCCTTATAATTAGACCGGTTTGTAATTCAGAGAGAAACGTTGTTTGAATTCTACGTTAAACTGTAGGCCCCTTAGTTGCCATTGGATGTTGGGATATTAATTAAAATTTCCGTCTAAGAAACATGTCAGCCCTAGTCAGCAACAAGACTACAAGATCGCGCCACAATCATCTTACACTAGATACTCATTCATACTTGGTTTAAAATACCTATCTTGTGGTAGGATTGCCACTTCAATAGTCTAATCTAGATGCTGCAATTCAAAAACGAAAATGCTTAAGATATTTTAGGATCATGATAGTGTAGAAGGGTTGAGAAATCTTTCAAACTCAACTCATAACTTAGTTTGCGAATTTGTATAGCCTGTTGTATAACCTAAATAAAGAATACATTTTTTGTTCCTTCAATTTGTATCACAACCAGGAAACAGCACAACAGAGTTCTATAGGTGTAAGTAGCAAACACATGTCTTTATTATCAGATGACCAGATCATGGTCACTGTGAGATTCTTTTGACGGTTGCAAACATTCTGTACAAATCTCTGATATTCTAAAAATAAAAAGTTCCAAACTGCGGAATACAGAGAGAGCGCTGTATCCACCAGAGTGAATGCAGAAATAGTTAGCCTATAGAAAATATCTAGAGTTAGATTAACAACAATTAATTGCTGTATGAATCTCAAAAGAGTCTTATTTTTTTCTTCCGCTTCTGTTTGACCCGGCTGTGTATGTGGTCGATGTTCTCCCTATCTATTCCGTACCAAATGAGCCGAATCAGCTGTCTCACCATTCCTGGGCTGGGTTTAATATCTGGAAAAGTAATAAGAAAGTATAGGGTAGAAAATACTCGTCTCAGGTAGTACAGACTTTTATTGTTCAAAGTATTCATTTACAACTGCCAAATTAACCATTAAATTAAAATTAAATTAAATAAAAAATAAATTAAATTAAATAAATAAATAAAATAAAATTTAATTTAATTTAAAATTATTTATTTATTGTTAAATAATAATAATAATATATTTATTAAATTTATTTATTTAAATAATAATTAATTTAAATTAAATTAAATTTAAATTTATTTATTTATTGTTAAATAATAATAATAATATATTTATTAAATTTATTTATTTAAATAATAATTAATTTAAATTAAATTAAATTTAATAAATTAAAATAAATAAATTAAATTAAATTAAATTTAAATATGGAGATACTCCGGAGAAAACTTGTCATGAACGTAGGTTTCAAAAACATAAACACGATAAATAATACCGCCGAAATTGCAATGATGTTTCGTGCAACAGTATTATGAATAATAATTACATATTATATTACTCATTAATCTTATTTTGAAAACAGGAATTGTTAAGGATAGATGAAAAATTCTTCGATTGACGCTGTGTTTAAAGGTTCATTGCTTAATAGTATATTAATTTAAAATTGGGAACATTTTGTAGCCTAAAAAATTACTGTAATGACTGCACAGACTGGATCGAGTTTCCGCGTTTCATAACTCTTTGGTGTTATATTTCAGGTCTGTCAATTCATAGTTATATAATACTCTAAATTATAACTTTATTATACGACATATGAAATAAATTTACCCTATGATTGCCAATATATATATATATATCACAATCTTATACGTAATTATCTAAAATTATCCTGTCTTCGATGATCCTCAAATTTAAGAATCACTAACTCTATTATGTACAGAATATTTAAGTACATTATTCGAAGGCAAAAATTAATCGTGTTAAATAAAATGAATTAAGTAGATTATGGTAAATAGATACACTTTCATTCAGAACAATCAACTCTTTCATCGGTTATTTCGACTTCTTTTTGCGTTTCGACTTGTTTTGTTTCAAAGAACTTTTTCAACTTGATAGGACGATCCCTCACTTGAACTATTTCATAATCACTATTAAGAAAATTATTATTTATTCCTAATTCAATAACGTGCTGTAAAACCTTCAGGATTGATGAACCAGGTGTCTTGACTGAAAAATTACGTTTATATGAATACAAATATCATGTACGAGGGAAGTGATGACTGATAAAGTCGGAAGTTATAACAACAGAAAACTGAAATAAATCTTTGATTATGACTTGAAATTAAGAGACATATTACTATAGAATATAATATAATAATATGAATAGCTTTACGGTATATCAACTTATATCTAGGTAGGTGAGATAGTGGTTTTGCTATATGGTAATATTCTTTTTTTGGAAAAAGCTATTTTTCCGTGTTTTTAATTAGATTAGATTATTGAAATGGCCACCACACTACAAGGTAGGTATTTTAAGCCAAGTATGAATGAGAATTGAGTGTAAGATGATTGTGGCGCGATCTTGTAGTCTTGTTAGTGACTAAGGCTGACATGTTCCTTAGACAGGACTGTTAATTAATAGCCCAACAGCCGATGGCAACTAAGGGACCTACAGTTTAACGGATTACTGAATGACAAGACAATACCTACCTCCCTCAATAACGTTCGTCACTCATATCACATTGATTTTGGAGATTAATAAAGTCAGAATTACGTTTTCAAACAAAACAACATTTTAAGCTGGTATCGATATTTTTATTACCATTATTTATTATTCCATTATCCTAACAAAACGAACTTACGTCAGACTTGTCTGACGTCACATCTCAGCTGTGGTATTCGCATATTTCCCCGCTAGGTGAGATCAAGAAGCTGGAACCCATTACGAGTAACACTTACCTAGGTAGTTGCCGATGAAGGTGACGTCAAACTTGTTGCCCCACTTGTCATTGTGTGGCAACGACTTGTCTGACGCCACATCCCAGCCGCGGCCTTCGAATATTTCCTCGCTAGGTGAGATCAAGAAACTGTAACTCAGCACAAGTAACTCTCATTATTTATTCAACTGAATGCATGAGTATACAAATCCGAGATGCTTTACGATTTAGGATTTTTAAAGCACCAAAATATACGTTCTATGGTTTTATTTTAGAAAATTTGTTCTTATGGTCTCGTTGTTACAAAAAGGTACTCTCTAGGTTATACCGGTACTGAATAAAATGGTCAGGATTTACAACCCAAGTACAAAAGCAAGGAAATTTAAACTGTTATAAATGAATGCACGTGCATATATTAAATTTGGCTCTTCTCTTAGAAGTAAATTTCAAATTACATATTAACCTAGCATTTACTTACTCTCTTCACTAATCATTTGCCGGATTGTGTAAAATACATTAGCTCATAAGACACATCAAACATTTACAACATTTACAAACATTTACAAATAGGGCCTGTGCGGTGAATTAAAGATAATGAGGTGTATTTAAAGATAGTGTAGCGGTATTTGTCACATAGGACCAGTCAGAGGTGATTGCTTTTGATCTGATAGGAGCCGCCGGCCGTTGGGTTCAATAGAGCAACCTTTGACGTGCTGGGCTAGCACGTTACCCCTGTCGGCAACCCCTTACTCTAAACTGAGTATTTGTTATCTAGTATTGCTTCGTAGTTACTCTAGCAGTAATGGAATAATACGAGCACATTAAGGTGATTAACCTGAACGGAATGTCCGCAAGCTTCCTCTCCTTGATGGCTCGCCTCTGCAGCTTCCTGACGTATTCTCGGCAGGTGGTGGGGCAGTAGCAGCCCTTCCTGCCCGTGTAGAAGTGCACCACCACATACTGCAAGGGAGGGATGACCGGCAGCAACCCAGTTACACACTTCTTTGCTCCCCACTCCTTCCTTTTCACAACCGTCAGAGGCTCAACTAGCATTATTCTGTAAAGTTTAACTTAATCTGATTCACTTCTAATAATTTACAAAGTGGTTTTAACAATTGCAATTTAAACAGGTTTTTAATGTTAGTAATGTTTAGATTTATTTTAAGTATCACTTAATATAAATCTAAACATTATTTATTGTGATCATGTACATCTATCAGAAGTAAATTCGGGCAGAAAATTTTTGTTTAACTTTATTAGTAGTCTAATAATTGTTGTCTATAATCCCATTTCATTATTTGATATACTAGATAAATACTAGTATGAAAACAGCACTTGTTTCATTAAAATAAAAAAAGGTATACACTGTATATTAAATCAATAATATAATAGCCTATATATAGCTACAAGCAAGTTAAAATCTGTTTGATGAACATAAAATTTTTTATTCACTTTTAACAAGGGAAAGATGTAGGTCGCTGCTGTGAGGAACGCTAAATCTATATATTAAAACATTATTTTAAAGTAGGAACACACATTATTAACATCAAATTAAAAATAGGCAATAGAGTTTTGTTTTATATGATTAACATGAAAAGAGTATATTTTATGATAAACACTAATGTTTTTAGCATGAATGGATGAACCTCAACAATAAACAAATTATAATTTTATCCAAAAATAGTAATAATGAATTTATTTTTCCTCAATCCTGCCATAAGATTAAATTGGATTAAAATAGTCGTGTTTAATTTTTTTTATATCTCGGTAACTTAGATAGAAAAAATTTAAAATAATTGGAAGTTTTTTTCAATAATGAAATATAAAATTAAAATATTTAAAAATTATATGAAAAACGCATAAAAATTTTGTACAAAACAACTACCCGTTATTGAGATAGTGGTTAACGAACTGCTTCCAAAGTAGGAATAATACGACTCTACAATTGTCTCGTGACCATTTTTGAGTTATCGTGCTCAGACACATAGAATATATACATAATTATACATATATATATACATATATAATACAAAAAAAAAATACTATATATATATTATATATTTTAACGACTAATGTCTCTACCTAAAGAAGAAAAAATAACAGTGTAACTCTTGCCATGAATACGGTAAACTACTATGAAACTAAAAGGTATACACTGTATATTAATTTTAGTAATCAGAGGTATAGGCTATAGCCTATATATAGCTACTATATTTAGCATTACTGCAGCTATATATAGCTGAAACATATTAAAATTCACATTTCCATCAAGTCTTTCAGTCTTTTGAACTGAAAGTGTTAAATTAAATAGTAGGCCTACATGGTTGCAAGTAATATTACTAAACTAATAAAATCAAATGTTTTAAAAGTAGGAACACGAAGACCATATATTAACAAGGCGTTAATTTTAAACTATAGTGCAATAATTGAATTTATGTTTTACCATGACTATCGAAAAGCTAACTCAATATTTAATAGGTAAACACTGTTTTAGCAAGACATTGTAGTTTTTCGATTCATAGAAAGCTTACAACAATAATCCTAACTGTCCTAATCCTAATCTTAACATATTGTTCCCTCACATCCCTGCAACAATAAGATTTAAAATAAATTGAAATTAGAATAGTCGGTGCTGATTTATAACACTACTGTATTCAAATGTACTTAGATTATAAATAAAATATATACATAATGGATGGTGTTTACAAACATGGTAATGAAATATTAATGAGTGGTAATAATATTTATATATTAAATATATGGAAGAAAAGACAAACTGCGACAGCCAAACAATTGCTTTTGTAGTTCATAGCCTCTAGATTACTCGGAACTACTAAGAAGTGGTTAACAGTAACTGCTTCCAAAGTAAACTGAATGAAACTACGACAGGCAAACAATTGCTTTTGTAGTTCATAGCCTCTAGATTACTCGGAACTACTAAGAAGTGGTTAACAGTAACTACTTCCAAAGTAAACTGAATGAAACTACGACAGGCAAACAATTGCTATTGTAGTTCATAGCCTCTAGATTACTTGGAACTACTAAGAAGTGGTTAACAGTAACTGCTTCCAAAGTAAACTGAATGAAACTACGACAGGCAAACAATTGCTATTGTAGTTCATAGCCTCTAGATTACTCGGAACTACTAAGAAGTGGTTAACAGTAACTACTTCCAAAGTAAACTGAATGAAACTACGACAGGCAAACAATTGCTTTTGTGGTTTATAGCCTCTAGATTATTTGGAACTACTAAGGAGTGGCCAACAGTAACTGCTTCTAAAGTAAACTGATTGAAACTATGAAAGGCAAACAATTGCTTTTGTAGTTCATAGCCTCTTGATTATTTGGAACTACTAAGAAGTGGCCAACAGTAACTGCTTGCAAAGTAAACTGAATTAGTTGTTGGTGGTTATTATTTTCAATTTCTCTCTTCATTCTCTTCATTTTTAAGTTCGTCGAAATGTCGAGAGCATAATTTTTATTTTGACGAACTTGAGATAGCTTTGAAAGCAGGTACTGAAAACCTCACGTCCAAGAAAATAATTCTTTATTACCGTGAATTATTCGTTGGTTACTGTACTATAAAAATATATGTTGTTAAACGTATTACAGCTATTTGTTTCATTACCTGATTAGTATTATAATCACTACATGACTTCCACTCAACTACGTAGACCCATGTATATGTCTAGGGTGTTATGCGGTACACCGCCCTACAATCGTAACGTCAGTCTCCCCCCTTGACGCTATCGTACGATGTTGCGACATACAGATATAACGTAAATATCAAACGCTTGTTTAGATAACACTAAACATGTTAACCAGATAGTGCTGTTATGGAGTAGCTGGTAAGGGAGCATAGGTTTTTCTCATTTCTGTTTAGTTGTTGTTTATTTTACTAAAGCTAGTAGGTTGTTGGCAGTTTTAAATTGAAACACCAAACCACGCATATAACTGAAAGGTAAACATTTTATAACAGTTTTTGATAATCAAAGCCAATAGTAGATCCATTTTAGTGGTAAATATTTGCTTGAAATATGTTTCCGCAATTTCCACATCGCGTCTATTTTGGATTCAAGAGAAATTGAAGTTAAAAGTACGTTTTTAAACGGTAACAATTTACAATTCTATTCTTAGCTCACGGCCACAATACACAATATCATGAATAAATCTCTTAATAATAATAATTACCGTATTAAAAAACCAATTATTGTTTTTTTTTTACTCAACAAGAATCTAAAAGCATATTAAAACAAATCACAGCTGTAATTCCATAGTGTTAATTATATAGTGCTATTATATTATAGTTTTACTTAACATGTGATGCTGTAACCATCGGAATGTATAGTAGTATAGAATATATAAATAGTGAATATTAGTATACATAAACATAACAATAGGTTAACTGAACTACAGAATAGCGGTTTAAATTAAAGTTGATTTTAATTTATTTATTACTAACCATTGATTATAGTGTATGCTATAATCCGCATGAAACAACGATTCACTATAATTCCAAAACTATCGGGTAAACTATAAAAGAACATTAAAATGGTGTTTATGCTTTAGAAACAACCTTTAAAGTACTATGTACAGTATTTTGAGCATCTAAGGCTGCATCTACGAGGATTGCCATGCACCGAAGGTTGCATCCACAAGCATTGCCATTTACGTATTCTAAGTCTAAATGATGAATATACAATGACTTGTTATGATTTATTAATTTAAACTGAACGACACGATACATAACCGTATATAAACAACAAAGCTAAACAATGTCATATGACAATATAAATCATATGATTTAATTTAAGACTAAGATATAACAGTTCTCCATTTTTATTTCACAATGAGCTCGTAAAATTAATCTTCCTTCTCACGAAATCGCTGTGGAAGTCTGGTTTGCCTATCAGATATCCTTAGGTGGTGAGACATTGGAGTTTTTGCTCGAACATCTGGGTATGGGGCTTGAGTTAGTGATAATTCCGGGGTGTTTGTTGGTCACTCTGGTTGGGCAAAGACCTCTTGATCTGGTTTGGTCAAAGCTGGTCAATCGAAACGTTTTGGTTCCCTCCTCCTCTCCACAACGTCGAGGGTCGATCACATATGGTCAACATGTCTCCTTTTTCTTCTCCCCTTGCATTCCCTCCAGTAGTGCTAATTGGTCCTAACAACTCTTCCAAAATAGGAGGACTTCGTGTACGTGATATTAAAATCGTGCGACTGTCTTTTCCTCACCATTTCTCCTTGGTTTAGCCGACAATAAAATAATAATAAATATATTTTTTTTATTTTCTCCACCTTCTTGATTTCTATAGGTGAGCAAGTTCTCATGATAAATACGATTAAAACTATTGCTTTTTTAACCCTGTACCAAATTGTAATTATCAGAAGAAAAAAAATAATCTAGCTTGTCCATAAACTGTAATAGTACTATTATTATACTACATTCTGTATCGCAATGTAAGGCTTGGCATGTTTTTGGGTATTATTTGAGAAAAGTAATGAAATTAGGTTAATGTGTAAACAGTCTAAAAACAAAATAAATAGTATAATAAAATTATACTTGTGAACATAATCATTATTACAACACCAACTTTATACTCCCTTATTTAGCACATATATAATAAAGTATTAACGTCTATACAGGGTTTTTAGTACCTTTTAAATAGCTAAAAATAAATACTTGCACAAAGCCAGAGCAACCTATATTAGTTTGTTTCCAAACAAAGACAGAGTTAATATCCGTCAATGCAGACGTCACAAGGTATCAAAGAGTTGTGTTGTATTTTGAAATTCAACCAAATTCATCAACTGGTTGTAGTTGAGGGGTCCAAGAATATTGTGTTGTGTTATCGACAAACATTCTTCAAGTATTAAAATTCTAAACTGTGTCCTGATCTTAAATTGTTATAGTTTATTTTATATTGTTTTTTAATAATGCCATTTTGGTTTCCTAAGGTAAGTATGATGTTTGTTTTTATGCATTAAAATTTATTTTTCTTTAAGCATATTCGTAAAAAATATCTTTTAAAACGCAATTTTGAGGGAAATGTTTCTATGTTACTAATTACCTACTGTTTGTAGAAGACTGAAATGGATGTTTAACACATACAGTATGGCAAACGTACATAAGTTCTTGGGGAATCACCCCAGTGTGGGCCGTTGCCTTAGTGGACAACGGCGCCTTGGATTGGTCGTTACGTCACTGTAGCGGCTGTTGAGCCTTACTAACAGAACAATCTCAAATACCCCCGTCGCAGCAGACCTGCGTACTAAAAGTGGGCAACGGCGCCTTGGATTGGTCGTTACGTCACTGTAGCGGCTGTTGAGCCTTACTAACAGAACAATCTCAAATACCCCCGGCGCAGCAGGCCTGCGTACTCAGAAATTTTCCAAATTAATAATATGGCAATAATAAAACAAGTATATGGCAAGATCAATCAATACATATTGTTAAATTAGAGTATTTGCCTACTCTCCGTAACATAGGGAAGAGTATAAAGGTTTGCTGCTATGAAGAACACATAAACTATGATTTTTGTAGCATAAACATATGGATCCCAGCTACTTAAAGCTAAATACAAAGTCTCATCCAAAACTATTCGTAATTAGGGAAAACCAATTTTTCCTTATCCTACATAAGATTAGCATCGTAGCCCCTAAATATGTACTGTGTTTAATATCTTGTAATCTTTGTATCTCTAATATCTAATAGCATAGGTGCTCAACTAATACTAATAGCGCACTAATAATGCTAATAAATGCGCACTAATAATACTAATAATGCAATTAGTACTAACTAGTACTAATAGCGTAAGTACTCAATGGTATCTTATTACTGTATAAATATAATAGTTCTCATATACAGCTGGTTTTATCAGTTTCTTTGTTATTTTATATACTGTGATACGGTGACAGTTTAAATTGCGATCTTTGATCTTTAAGCATTTTAGTGATTTTCGTAGTGTTCTTCTATTATTTTTTTGTAGGCCTATACATTATTTCAAAAATAATATTATTTACAATAGTTTATTAAAATATTTTGAAATGGAAAACAGTTAGTATTTTACAGAGAAAACAATTCTCTGTTTAGTGTTGTTCGAATGCTCCCAGATAGGTCATCATGTCTTTTTCACGCAATATGCTATCTACTTCATGGAAATAATTTGTTCATAGATGAAATCAGAGAAAAAATTGTAGCCTACGTTTCGGCTAATTGGCATGAATTTCAAATTTTAAGTCATGATTTAAAAGGAGATAATTATACCTCACCTGAACCATATCGGGTTGAGATGCTAAAACCAACCACATGTGGTTCAGCATGCGAGTTAGTTGCAGCTTCTGACATTTACCACTGCGTATTCAGAGTGCGCCACAATGGTATTTTACTCCAGAGCTTTTGAGGGGAAGGTTCAGTTTCAGAGTACCATATACTGTTTAGTGGAAATCTTAGTAGTGGGCACTTTGACGTTCTCGAGGCAATGCCTGCCAAAATGACTGGAAGATCACCAAGTAATAGAAGTGAGATGGGAAACTTTGATGAACACGGCACCTGACAAACAGTGCAACTACTACCTGAGGTATTAAAACAAAAACTTTCTTCACAACCTGAAGAACCTCCCTATGAAGCAACAGAGGAAGACAATGTAGATGTAAATAAGAAAAGAACCAAGCGGAGAGGGCGATTCTCGAATTTGCATGTTTAAAACCACTACGTGAGTCTGCAGCTAAGTATAATAAGACACACACAGAAGTCAGCCGAGCTTCAGTTAAGAAGTGCACGCAAGAAATCCTGAGGTAAATCGAGTGGCTGTTAAAAGACACACACAGAAGTCAGCCGAGCTGCAGTTAAGAAGTACACGCAAGAAAGCCCTGAGGCCCATCGTAAAAACAAACTGTGGACTGCAAACACCCACCCTGGATTCAAATATGACCATGACATCTGTTATGAATCAGATAAGACCATTGTGATATGAGCCCTGAATAATTTATGCATTTATTGTAAGGCATTAAAATGGAAAAACGAGTCAGCAGTGGGAGAGTTTGCGTAAATCATCTTGAAAAGCGACCTGAACCACTTCACAGCCTCATTGTTGGTGACCATCCTGAAAGTGAGCATTTCCGTAACAACTCCAGATAATACAACAGTGCTTTTCAAATGCCATCTTTTGGAGCTAAGCAAATCGTTGGCTTTATGCCAACATTTAAAGAACAAGGCCAAGTATACCATTTAATTGGTAGCTTATTGCCTTGATCCAAAAATGACGACCATCAGTTTTTACAACTGTATTTTATCGTTGATGTTTATATTACTTTAACAAAATATTTTATTTTTGACTTTTAGTCAGACCATTTGAAAACAGTAAGAGGAAGGAACCACTATGTCATAACTTGATGTTCTCATCGCATAATAAAAATCAATTTTAAAGCAAACTATACTAAAACCCAAAAATTCATTGGCAACTTTCAACAGTTCTATAAAAGGTCAGTAATTTTTCCTTGAAAATATAATTTAGACTACTATGAATAAATCACCATGTCATAACCAACATATAATACTACATGCAGCCATCATGACAATTCAATTATTAATTGATAGTGTTTCCAACATGATACATATTAAAATAAATATTAGCTTAACCAACATAATGCTACTAATATTACATATCATGGATATGTCATAGCTTGAATTGGTGGTTTCAGATACAAATGAATTATACAAATAAAATAATAATAAACTTACCATAAAATTTTTAATGCTATAATATTAATTTAATGATAGCTCTGGGGAATGTTGGTTTTTTTGGAAGTATGTTATAGACAGAGTAAAAATCAGATTATTGAATTCTTCAAAAAATTATAATCAACAGCTGTTTTTTATCTTTTTACTTTTTGACCTGAAGTGTAGGAATATCTTCGTCAAAGGGGTTATTGGTTTGGCAAACCGTGGTTACTGTTTTCATGTTATTTTTCTTTTATTTTTTTCGGGTGGCGGGTTGGGGGTGAGGGTGGGCGAAGAGCGGTGGGCGAAGCGAAGAATGAATAACAAAGAACGCATGATACCCAATTCTTTCAAGTGTGAGATTACTAACCGTCTGCTGTTGTTGTTAAGTTTGACTATGTTTATGTATAGGTACAATGTTATTAATTGTTTTCTTTATTTTTAAATTAAATACTTCTTAAAATAAACGAAATTTTATATTTGAACTTTCAATTTTGTAAATTATCTGTAATAATATTATAACCAAAATAAAGATATTCATAATGTGCAGAATCAATTAAACAAAATATACTGTCATACACTTTGTTTTAATTTTTACAAATACAATTGGTATAAGACATTTTAAAAAGTAGGCTTTATATGTAAATTTCACTGTATATATTATTAAAACATTATTAATGTGGTCACAAACCTCTCTGTAATAAGTTAAATTTAAATTCTCAGCTAGGTGCAAAAAGAGTCCTATACAAGTGCATAACAAATTATTATTAAAACCTTAAAATTCAAAAATTCTAAATACAAATACTGGAGAGAGAATAAATACAATGGAGAGATGAAATAATCTGTTACAATTTTGTACAATACGTTATGTTGTTACAATACGAGGTGTATATCGACTGCCCCTTGCCGTCTCGCTCTTACATCTCCTGATTTCGGTGATTCCGGGGCGAGGGAGAGACTTTAAGGGATAAGAGTGGTAATTTGTGGGATTAAACAATGAGGCAGGGATTTTCATAGAGGAAAGGGAGAATTTTTGGGATGAAACTGAGGTTGCCAAAAGGCCGCGGTCGAGGGCTAATTAGGGTTGCACCCCCCCACCCCCCCCCTAACCTCAAAACTTATCCTTGGCTGAAGAGGACGTAGTCCTATAACAGCCGCAGTGGGCCTTCAGCCCACTGAAACCTCACAATCCATCCATCCCAGGGTTCCGACCCTCGGTGGGGGCTGGGCGGTTGCCAAAAATCCGTTTCCCACTGAAGACATTCATTTTTGACATATCCATGCTCTAACCTATTTCCCACAAGGAAGCAAACTCAGATACATTTTTAGGTAGCAAGTATATTTAAAGAAAATATACAGACTAAATATACAAATTTGATACCTAAATCTAAAAGGAACAGAAGTAAGTACAATTGTTTCAAGGTAGGCTAATTATAATTGTTAATTCCACAGACCACAGAAATGACAAAATTGTCCCTTACGAAGTTCGGGTACACAGCTAGTATATGTATATGAAACTTATATTATATATAGATAATGTGATAACTCTCGTAAAAATGGTCCGATCGAGACTAAATTTGGTAGAGACGTAAACCAGACATATTGATCAACGGGTAGTTTGGGGGAGGGTTTGTAGCCCTACTCAAATAGTTGGGGTTTTGCCGTGTTTCATATGTAATTTAAACAATTTTTCATTTTATTTTTCACCATTTGAATCAGCTAAATTAACTACAAAATTAAGTTCCTAAAGTTTTTCTTATCTCCAACGGTTACCGAGATATTAAAAAATTTAAACACAGTACGTTGTATTTTGGTCCTCCAGTATTAATCTTATGGAAGATAAAGAAAAATAAATTTCTACTTGTTAATCAATATTATTGGATTAAACTTGGTATTTACCTTCAAGTGAGATATATCCACGTAAGCTTAAAAATCATAGTTTATGCGTTTATAATGGCAGCTAACCTACATACTCTTTTCCCATGTTAATTATATGGAGAATAGGCAAACTCCTTTTTTATGGGCAGATGTTTATGAAACTTGGTATGAACGGTCAAAACAAAAACTGTTTATGCTATAAATACCTACTTTAAATTTTCCTCACAGCATCAAACCTACATACTCTTTCCCAGGTTAATCTTGAGGAGAATAGGCAAATAACTCTCATATTCATCGACAGTTATTGATAAAACTTGTCACATATCATTATTATTAGTATATTTTTGATTTGGAAATACTGAATACAAATTCTTGAAATTACTGAGTACGCAGGTTTGCTGCGAAAGGGGTTTTTTTAACATAGACTCGAATTAAGATTTAAAAATGGTATGTCAGCTGCTTAGGTTTAAGGTTATAAGATAGAAATTACAAATTTTAGGTTACAATTACAATTACAAACTCAGTATAGTGAAAATAATATTTTTTCTTTAAGGATCGTAGTTTTCAGCTTAGTGAATAGAAGGTAATTATATAGTGATCTTGTTTTTTTGCATAAGTTTATGTGATATATATCTGGTTACTACAGCTACTAATAAAGTTAAAAAATATTATATATTTATATCTGTGTTCTTCTGGTGGATTCAAATTTAAAATTATTGCTGTGAAATAAGGAATAGAAGAATAAAGTGAAAATGTAGTAAAATTAAGCTTAATAATATCATAATATTTATTACCAAACTGGTTTCTCAGTGCCAGTTAACAACATATTCCTGGTGTGAGACCCCAGAGACGTCTCCAGCTATTGAGTCTGCATTGCAAAATTGCGCGTCACATTTGCTATGCATATGCATGACATACGTTGCCCGATCATGCCGACTGCCAATTACGCCAATTGCAATTCTGATCTTCCCTGAGGACTGTGGCTCAGATGTTTCTAATAGTTACTTTGAGCGATTCAGTGAAACACGGAAACATAATGTAGAAGATCAAGACCGCCTCTTTCTACATTAATTTTCTAGGATATCCGATGGATTTTTAAAGTTCATAAGGTAACCAATGTTAAGCTTGAAGTCTAATCAATCTGATGGTCGACCACGTGAGCCGTAAAACTCAAATTTAGTTTGTATCGAAATGGTGACTCTCAGGTCCAATAAATCTAAGGGGAAACAAAATAAAACTTAAAAATAAAAGCAAAACATAACAATTAACAATATATTTTAAACAAAACAGATTAAATAAAATAGTTTTCATATTGTTAATGCAATTTATAAAAAGAAATCGGCCTATATTGGCTGATCACCACAGGGTCCATTGTAATAAAACTTGGTTCTTTATACAAACTCATCATGTGGAGTCTACTGCAACTGTAGACAGTGGCAGTAGTCTGTACGCGCGGCTCTGACACTACTAGCCGTTCTATAAAGGTTTGGCTCGCTCTCTCCACTATGCTTGAAAACAAGATTTTATTTAAGCACGTCTTTAGTCGGCAACACTGGATATAAACAACTGACCAATTGTTGTTGCACCCGTTCAATATAAGGATAACCTTCAATTTTAAACCAGCTTGAGACAAGACTACGTTTGCAGTGTTATGCAAGTTGCAGTGCACTTAGGTAAGAGCAGCAAGATGCAGCAGCTCAAAATTAAAATTTGATAGGATAAGTACGGTCTGGTTTATTATTATTAGTCAAAAGTAAGATTCATAGTTGTCAATCAGGAAAGTATGCCTACTACTAAGATAATTCTAGGGTATATATATACCTACCATAACCGCCGCAGCATGCTGAAAATAATACGCTGTGTAAATTAGGAGTTTGTGGTGGTATGGGAGGGTGGCTTGTGTAAAGGGTAGACCTAATTAGGAGTTTGTGGTGGTATGGGAGGGTGGCTTGTGTAAAGGGTAGACCTAATTAGGAGTTTGTGGTGGTATGGGAGGGTGGCTTGTGTAAAGGGTAGACCTAATTTTTATCATCGTGGTCTTCAAGGAAAAAATGTTAAAGTTCTTTAGCCTAACAGTAAATACTATTATTATATGTGCTTTCATAAATATGTAACATATTATATTATCACTTAATGAGTATTAGGAAGACGTAGGGAAAATGTAACATGCAACTCGTGCGCGAAATTTCCCTGCTGCACTCAAGAGAAGCATTTCTCTTGAGTGCAGGAAGGTGGCACTTTGCACACTTGTTGCAACTACTATTTCTTCAATCGGTCAAGTGATTGGAGCATGGTCACCAAGAACCTGACTAATCTGCAAAATATTCATATTTAACCTGGTAGGACAGAGTTTGATTTTAGTGAAAAATCCACTTTATTCAGTACACTCAATAATTTCTGCTATCTATATATATACAATCCAAAACTATTTTCAAATCCAGCTTTTTTCATTTCTAAATGCAGAATATGAAGACGAGTTTGTGGCCACATGACCTTTGGGTCTCACAAGCATTATTTTATATGAAAGACCTTTGTTGTTAGAAGCTCCTCTAGAGAGTCGTTAATATTTTGTTCTGTCAAGAAAAGTTTTCTTCTTTTTTGTATGCTGCTCACTTATAAAGGAAAATTTGAAAGATACTTAATTTGTAAAAACCCTTGTAATTGATACCATATTGAAATATCACATAGTGAATTTATATGTTTAATCAAGCATACAAATAAAATCATTGTAACATTTTTTTAATTACTAATACATAAGTAAGGCAAGCGTTATTATATTTTCCCCCATGAATACTATAGTAAAACAAATAACAGCTATATCTGTCTTTAATACCCGCAGCAGATTGTCATCTGACTTATTCTGCCAAAGGTGTCAAGTTGAGCAGGTGAAGAGAAGTTGAACCTAATGAGAACCTACTTAAATTAATTGAATAAAGTTCATTATTTTTACATTAGTAATACATGATATAATTTCTACATTCAGCTACTTGTATAATTATTTGTTCAGGTTTTGGTGACAGACCAAGAACGAATTTACCGCCAAAATAAAATGTTTTATTTTTAATAAAATAAAATTATTTATTATTTTTTAAATCACTAAAATCACGATTTTTTATTTTAAATAACTAAAACACAGTGGTAAAACAATAATAAATTAAGCCTAGAATAAGAATAATAACCACACCATACGTGTCGGTGTTCCCGGATGTAGGGATAATAAAGTTTTACGTAGGGTAAGGAGAATAAGCAATAACACTCTAATAAGAGGCCATACGGTAATTGAAAAACGTAAATAGTAAACAAAATTTCAGGAAAAATCTATTGTCAACGGTTTCTATACAGAATTTAAATAAAAATGCCCCCGTCACAGCAGATCTGCGTACTTTCCAAATCAGTAATGTAATGTATATGACAAGTTTTATCAATATCTTTCGATAAATAGGAGTTATTTACTTATTCTCTTTAAAATTAACGTGAGAGGGTTTGAAGGTTTACTGCTGTGAGGAAAACTGGCAGTAGGCATTTATACCATAAACAATTTTATTTTGACCAAGTATAATAACTTTCATCAACATCTGTCCATAAATAAAGGAGTTTGTCTATTTCCTATAAGATTAACATGGGAGGAGAGTATGCAGGTTAGCTGCCATGATAAACACATAAACTATGAGTTTTAAGCATAGATTGATGCATCTCAAACACACGAAGCTAAATACCAGGTTTGTTCCAAAAACCTAGATTAATAAGTGCATTAATAATATTTCTTGAACCTACATATGATTAACATTAAAGCCTCAAAATGCAGTGTACTATGTTTAGATTTTTTAATATCTCGGTAACTTTTGGAGATACAACGAATCATTAAATAACTAAATTGTGTAACTTTTTAAGCCAATTTTAATGGTAGAAGATAAAATTTAAAAATTTTAATAATGACATGTGACAAACGCAAAAGATCCATATTTATGGTACAAACCACTCCAAACTATAGGTTCCTTTCGTCCGATATATCTGGATTACGAATTCGTCCAAGTAAATGTAGGAATTAATGTCTCTAGAAAATTTGATCTCTATTTTTATTGTCTCTAGGCACCTCAAAACGAAAAATTAACACGGTCCCGGGCCTAGGTCTTGCCATGAGATCTATGGCAATAGCTTCTTCCCTATGGGAAATTCGCTAAAAGCTATTAAGCGTATATGTTTACTTAGTAAAAAACCTATATTTTATATACACCGAGTTGAAATTAATATTGATTTAAAACAACGTTTTTCTAAGTATCTCATCAAAGCTTTTAAAGCCTGGGTATTTCTCCCATTTAACCTCCTCATGGCCCGCCTGGAAGCACTCTTCGCCCTTGCAGCCATCCCCCTTGTCAAACACGGCCTGACTCTTTGCCAGAGGTGTCAAGTTGAACTCGTTTGTCACCTCATCTCCACACTCCCCAACAACCCACCCCACCCCTCAACCCCTTCAGACAAAAACCATAACCATGCGTATCACCAACTCAGTGGTACACTATCTGCAACCATACACTCTTAAACACGGTCTGACTCTTTTCTAGAGGTGTTAAGTTAAACTCGTTTGTCACCCAGCCTTGCTCAACCGCCATCTGCACAAACCCGGCACATGCTCGTATCACCCTCTTCAGTGGTACACTATCTGCAACCATACACTTATCAACCACGGTCTGACTCTTTTTGCAGGTGTTAAGTTCTCGTTGTCACCAGCCTTTGCTCGCCCGATCTGCACAAACATTGTTCATCCAACCTTTTTCAGTGACACGCTATCTGCAACCCTATCCCTTGTCATACATGGATTTTTTTATGCAGGTTAACTCTTTATGAGTACCCCCTCCTACGAGGGTTATGTGGTGAACGGTGGAGTCACCGTTAGGTGGTGTATACTCAAACTAAACCCACCTTCTCCCATCCGTCCAGACATGTATGAACAATTTACATACAGACAAATGTACTTCATTTAGGTGAATTACAGCATTAGTTTTTCTGCTGTAGCTACTGGATTACCTCTTGGAGTGACTAGAACAATCAAATCAGAACAGGGCCGGAGCAAGTGGAATAGTAGATATTAATCTAAATATATTAAACATAAGCTTTAATTAAGAAGTAAGTGTTGACGAATTGCTGCATCAGGCTTTGGCTGGGCAAGTCTTGCTGTTCACCTAGGTCATCATCATCATCATCATCGATGTTCCTGGACGTCCAGACCTCTGCAACGTCATGCCATCTACAGAGCTCTCTGATATGTTCTAGGTGGTGGTCATCGGGTCTGTCTTTCTAGAACTGGTGTCCATGGGTTTTGAAACTGACAGATCATCAAGAGTTGACTACAATTACATTTCACCTATCAACCCTTCTTATTTACCTCAGGGGTTTTCCCAAACCCACCTCCCATGTTATACATCCTGGTGAAACACACGGTTACTAACACAGCGACCCTCTGACCTCGCTTCGGACATCTTGTCGTTTATCCTCCCTTCTTCTCTTGTTGATATATGTATGTCCACCACTCTTCTCATCACGTGTAAAAAAATGCATGGTGACAATTCCGACCGTGATTTGGCTTCTCGCTGTGCCACACAGCCCAAGTTTTGTGAGCTCATCTCACGGCATGGAGCGAAAGCTTTTCCTCTTATCCTCCGCTCATGACAATGTTAGTCATAGCAATTACAGGTGCTCATCTTCCAAACATGGGGAAATCCACTTCTCCATCTCCTTCCTCTCCGTAGATATCTTGGTGTAGCTTTTCAACTTGAGGCGTTACTGCATACCCCGTCTTTTATTTCCATCTTCTATTCTCCAACCTCCTTGCCTCTTTCTATCTCACTTTCCATCTTCCTTCTTCTCCTTCCTCCTTTTTCCCCCTTGTCCTCAACTATCCCTTGTCCTCCGTGGACGCCGCTCTTTTCTCCCCCCTTCTATATCTGCCCTTTCTCCATAAGTTTCCTTCCATTCTTCACATCTTGATCATTCTCTTTTACCTCTCTCTCCTTTCTTTGCCCCCTCTGACTTCTCCCTTTTCCCACTTGTTCTCACGCTCTTTCCTTTCATCACCTTTTCTCTCCCATGCTCATTGACTGCCTCTGCAACGCAATCTCCCTCCTCTCCCTGCCTTCCCTCCACTTTCCTTAACTTTGCCTTTCCTCCTCACCTTGGTTTTCTCAAAAAAAACGGCATTATTTTATTTATTCATTAATTTTTTTATAATTAATAATAAATAAATAAACGTATAATTTATGCGTCGCTCGTCGGGCCACAGTGCCACTCTGGTTTTTCACTGACTCTTCAGCCTCGTGACATGTCATTCTAATGCTGGACAAATTCTGTAGCAGCAAGCAACCTAGCAACTGTTATGTAAGAGTCTGCTGTCATTGCAAGGTGGGACAGCGACCGTTTTATAGTCTCATCGACGTGGTGATAGCGCTTGCATATCTGGAATTAGCGACCCTCTAAGTAAACTTGAGGAGATTGCTGCTGAGGATACTCGCTGAGCTTAAGGGAAACCCTTGCCAGACCTTCTCGAACGCCTTGCTGTCTAGGTTCTATAAAGAAGTTCTCCATGAAATGCTCGACCCTCTCATTGGAGTCGTCATATAGACATCGTTTGTCTAAACTAGCATGCATTGTGTTAGCAAAAACCTTGTCCCGCTGTGTAGACTAGCATGATCTCCTGGGAGCGGGCCACTGGTTTGGTCCCCCTGATCTGCTTAGCTGCCCTCCACAAGATTCTCCTTCCACGTTTAGCGTTAGCAGATACTTGATCAATTCTTGGACCTTAAATAGTGAAAAAGAGATCTGATTAGTCTGTTTTGACTGATGAGCTGCTGTCTAAATTTTGGTGCCTGGTCACCCACCATCTGATTCAACCACGGTTATCGTGTGATTTCAGCGACTTCTCTATGACCTCTAGGCGTTTTCCATTGATCTTACTGTCCATAATCCACCACGCTTCTGAAGCATACAAAAGTGTATAATTAGTAGAAACATGGTGACCTTCTTCCTGACCGGGATTTGGCTTCTCGCTGCAAGAGGTGGCCACATCAGCCCAAGGATTGTCGTTGCCTCAGCGACTTTCCTGTCAACATCCTGTTTGAAACACAGACTTGAGTCCAGGGTGACACCCAAGCACTTTACGGACATCTTCCACGGTATTCCCTCTCCGTCTAGATGGATCTTGTGTGAAAATATTCTCGGCATTTTTCTCCTCTTCCTCTTCTTAAAATAAATGACATTACGTTTATCCGCGTTGACTTTGATGTGCCACTGGCGGAGCCATGGTAACAGAGAGTTCATCTGTGTCTGCATCATTCTCACGGCGTAGATGGACGAAAGCTTCTGTAGTGCAGCAGTGCGTCATCAGCATAAAGCAACAATGTTACTCCTAGAAGAGTCTGCATATCATTAGTGCAAACAAGGTAGAGGACCGGATCCAGGACACAGCTCTGGGGTATCCCAGTCTCCATCGGACGTGGTGGATAGCGCCCCCTCTACGCATATCTGGAATTAGCGACCCTCTAAGTAAGACTTGAGGAGATGAACTGCTGCTGAGGGAGCGGGTACTCGCTGAGCTTAAGGGGAAGACCCTCGTGCCAGACCTTCTCGAACGCCTTTCTGACATCTAGGTTCTATAAAGAAGTTCTCCATGAAATGCTCGACCCTCTCCCCTTGGAGTTCGTCATAGACATCGTGGTTTGTCTAAAACTTAGCATGCATTGTGTTAGCAAAAGTTTCCGCCTTGTCCTCCGCTGTGTAGACTAGGCCATGATCTCCGTGGAGGGAGCGGGCCGCTGGTTTGGCCCCCCTGATCTGCTTAGCTGCCCTCCACAAGCTGTCTCCTTCCATGTTTAGCGTTAGCAGATACTTGATCCAATTCTTGGACCTTAAATAGTGAACAAGAGATCTGATAAGTCTGTTTTGACTGATGAGCTGCTGTCTAAATTCTGGGTGCCTGGTCACCCACCATCTGATTCCTCAGCGTAATCTCACGGCGTACGTTGTTCGGCAAGCCGGCTCTGGGTTTCAGGGGTGGCACCTTACTCGTCGCATCTGAAATTGACGATGTTAGTAGTTCATGCAATTCTGTGACGCAATCGAGTTCCTCCGTGGACGCTGGGTCCCGTGCTGGTGGAAAGCGCTTCGAGACCATTCATTGGTACTTCTTCCAGTCAGTCCTCATGCGGGCCTTGGCGGGGGCCGGCTTGGTGTTCGGCTGGCGATGATGGTCAAGAAAACCGGTAAATTATTTGATAACATACTGTTGACTATGCTTGCGACGATCTCGAACGATACGTTCCTGCACAGAGCAAAATAAATTACATCAAGTAAGTGGCGAGGATTCGATAGGATGTGCGTCGGCTCGTCGGGGGCCACAGCGTCTGTGCCAGCTCGATCGTCGAGGAAAGTTCTTAGTCCCTTACTCCTTCCATTCGTGCCTCGTGAGTTCCCTGACGGATGTTTGACATTAAATTCACCTGCAACAACAATAGGCTTAGGGCCTGTTAGTATATCTGTAAGAGTCTGCTCGACAAGGTGTCTGTCGGGGGAGGGTAATCCGCGACTAGCTTGAACTCTATATCGTCTCTGACTGTTTGCCAGAGGTGCTCAGTTGAACTGTTTTTTCACCCAACCTTACTCGACCACCATCTGCACAAACCCAGCACGCTATATTCAACCCTATCCCTGATACTTTTTTCACCCATCCTAGCTCAACAGCCATTTGCACAAACCCGGCACATGCTGGTATCAGCCCTTCAGCGGCACGTTATCTTAAACCCTATCCCAAGTCAAACACGATCTGACTCTTTGCCAGAGGTGGCAAGTTAAACTCATTCATGGCACACCCTTGCTCACCTTGCAATCTGCTATTTAAGGAGAAAACGATACAATTATATAAACACCATTTGTGATTTTTTAATATCATAGAACTAGCATTTATGAGAATCGGATGATTAACTAATGCATGCAAGTTTTGAACCCCGAAAGCCCAAATCCAAAGGGACGAAATAACGTTTATAGCCTTTTACTTTTTGACACTTAATCGTTTACCCCTTAAACTACAGTAAACCGTAATGGTACGGGAATGTTATAGGCGATGAAATGTCATATTACTAACCAGTGAAGTCGCCAATATAAGCTAGATCGATGCTTTTACCCTTCAGATCCATATGCTCCAAATCTTTGTCTGCGTGATATTTTAATCCTCTGCCCTCGTAAACGGTGGCGTCTCCTCCTATCAGGAAACTGGAATTTTATTATTTGAACTTAGGAATTTTCCTTTGAAAACAATGATTGGAAATATAGGTTTTGAAATATTGAATTTGCATAACATATCCATGGTAATTCAGTCATCACTATTAAAAACTACTGTATTTATTTCCTTGTGGAAAAAAGGTTAGATCACGGATGTGTCTAAAGGGGTGTTTTCAGTTCCTCTAAACAGCTGTTACTATAACAATATGATGGCACATCCGTTAAAGGTTTTGGTCTCATGGATTGTCAATCCCCCCCCAGAGCTAAGGCATATCCATTTCAATATACGGGTAATTTAACAGCAAGCAACTCTAGAGCAACTATTTTATTATTAAAATGTCCATTATTTTTATGTTAAATTTCATATTTATAAACTACTTACGTTTTAAGTTTAATTTTCAGCTTTATTTTTTAAATTTCATCTAGTTATTGATTACAACTAAATGTAAAACTACCCAATTTCAAACGTGTTGTACTGAAAACGAAAGAAATTAGTAAGTGATAATGCTATCGCTCATAGTAGTATTAGCAATAAAAGAAAGTTGAAAAATATTCAACTTAATTAATTAAGCAGTTCCTTTTTAAATAGAATTTTATTTCCTAAATAATCTACTCTCAAAGATAATCCATCTTATAAATTTGAGAATAAAATATATAATAAATATCCATGAGAATGAATGCTGACTTAATCAAACTGAAATTTAGTAACATACTGTTCAACAGGAGTATTGATACTCACTTGTATTAAATGTCAGACAGACCCTTGTAATACGTGTCGCATATTGTATAGCATATGTACTTAGTACTGAAAGTCTTGAAGACCCTTGCCATACATGCCACGTACTTTTTGGCATATTTACTCATACTCACTTGTACAGAATGTCTGGCAGACCCTTGGCATACATGCCACGTACTTTTTAGCATATTTACTCATACTCACTTATACTGAATGTCTGGCAGAGCCTTGTCATACACGTCACGTACTTATTACCATATTTACTCATATTCACTTGTACTGAATGTCTGGCAGACCCTTGTAATTTACGTCACGTACTGTTCAGCATATTTACTCATACTCACTTGTACTGAATGTCTGGCAGACCCTTGTCATACACGTCACGTAGTGTTCAGCATATTTACTCATATTCACTTGTACTGAATGTCTGGCAGACCCTTGTCATACACGTCACGTACTGTTCAGCATATTTACTCATACTCACTTGTACTGAATGTCTGGCAGACCCTTGTCATACACGTCACGTAGTGTTCAGCATATTTACTCATATTCACTTGTACTGAATGTCTGGCAGACCCTTGTCATACACGTCACGTACTGTTCAGCATATTTACTCATACTCACTTGTACTGAATGTCTGGCAGACCCTTGTCATACACGTCACGTACTGTTCAGCATATTTACTCATACTCACTTGTACTGAATGTCTGGCAGACCCTTGTCATACACGTCACGTACTGTTCAGCATATTTACTCATACTCACTTGTACTGAATGTCTGGCAGACCCTTGTCATTTACGTCACGTACTGTTCAGCATATTTACTCATACTCACTTGTACTGAATGTCTGGCAGACCCTTGTCATACACGTCACGTAGTGTTCAGCATATTTACTCATATTCACTTGTACTGAATGTCTGGCAGACCCTTGTCATACACGTCACGTACTGTTCAGCATATTTACTCATACTCGTACTGAATGTCTGGCAGACCCTTGTCATACACGACACGTACTGTTCAGCATATTTACTCATACTCACTTGTACTGAATGTCTGGCAGACCCTTGTCATACACGTCACGTACTGTTCAGCATATTTACTCATACTCACTTGTACTGAATGTCTGGCAGACCCTTGTCATACACGTCACGTACTGTTCAGCATATTTACTCATATTCACTTGTACTGAATGTCTGGCAGACCCTTGTCATACACGTCACGTACTGTTCAGCATATTTACTCATATTCACTTGTACTGAATGTCTGGCAGACCTTTGTCATTTACGTCACGTACTGTTCAGCATATTTACTCATACTCACTTGTACTGAATGTCTGGCAGACCCTTGTCATACACGTCACGTACTGTTCAGCATATTTACTCATACTCACTTGTACTGAATGTCTGGCAGACCCTTGTCATACACGTCACGTACTGTTCAGCATATTTACTCATACTCACTTGTACTGAATGTCTGGCAGACCCTTGTCATACACGTCACGTACTGTTCAGCATATTTACTCATACTCACTTGTACTGAATGTCTGGCAGACCCTTGTCATACATGTCGCGACGTTGCAGCAGATGCACTAAGTCCAGGCACTCATGATTGGTCAAGCACTCTTCCGATCCGGTAAATGTTATCAGTATCTGAAACCGAAGCATCGGCTTGAAGATGTATTTTTAGCTACTGGGTATTCCATCTTAGTCTGTGCTTTTTCATATTCAATGTACAGAACAGAACAGTTCTATAATATATTTTTGAAACTGGAGAATGAAAGGAAATTTTTAGAGTTACAAAATAATACATAGAAGCTAAAAAACACAAAATTCTAACATTGCTAAGTGGCAATGTAAGCAAACTGCTGTTATGGCGTTTTCTTGTTAGAACAGGGGTGGGACCTGTAACGGCATGTTAAGATTACGAATTTAAATATATTTAGAACTTATACTCATTCCACTTAAACTCAATCTTAAATTCTTTATAAAGACACAGCTCTAAATAAACATCAGGTAAATCAGAACTGTTACAATATCACAAAGTACAATGTCATTTCTGACGATGTTTTCTTTTTATACTATAATTATTTATAAGACTACGTATGCTATACAATATATTTTTTTTAGTTACTAATTCACTATATCTATATGTTAGCATTATTTGTATTATTAGTAACATAATGTTCTATATATTAATGCTTGACTGATAAGTAAAAAATACATATATATAGATGCAAAAGAATAAAAATAATTTTAAGTATACTTAAAGTTAACTATATATATGTAATTTTAGTCATAAAAACGACTTTTCATTGACTCGAAACTCTGTACTATAAACGAAACTACGCTGACACTTATCCTACATTTACTTTACCTCAGATACGGGTAAGGTCAGAGGTTCCATTGTACCGATGATACTCATACGTATATTGAAGTCTATCCTCATGTAAACGAATACGCTGACACTTATCCTACATTTACATCAGATACGGGTAAGGTCAATTCCATCATCCGCCGTGATGCCCGGGCTCCCCATGACGATACTGTGAAAATTTTTTCCTCCACTTGTAAACGAATGTCTGGCAGACACTTTTCTACATTTACTTTACCTATTCTAAGGTCAGAGGTTCCATCATCCGCCGTGATGCAGGCTCCCCATGACGACTATATCGGTGAATTCTCCTACTGTAACGAAACTTGACACTTATCCTACATTTACTTTACCTCAGATACGGGTAAGGTCAGAGGTTCCATCATCCGCCATGATACCCGGGCTCCCCATGACGACCGGTATATCGGTGAAAAGTCTGTCCTCCCCACTGTAAACGAAACTACGCTGACACTTATCCTACATTTACTTTACCTCAGATACGGGTAAGGTCAGAGGTTCCATCATCCGCCGTGATGCCCGGGCTCCCCATGACGACCGGTATATCGGTGAAAAGTCTATCCTCCCACTGTAAACGAAACTACGCTGACACTTATCCTACATTTACTTTACCTCAGATACGGGTAAGGTCAGAGGTTCCATCATCCGCCGTGATGCCCGGGCTCCCCATGACGACCGGTATATCGGTGAAAAGTCTATCCTCCCCACTGTAAACGAAACTACGCTGACACTTATCCTACATTTACTTTACCTCAGATACGGGTAAGGTCAGAGGTTCCATCATCCGCCGTGATGCCCGGGCTCCCCATGACGACCGGTATCATCGTGAAAAGTCTATCCTCCCACTGTAAACGAAACTACGCTGACACTTATCCTACATTTACTTTACCTCAGATACGGGTAAGGTCAGAGGTTCCATCATCCGCCGTGATGCCCGGGCTCCCCATGACGACCGGTATATCACGGATGGCGTGAAAAGTCTGTCCTCCCCACTGTAAACGAAACTACGCTGACACTTATCCTACATTTACTTTACCTCAGATACGGGTAAGGTCAGAGGTTCCATCATCCGCCGTGATGCCCGGGCTCCCCATGACGACCGGTATATCGGTGAAAAGTCTATCCTCCCACTGTAAACGAAACTACGCTGACACTTATCCTACATTTACTTTACCTCAGATACGGGTAAGGTCAGAGGTTCCATCATCCGCCGTGATGCCCGGGCTCCCCATGACGACCGGTATATCGGTGAAAAGTCTATCCTCCCCACTGTAAACGAAACTACGCTGACACTTATCCTACATTTACTTTACCTCAGATACGGGTAAGGTCAGAGGTTCCATCATCCGCCATGATGCCCGGGCTCCCCATGACGACCGGTATATCGGTGAAAAGTCTATCCTCCCCACTGTAAACGAAACTACGCTGACACTTATCCTACATTTACTTTACCTCAGATACGGGTAAGGTCAGAGGTTCCATCATCCGCCGTGATGCCCGGGCTCCCCATGACGACCGGTATATCGGTGAAAAGTCTATCCTCCCCACTGTAAACGAAACTACGCTGACACTTATCCTACATTTACTTTACCTCAGATACGGTAGTCAGAGGTTCCATCATCCGCCGTGATGCCCGGGCTCCCCATGACGACCGGTATATCGGTGAAAAGTCTATCCTCCCCACTGTAAACGAAACTACGCTGACACTTATCCTACATTTACTTTACCTCAGATACGGGTAAGGTCAGAGGTTCCATCATCCGCCGTGATGCCCGGGCTCCCCATGACGACCGGTATTGGTGAAAAGTCTATCCTCCCCACTGTAAACGAAACTACGCTGACACTTATCCTACATTTACTTTACCTCAGATACGGGTAAGGTCAGAGGTTCCATCATCCGCCGTGATGCCCGGGCTCCCCATGACGACCGGTATATCGGTGAAAAGTCTATCCTCCCCACTGTAAACGAAACTACGCTGACACTTATCCTACATTTACTTTACCTCAGATACGGGTAAGGTCAGAGGTTCCATCATCCGCCGTGATGCCCGGGCTCCCCATGACGACCGGTATATCGGTGAAAAGTCTATCCTCCCACTGTAAACGAAACTACGCTGACACTTATCCTACATTTACTTTACCTCAGATACGGGTAAGGTCAGAGGTTCCATCATCCGCCGTGATGCCCGGGCTCCCCATGACGACCGGTATATCGGTGAAAAGTCTGTCCTCCCCACTGTAAACGAAACTACGCTGACACTTATCCTACATTTACTTTACCTCAGATACGGGTAAGGTCAGAGGTTCCATCATCCGCCATGATACCCGGGCTCCCCATGACGACCGGTATATCGGTGAAAAGTCTATCCTCCCCACTGTAAACGAAACTACGATGACACTTATCCTACATTTACTTTACCTCAGATACGGGTAAGGTCAGAGGTTCCATCATCCGCCGTGATGCCCGGGCTCCCCATGACGACCGGTATATCACGGATGGCGTGAAAAGTCTGTCCTCCAAACTTAAAACATAACATTGATCAAATTACAAAGGAAAAATTGTGTTGATTTTACTGCATTGTTTATATATCTTTAACATACCTCCGTCACAGCAGATCTGCGTACTCAGCGAATTTCCAAATCAATAATATAATAATAAAAATGAAAGTTTTATCAACATCTTTCAATAGTTATGAGAGTTATTTGCCTTTTCTCTACAAGAAAAACATAGGAAAGAGTATGTAGGTTAGCTGCCATGATAAACACATAAACTATGGTTTTTAAGCATAAATGGATGGATTTCATCCACATGAAGCTAAATATCAAGTTTTATCCAAATTTATATATCGATAAGGGAAATATTAATTTATACTTATCCTTCATATGATTAACATTGGATCCCCAAAATCCAACTATATTTAGATTTTTTAATATCTCGGTAACCGTTGGAGATAGAGAAAAAGTCTAAGGAACTAAATTGTGTAGTGTTTAAGCTAATTCTAATGGTGAAAGATAAAATTTAAAATGTTTTAATATTACATATGGAAAACGCAAAAAATCCCAATTTTTGAGTACAAAACCCCCCAGGTTTGGTACTAAAAAAATGGGTTTTTATGCGTTTTAGCTATGGAAAAATTAGCTATTCTCATGACCTGCATTCTATGACTTCTATCAAGGCCTTTGGCTTAACTATCACCATGCAGGTTATGAGAATAGCTCATTTTCCATAAGTAATTCGCTAAGTAGTCACTTGTGCTTGTACTAAAAATTATAATGAAGAATAAAGTATTCAGCTCTGGGTGTTAGGTGAACATTTTAAAACTCTTAAATGTTTCAAAAAGTTATGTAATATAATGAAACTTTAACCAATAATAGTAATAGTCGTAACATTTTGTTTATTGGATTTATACCAAAGCACCTGTAGCATGGCGATTTGGTATTTATATTTAAAACAAAAATATTAATTAAAACTAATTATATATATATATATATATATATATATATATATATATATATATTTAACAGTCAAGAAAATGTAAACAAATATAAGCATGTTATATTAGAAATAAATTTTGACCAAAGTTGGAAACAATAGTTAGTGTACGTGTGAACGATAGTTCCCCTAATCACGAAGTGATCGTAACGACATCTGGCGAGCCGTTGACGAACATTATGTTGAATATACGTGGTGTGGCATTTTATATATTTACTGCATAAGTTTAAGCTTCATTACAAAGCCACATGCTTATTCCTTCGAGTGCCATTTTGACGTCATTGAATAAAGCAGTACATTTCTCCATTCTTAAGTTTATTCAGGTGAATGGTCACATAAAATACTAGCCCTTTTTCAAATAATAAAATATTATACTGTATTTGCCATTGTATTTATCATTTTAAATTTTGCTCTATTAACCCATGTAATGAACGTAATTTCATAATGTTTATGATAATTCTAAAATAAATACAGTATCCTAAACTATTTTTTAAGTGGCCGAACATTACAAGAAAACAATATGTACCGAGTAATTGATTGTTGATGAGTTTCTGATCATTGACGTCATAGTTCATAACTCAAATAATCAAATTTAGTTGAAATAAACAGAGGTAACATCAGTAACCCCTCACACAGTGACCCCCTCCACCACCACCAGGCTACCTTTTAACCTCGGCTGGTCTTACCTAGGCTCCTCTTGGCCGTCGTCGACTGGAGGTGGAGGCAAGTTTTCACTATCTTCCTGTTGTTTTTGCGATTCTTCAGTTGACTGGGAACTTCTTCCTTCATTGTTGCCTTCGATTTCCGACTGAAGTAATCAAGTGTTACATAATATTTAGCTCCAAGATGTTAAGTGGTAGGTGACACACAAAGGGAAATGGGATTTGGAGTCCGATCCGTATCCCGGGAAAATGAATGGTTTGCATCATGAACGATCAATTTGTCGGAGTTACTTACTTAGCAGTATACAATAAACTGCTAAGTAAACATTTTTATATGCTACAAAACTGTATGAGTAAATATTGAAATATACTTGCGGGTGTGGAAATTTTTAGTTTTGAATATAAACTATGAGTAGAATAAAAAGAAAACAGTACAAAGCTAGCCTAATCTATCAGCTGATGTGTGTTAAACTACAGTTTAGTGAAGAACTCAAGTGAAATAACAATAATACAATCTTGTGTCCAATTCACAAAAAAATTTTCATCACCTCTTTTAAATTATTCTGTAAATTAACTGAAATAAGCTGAATTTGAGTGATCAGTGTGATCACCTTTCAGCTACCTTAACAATACTTCATGTACGATTCTCCTTGAATAGTGATGGAATCATCCAGACAACCATAAAATATTTGTTGAGCGAAATATAATGTACTGAAATGAGAAATGATTAAGAATGGGTAACGATACACTTCTCTCATTGACTGACACCGTTATCACGAAGCCCGGTGCAAGCAAGAAGGTGTTTTGATAAATGGTAGTCAGCCACAGAGGTCGAGCAAAACAGCCTGCTGCCACCAAGGAAACGTATTGTTACAGGCCAATTGCAGTATGTGCAGTAATAAGGTCTTCTTCATAACTAGACGTAAAGTTTAAATAATTAAATAATAAATAAAACATTTGTTATTTATTTGATTTATTAATGATAATATAATATATATATATATATATATATATATATACATATATATATAATATACAGTAAAACCTTGTTAATCCGGACTAATTGGGGCTCCAAGTCGTCCGGATTACCGAAAGTCCGGATTAAAATAAATAATCCTAAACGAAGAAAGACAGTGATTTTTGGGTACCCCTTGTATATAATGAAACACCTTTTGCAGATAAACTTAAATAGTATGTATATTCTGAATATAAAAATACATATTTTACAAACAGTACATACAGTAGTTACATTTGAACAAAAATATACACTTGGTATTTACGTCCATACAAAAAATGAGACAACGAAAAAAGACAAAATTACTTTGAACATGAGGGTTGAGGTTCGTCCTCAAATTGAATCAAATCAGAGGTGACTGAACTGGTTTGAAGAAGGAATTGAACTTCATTTGCCTTTCTTTTGTGTTAATTTCACAATTAAACAACGCAACTAAAACGTATAGTTCAAATGACCTCTGTGGAGCAACTGACGGCCTGACACGAGCAGGAGAAACACAAACGTGTGACTGAGCTACTATTGGCTGACAGTAACCATGGTAACGGCATTTACGCCTTGCGCTGTGACCGCCCGCACTCGGCACACGCTCACTCACATCGCCGTGCGCAGTCGTACAGTGACGATTGCATGCTACTAAATCAGCATTCTGTGCATTAAAACTGCGATCCAATGGCTGTCCGGATTAAGCGAAGTCCGCATTAATGGGGTCCGGATTAACGTGGTTTTACTGTATATATATATATATATATACTATATATAAGTCTTATAAAATACCAAAATACCTATCATTGTTTTCTGGTATAATCATCATCTTCCCCAAGGGCTGTTCTAGGAATCAACTGGGAAATTAGACGCAAGGCGAAAGAGAATGAAGAATGAAGCCCATCAATTTCAGAAAGGATGATCTTAGCTGAATCCTAAATTTTTATTTCATACAAATTTTTTTCTTATATATGCCACAAAGTTGCTATAATTAAGTGTAATTATACTTAATTGTTTTACAAATAATTTATAATAGTAATGTAGTAGTAAAATAATATATGCATAAATTAAATCAAATACAAACTATAATTCTGTTGAATAGAAGTACATACCATTTGCTGTTATATTCAGGAGATATAATGTGTGTTTCTCATATCTCGGTAGCTATCGATTAAGTTTTGTGTACAAAATGAACAATGGCCTTATCTTACTGTTTCATAACACCGTCATCATAAGTTTAAGGGAATACATTGATGGAACTAATATAATGCATTAGTTACGTGAAAAAAATTATAATTGTATTTGGGTATTACAAAGGCATTTTATAGAAACAAGAATATTGTTACTAAACTATAAATATCAAAACCTAAATAGCCCCGTAGTGACAGACTTGTTTAATTAGTAGATTTACATTAATTTATAAATTACTTGATATTATATAAATTAAGCTTGATCATAGGCTAAGCCACAAAACAAAGCTATGTCATTAGGTTTATTAAACTAGTAATGTCAATTGACGTTCACGCCAGAAGAATAACCTTGGTCCAGGGTCTTGTCATGACCAGCTGGTAATCGCTTTACTTCCTATTGCAAATTCTCTACAGCACTACATCACATTCAGTCTTATTCTTACCGGTTCAAATTTAGTAAGAAAATATATAACGACGAAGACACATTTTATGCTACGTATGGATCAACAAAGTTTTGATTGAGTATCGGCAATATTGGAGCCCTTTTATTAATTCTTTTTTGAACTGATGAATAAAAATGCAGTTTCTAAGTACATTCTAACAAATGAGCGAATTTATGCACTGTTGTCCGACCTTTACGGCTGTTCTATTGTTGGTCAATTTACTGTATTTAAGAAGTCTGATTTATAGACTTGTGCGAAAAGGCTTAAAGTCTCCCAGTTTCAACTGTCTTACTTACTCCCCATACATGGTAAACTTGTATGGAGAAAGTGTTGTTTTAGAATTTGAATTGAATTCAAATTCGAGCCAAATTTTTTAATTTGAGTTGAGAGTGGATATATCCATTTTGGGGTCCCCTGAATCCAAAATAGTGGGTTTCGACGTGATATCTGTCCGTCCGTCCGTCCGTGTGTGTGTGTGTGTGTGTGTGTGTGTGTGTGTGTGTGTGTGTGTGTGTGTGTGTGTAGATGAAATTTGGCATGTATGTATATATTCACGGTATCTCCAGGTGCTTTTTTAACTTTTTAAATTTTTGATTTTTAAGGGTAGTTCACCCCTAAAAACGCTTAAAACGTGAAAAATCTAAATTTCTAAAAAACGGCTTTAACGGTTTTGAATAAAATTGTGTAGTTTATAGTGCACAGCGTACTAAATAATCTGACATGACTCGCATGTCTGTAAAGATTACGGTTCAAAAGTTATAGGCTTTTAAATGTAAAAAATCAAGTTTTTAAATTTTCAGCGAAAACAGTAAAAACAAAGTATAACATATTGAATTATTTGTCTACGACTAATGGTTCCAGAGGAAAGTTAAATTTACTGTCCATGTAAACGCAATACGTTTTCTGAAAGCGTCCAATGTTATTCTTTTGGAGAATATTAAATATCAATTAATGCCTTATTTCCCAACAGTTTTCCATGAAACTTGGTATGGAGTGTAAGGTCAAATCACCTAACACAACCAACTCAAAAAAGTTTAGAATTACGGGGGGGAGGTTCCCCCCTGTAATAGTAAATTAATTCACAATTAATTTAACTTTGTCCGTCTTGTTTTTATTTTCAGAATTGGGATGATTATATTTGAAACAATAAATAATTAAAAATATTTAGATAAACTTTGAAGAACATTTTTTATTACAAATTGTCTTTTTTTAATTTACTTAAGGGAGAAAGTTTGTGTCAGTCCACTGATACAGTTTATTTTAAATTGTTATTTTTTTAAATCGTTATTTTCAATCCCCCCCCAAAAAAACTTTCCCACTCTCTTAGTAATTAATTGTGACGTGGTGTTATATCACTACAACAGTGTAGGCATTAACGGCTTTTTAATACTATGAATATCTTTAAAAATATTCTTTATTCTTGAACATTTTAAAACATCACACCCAGCTTTTATCGTCAAGGCTATTGGAACATTCAGTTATCGAACGGATAAAGATGTTAATAACATTTTTCATTAACAACATTTAATCTTAATAATAATAAAATAGAAAGAAACTAATAGTCAAACAGTTCTTATTTATATAAAATATGATTGAAATCAAAAATCATTTTCAGAAATGAATCTATTACTTATTAAATAAAAAATTATAATAAGTGTATTATAAACTTTCTAGTTCTGATTACAAAACTAATAAGTGTTTGTCAGAACATGTAAAAAATTACTTGTGTAAGCAAATTTGTTACAAAGTATTTTAAAAAGTTTTCACTAGTGGGCCCACCTCATATCACATGAAATGAGGTGGGCAACCGCAATCAATTTTTATTGATGGTTACCTAACCATCAATAAAAATAATCAAGAATATTTGATGTTAGCCCTGTCGTGTGCCAGCCCCACGTCCTCCACCAGCTTCTTGTAGCCACGGCGGAAGTCGGCGCTCACATCCGGTCCCGGCACCGGCTCTGTGGAGTGCAGGGGTGTCAGCATGAACTCGTCCTTGAGCAGGCTATGCCCCACAAGGAACCTCATGATCCGCAACGCGGTCTTCTCAAATCCCTCTGGGGGAGCCTTTACTGCACAACATGTCAACAGCACAGTTCAAATAAATTAAACCAACAGTTCTCTTTACCCATTATTTTTAGGTCAGTTCATTCAAAGAACATAAGTAAACATTGTGCAAAGCTTATTACCGTGTTCTGAGAATTCATCTTAAATATTTAATCACGTTTTAGAATCTCTAAATAGCTCTTGCGCTGTGTTTGCATTCTTAAATAATTACCGTATTTCTTAAATAACATTCTTAAATAACATTCTTAAATAACATTTTTAAATAACAAATAAAAATAAAATACAAATAAAATACATTCTTAAATAACATTTTCACATTAAAAGAAATTTTCTTGATTATATTGACAGCAGAAAAAGGTAATTAAATGTATATACAACTTTGAACCTTTTTTACACGATTATTATGTAAAGAAGTGCGATTGCCATCGTTGAAATTAGATGTAAAAATGTGTTAAATATAGTATATCGAATCATATATCTGAGAAAGTGAATAGTTGAATAGTAGTTATTAATGTATTAAAATATAAAAAAACTATTTGAAAGTAGGTTGGTATCTTTAATAAAATATTGGGTAATATAATACTGAAAAACTCTATTCCTGTAAATATAAAAAACACAAGGTAAACAATTTACTGACGTTGCAACAATTACTGGAATGTATCTACAGTACTTGATATTATAACTGTGAACTTGTACTTCAAAGTACGATTCGTAAAATATGTAAAAAATCTAAAATGGAAACGTCTGAGTCACCTTTTCCCACTCACGGCGATAATTATAATCATTGCGTCTCTTGAACTATATAAAAAATGTTGAATTTTGGAGTGATCAAAATGTTATACATATTTCTGATAGACTACTTAATCTACATACGACTTATTTTTACTTTTAAGAAATCCTCATTCTCTGATTTTCTTATTAATTCACAAAAAATTTCTCAATCCAATTTCCTGACTATCTATTTGGCCAAAATGTGATATTTATTCATTACTAGCCAAAGTACCCATTCTTCGCACAGGTAAAAGAGGCTTAGAGGTGTACTGATATTTAAATTATCGTTACCGGTACTTAATTCTTTATTGTTTACAAAATGACAAAACACAAGTATCTACAACATGACAAAGTAACATCTGTTAAGTTAAATATTAGGAAAGGATAAGGATTTATGTTATAGGATCAGGCAAAATCTACCATTCCACTATTTCGAACTAATAATTCGATCACTAATTTCGATCCAGTTTATCAGTAAAAATGTACTATTTATTCGTCTCCCCGAACTATCATATTTTAGTGTTCACAGCTGTTGAAATTCAAGTAATTTTATGTTTGCCTTCTTTGAAAATGTAAACATTGAAATCTAGGACGATCACGGCAGCTCTTTCTTCTTCTTCCCGATCTGTCAAATTTTAGAGTTCACAGCTGTTGAAATTTAAGTAATTTTATGTTTGCCTTCTTTGAAAATGTAAACATTGAACCTTGAATGGGGCGTTGCCAAGGGGATTGTAAGGAATGAATATGCCAATGTGTTGCATGAGTTTAAGATTTACGTTTCTGTAAAATTTGAAACTGTTTGGTTCAGTATTTTCCACGTTTACTTGCCAAAACAAACCCACAAACATACAGAAACTACCTTTTCTTTATAATATTATAGAATATAGATTTTAACAGGAATACTATAAATAATAGTAATAATACTAGTAAATATTTCTACCAAAGGAAACCTCAAGGGACCTTCAATACACTATTATTATGGATAAAAAATTAGTTTAAGTAAGAGCAATCATTGAAGTTAAAATTCTAATCAAAAAGAAAACGCCATTTGAACTAATTATTGTTCATATGGTGTCTAATACAAAATTACGTTCATTACAATATTTGCGTAGTATTTTATAAACAGTTTGGAGTTTATTGGATTCAATGCGTATAATTTACTCCGAAAGTTATGTGGGCTCTCAGGTACTCTGACTTTTAATAGGTTTTTATAGCAGAGTTAAAATAAACGGTACCAGTGAACTGACACATACTTTGTCCCTTAAGTAAATTAAAAAAAGACAATCTGTAATAAAACTATCATGTTCTACAAAGTTAATCTAAATATCATTTAATAATTTATTGTTTCAAAAATAATCATCCAATTTCTAAAAATAAAAACACGAGAGACTAAGTTAAATTAATTGTTCAAATTGTATGGGGGGGACAACCCCCCCCCCGTAACACCAAGCTTTTTTGAGCTGGTTTTGTTCGGTGATTTGACCTTACGCTTCATACCAAGTTTCATGGAAAACGGTTGGAAAGTAAGGAAGAAATTGATTTTTTTTATATTCTCCATAAGAATAACATTGGGCGCTTTCAGACAACGTACTGCGTTTATCGTGGACAGTAAATTTAACTTTTCTCTGGAACCGTTAGTCGTAGACAAATAATTCAAATTACTAATTTGTTTAGTTTTTTAAGCTGGTTTTAATGGTGCCAGTCAAGTTATACTTTACTTTTATTGTTTTCGCTGAAAATTTAAAAATTTGATTTTTTAGACATTTAAAAGCCCATAACTTTTGAACCGTCATTTTTACATATATGCGGGTGGTGTCAAATTATTTAGTACTCTGTACACTATAAACTGTCAAATTTTAATAAAAATCGTTAGAGCCGTTTTTGAGAAATTTGGATTTTTCACGTTTTTTAAGGGTTTTTAGGGGTGAACTACCCTTAAAAATCAAAAATTCAAAAAATGAAAAAAACGCCTGGAGATACCGTGAATATATACATACATGCCAAATTTCATCTAAATCGGACCAACGGGGTAGGCTGTGGCACTGTACACATCCAGACACACACACACACACACACACACACACACACACACACACACACACACACACACACACACACACGGACACACGGACGGACAGACATCACGTCAAAACCCACTTTTTTGGATTCAGGGGACCCCAAAACGGATATATCCACCCTCAACTCAAATTCGAAAATTTTGACGAAAACAATACTTTCTCCATATACTACGTATAAGGGGAGAAAGTAAAAGTTAAATAAATTTAAATGCTATATTATGAGACTATTGTACTTTGAATTACATTTACGAATAAAAAATAGTTTTATGACACCAAAGGCCAATTAAACTAGTATTGGTAAGACATAAATGCATTTTGATCGAATAAATTAAGGCATTACTGTTTTGCTGTAATAATCAACATTGAATAATTCTTGTGATCATATGGAATACTCAGAGGTGTATTGAAAAAAAACAGTGTCAAATGTCAACAAGTTAATATACATAAACGTAGGTAAATGTGAATGAACTTACATGAAAGAAACAAGTTATACTTGTACATTCAAGATACCCTCTCGTCTTCTTATAGTTATTGTGATCAGAATATCTCATATAAAATAATATATATACGGACCTGAAAAGTCTCCTATATATGCTATGTCACAGCTTTTCCGATCCAAATGTTGGAATTCAGGATCTCGTGAAGAATTTATGAGAAACCCTCTTCCCTCATAGATCTCGAAGTCACTCCCAATGTAGTAGCTAGCCAAGAGCAACAAGTGAGAAGTACTCCAGAACTATACTAATACAGTGCTATTTAAGAAAATTCTTATGTTAGTAATAAGAGTACAAGATCGCACCACAATCATCATACACTCATAATTGGCACAACCAGCCTGGGTAGGTCGCCTTTTCAGAAAGGTAATAAGGTAAAAGTAAAACTTATTTTTATATATTCAAAAATTTAAGAGTAACTGTTATTGCAATCTCAGAAAGATTGTTCGATTGAATTATTTACAGTCTACGGGTTTTATCAATTATAACTACAAATTCTCTATCCTTCAACACCCTGGTCATATTAAATGCAATGTTCGCATATCTTCGTTTGAAATAACTGTTGAATAAAATTAATTAATTAGAATTTTTATTTAGCTATATTCCTTTCGTTATATTTGGGCATTCCTTTCATTATATTCCCTTATAAGTTTGATTTGAGAATTTAAAATTTTGGACACTTAACAATTCACAATTCAATTCAATTTACATTTCGCAGACTTGCTCTGGTTCACATTGATCGTTCACCAATTAGGCCTATACGTATTCCAGAGGTATGCGGGCAACAATATTTAGAACATTCGACTACGGACGTCCGAACAGTACAGAGTAGGATTTGCGTATGGTTTGAGCGTTTATGGGAATTTACATTTAACCAGTGACTGAATGAGATGTATATAATATATAGATATAGCATATTTATTATTATGTCATATTTTACTGTGTATGGATTAATTGATCATTCATTTTAATATTAATATAAACTAACAAAATATAAAAATTAAATAAATGCTAGCTGTTGACATTACAGTGGTTTGTAACCTACGCTTGTGACTTACTTGTGTTTGATGTCAAGCAGGTTGTTCTCCATGATGTCCTTCCTCTGCAGCTCCTGCATCTGCAAGAAGCACTCGCGGTGTGTGTGACACTCCTGGGAGCGCGTGTGTGTGATGGTCACGTGCTCCATCGGGAACAAGTTCCACACCTCCTTCTTGTATCGTTACTTATCGACTTACTTGTGTTTGATGTCAAGCAGGTTGTTCTCCATGATGTCCTTCCTCTGCAGCTCCTGCATCTGCAAGAAGCACTCGCGGTGTGTGTGACACTCCTGGGAGCGCGTGTGTGTGATGGTCACGTGCTCCATCGGGAACAAGTTCCACACCTCCTTCTTGTATCGTTACTTATCGACTTACTTGTGTTTGATGTCAAGCAGGTTGTTCTCCATGATGTCCTTCCTCTGCAGCTCCTGCATCTGCAAGAAGCACTCGCGGTGTGTGTGACACTCCTGGGAGCGCGTGTGTGTGATGGTCACGTGCTCCATCGGGAACAAGTTCCACACCTCCTTCTTCAGGTCCACTATCACCGCTCGCCACTCTTTCTTCTCCCATATGCGAGGGTTCATTTTCCCCAGGTTCCTTCATGTCCAGTTAGATTTATCATTTTTCGTCAAAAATTAAAACAGAAATGGGAAATGGAATTTTTATGAATATGAAAAGTTACTAAGTCCTTTTGTCTTAAAGTAAATTATTAGACCCGTGTAATTGGGATTCCTAAGGTATAATACTTTTTAAAACCCAACTGAATTTTTTGCCATTAAAAATATTGAGTACGATGAATTATATTAGTTAAATGAAATATAGGCTAAAGGTTATAAATATATTAAAGTATTTTCATATAAATATTTTATTAAGTAGTTCCTTTGTGATCTGTTGTTTTCAAGAAATATTAAAACCAAATAGATTCCTAATCCCAACCATTATTTAGGAGTATTGACAGTACGTAATTGACACAGTTACATTAGAATAAGATTATTCAATACCGATTCTTTTATAAAAGATTGGCGTTTAGTTTTTGCCAAAATATAATTTATAATTTTAATGGTATATATATATATATATATATATATATATATATATATATCTGTATGTAGGTGTATAATTTATGCATAAGACTTATAATATAACTCACTTCCTCTCTTGGGTTGGCCATTGCACATCTTTGAATCCCTCGTAAAACTCTTTGTCAATCACCATTTTGCGAACCTCTCAAAACTCAAAAAGTTAAAAATAGTTTTGTAAATTTTTTTCAAATGCAAAGGTTTTTATTGCATTATTACTGTACCATTTATTTACGTGAATGGTAATATAAAAAATAATAGGTTTTATATAATCATCTTGTATGGCCTAACTCATGACTCTTGAGATTGAAACCTATCTCAGCACGAATAGGATGTATGTATACATAATAAATTAAAATTAACACTAATAATATAATATTTTCTTTATCTTTAAAATAATTAAAGACATTAGTACAACCTATTTAGATAAGAGTAAAAACACATATTATTAAGAATCGGTTTCACGCCCGTATGACCATTATGCCATTCCTAAACCAAAGGGAATTATATAAAGGATAACTTAAGAAAGTTGAATAAGGTATAATAATATAAGAACGAATTAAAATTCAACACAAAAACCATTAAAAAATAAATGCAGTTAGTAAAATATTCTAACATTTTTGTGGTTTATTTACTCCCTTCCTTATTCAATAATAAAAAGCGAATCAGTTATGGTGGGTTAGTAAATCCAGTAATATAAAGGGTCGATCTTTGTTTTATTTTTTTTTTACTTCAACCGCCCATAGGCCTGGAGCCCGGGCGGTGAATTAAAAATATCGAAGTACCGTAGTAGTGTTAGTTACACAGGGGGCGACCAAGGCACCCGCCACTGGGTTCGAACCAGAAAACCTTTGACTTGCTGGCCAGAGTTTCTACTGAGCTACCGTTCCAGTAAATGTGGGAAACTTTCATACTCCAATCATTATTTGTGGACAGTAAAGATGTAGATCTGTGTTTTATTATTTTATCAAAATATATTAATGATATTATGTTCAGCAGCTTTTAACCTGCTATAACTGTTTTAAAACGTCTACATATTTTACCGTTGTACTCGTAACATAGTTGAAAGTTAAATAAACAACATTATTTACATAATTTCTAAATACTTATGTTTTTTTATTCCTTTCACAGTAATTAAACTGGAAACTCTTTACCTCTTTACCAAGTTTACTTTTACTGTATAAGTTTTCCAACACTAAAAAAACTGACCCCTTTTGTTTTAAGAACGGATTCTTAGTTGACTTATTTAGCGCGTAATTTATTATTTTATCGTTATAGACTCACTATATTTTAGAACGACGCAAATAGATTTGTATCGCGTTTTTTATTATTTGTTTACCTTAAAAATTTAGACTTTTTAAATCTTCAATCCTTAACGTGGGGGGTCCAGTCTCCTTCGGTCCCTTTAGTCCCTTCGAGGGTTTCTTTAAGTAGGTAAAATAAGTCGTATAAATAATTGTGGAAAGGGTCTTGAGATCTATCGTAGGTTGCATTTCTATAAAATTAAAAAAATCTGGGATACTCTTTTTTTATTTAAGACACTTTCATATTTACAAATTTTAAAGTCGATCATAAATGATTTAAAAAAATGCATGGAGTATTTATATTTAAAAACTGAAACGAACAACTTTAAGAAGTGTTATTTCAAATTAAATTAAAAAATACTTAAAACTATTATTTATTTCATTAAAATACATTAACTGTATAAATAAACTTAAATACAAAACATTTAGGTGGTAAACTAACGTAGCAGCTTCTCTTGGCCCCGGAAGTGTTCTCTAAAGTTGATTTTGATTGCAGATGTAGATTTCAGAGGGCAGAAGTTGATTATATCCGTCAGATAGTTATGTAGTATTCCTTCTCCCAAAACTGTCAGTGCTGTCTTCATCATAGACGTGGGAGGTTTCTTACCTGTGATGAAAAGCTTTTATATTCGTATCAGTAAAAAATCTAAATCCAAGGTTATGATGCAATAGTATACATGCCATAGGAAAACTTTGATTAGAAAATAGTTCATAGTATCATCAAATATGTCATGGAAATAATTGTACATAGTTTTTAAAGTAAATATTGTCACTTTAAGATGAGGTCACTTTCCATTTATACATTTCTATTTTAAAAAAATCAAAATTTAAATAATCTCTTAAGCAGTTATGAGGGAAACCATTAGGTTAAAGATTTCAATAACAAACCAAACCGTCATTACAAACGATATATTTTTATTTTACCTTCGTTAGATTAGGACTTTAATTAAAAAAAATACACTGCTATGAGGAATCGGTAGACTAGATTGAATCCTTATGGAAGAACCTTCATTTTCAAATCGATAAATTCATGTGTGTCAGGAATTACTCAAGAATTACTTTCAGGAGGTACCACTTTGAAATAATCCGCAAAATTAACTTTAACTGACGAACAAGATCGTAAAGAAACTAAGTTGATGATCTCTTTTAGATATTTCTTCTTAATTCCCTCACTGATGATTGAAAGACCAGCCATTATCGTATCACCTGATGGGCCTTCATCTGTAAAATACGGGACTTAAATTAGGTTAGTTAAGGAAAAGATACAAAGGGATTCTGTTATAAGATTTACAAGGTACATGGCAATTCCTATTTCTATGGTTTATCTAAGCCACAAAGTCACGACATATTTTAATGAGGAGAGGAAATATGTTCATGAAATGAACAATTGAATATGAAAACTAATCATATAGATCAATATTTTTTATTTACAAATAATCCATAATATGATTATTATCAGACTGGGACGGTGGCGACGTTCTGTAATCCAGCTACTTGGAGGTCACGAATTGTGGATAGTTGTGAGCGATGGTCGGTGGATGTAGTGTTCTCTTGTGTGGATTAACGTCCGCACTATTGAATACTGCATTAATCCGCAAAGACCATCCTCATAATTAGACCAATTCGTAATTCAGAGCCTGTGGTTCGGATTCCACGTTAAACTGTAGGTCCATTAGTTGCCATCGGCTGTTGGGCTATTAATTAACAGTCCTGTCTAAGGAACATGTCAGCCTTAGTCAGTATCAAGACTACTAGATCGCGCCACAATCATCCTACATTCATTCCTCATTCATACTTGGCTTAAAATACCTACCTGGGTAGGTCACCATTTCAGTTAAATGTATAAAGTATAAGATGAGTTGTAATAAAATTAATCCATCTTGATAGATATCTATAGATATATAATCTGAAGAAAAATTAAATGACAAGCATTCCAAGAGGGAAGCATATATTTTTTTAATTCCCAAAGTCTAATAGCGGTCGATTGGTTATATATTGCGCCAGCTTTAAACACATGGACCTGAATAGATCTTTAACTTGAAGCAAAACGTCAGTTTTAACCATCCCTAAGACACTAGATACTTCTAAGAAATTTGTTTTCAATTTTTCGTCTGGTAAATTATAATGGAGACGGAATGATAGAGAAGTATTGATATTATACAAAAATAATTATTTATTCGTCTTTTATGGCCACAATTAGCTATGAAGAATGCCACAGTGTTGTAAATGTGATCAACAACAGTCAACATTACCAGTCTAGTGAAATGTGATGTCACATCTCAGGAAAATAATCAGAATAAAATAATAGAATTGAATAAAATACTATGTTTCATTTAATAAATTTAAAAAATAACATTGTTTGGGCTACAATTGAAGAGAGCACACAAAAAGAAGTACGGTGGCGGAAAAATCCAAACATACCACTGGATTTTAATTTGTAGCATTATAAACCAGGCCTTAATTAAAAATTAATCTTTTTTCTGCTGTTATTGTCGTTGCTCTGCTGTGAAACCACCGACACGGTAGTTCAGTAAGACAGTAAGATTTAGGGACACCAACACGTCTTTGGATAGCATCTTCAGTATGTAAGGATGAAGGATAATAATACAATATACTCAACCCTGTACCCACTCATTTTAGCGAATTTTTCATAAGAAAACAGAGCCAAAGTATCACCGTGGTCTTCGTGGAAATACCTAGACATGAGATAGGAATACTTGTTTTGATACCAGTACGTTGACTTTTGGAGCTCCAATGTTTATCCTAGGAAGAAAAGTCTAAATATTGATATAATATAAAAAAATAATATTTTGCTTATAATTTTTTTAAATATACTTCGAAACAATTTTACTCAGGTTTATATAGCCTAGTTAAGATCTAATAAAGTACCAGGAGTTTGTAGAAAAATTTTAAACAATCGCTAAACTTTTTTTTACTTTGAACTATAAAAAAGTAAACATTTAGGAATAATTCCTTAGTTCTTCTTACTGTTTGCCTAGCATCAGTAGGGTTTCTGTTATTTCCTCGCAAACAATCTAGTCGAAATTCCAGTTCTGACCAAACATGACACAAAACCAAAAGATATATTGCACCAAACGCTCTCCTGATCCTTTCTCTTGGTTCTTATTTGTTGCTCACGTTACTGGAGTAGACACGATCCTTGAGAAACTCCAAAACGAAAAATTATATGGAACTATATCCGGTGACATATGAGGAAAAAGTGAGGCCCACCGCAGCCAACCCAACGGTTTGGAAATACTTATTTTATCCAGACAATCCCGAAAACACTTCTTCGCGTGTAGGGAAGCTCCGTCCTGTTAAAAAAAATGGCTAAAATTATTCTAGTTGGAGAAAGCAAAATTATCCATCAAAATCAATGCAAATATTTCCATTAGTGATGTTTTCTTGGAAGAAATCACCCTATTGTGGAACAATCCACAACAACCATTCATATTTTCACTGTTCCTGGTGTAGTGTTGATAGTGATGGGGGTTCCCAGTTCCCAATATTTTAACATTTTGCTTGTTAACTTTTCCTGAGCTATGAAATGGAGTCTCGTATGTAAAAAATGCTCAAATAACTTTCACCTTCGGCCAACCTATCTAACAGTCATAGCAAATTCTTTTTGGAAATTCCAGTCATTTACAAATTTTGAAGTTAGTATGCTTGAAGTTTCAGTTACTTAAGGATTTTTATACAGTTTTATGTCATGTTCTACTCACATCTTGTGGATTACTTTAGATCGTTCACAAATCTTTATTGAACACGCCATACATCTTCATCGCTGGGTTGAACGTTCCGTTTCTTGTAATGAAAAATACCAGTGTTAATAAACTTTAAGCCCTGATTATGGATTTTAAAGGAGAATTTCTTCTACTTATTTTAATTTCTTCGGAATCTGCACCGAACAGTAACATCAGATTTCGTTTCAATGAACCATTCCAAACACTGTGCTTTGATACGAGTTTCGGATGCGATTCTAATGTGACTCTTTGATTACTAGTTTTTGTTTACCAGACAAGAATGTAAAACAATTAGCTGTTCAAACAAAACTGCTCCAGAGTAATCAAATCGATGGAAATTCCTAACCAACGAGTTAGCTTTATTTGGAATAATCACGATTTACTCATAAATCAAGGAAAATGCACCTAACATGCAGGTCTGCGGCTGCGGAGGTAATAGGTAAGTTATGAGGTCCTTGGATGCCATTGTACCCGTTCGAGAAAATTGATTATAGAGGGAAAATACATTAGAGAAATGAGGTAAGATTATTAAGGTAAAAGAAATAGGATTATTTTAATTTTCAGATATTGTAGCTGGGGCCAACAGGCTAAAATCAAGAGACTTTATTTTAAACAAGTTTGGTCAGAAACCCCTCATGAACTATAAACAACAAACTTTAGCACGATGAGGAGATGATCACATGAGACATGAGACATACGAGAGACAACGAGAAGGATAAGGAAGATCATAAGAATTATAGAGTGGTTAGTTGGCAAGGCCAAACATCAACTAGGTGCCAATTAAAAACAACTTGGCAGATTTCTAATCTGAGGGATTAGAAATCACCTAAAGGTGGGTACATATTTTTTATTATTGTTAAGGAGAATAAGCATATTTATACAACTTTCCTCTTTCAATACTATAACGAATCTTCGTATTTACCTGACCCATAAAGTTACATATAAGTATTAACTACAGAATACTCTTAGATTTCATTATGAGAATTATAAAACAAATAACTCATTTATACGGCTAAATGACACTGATAAAAGCTAGACCATTTGGGTGAGTGTACAATTTTATGGCTGCTTTTAAAACTAAGTACCAATTTTTAGTCCCAGGGGTGGAATTATTATTCTAAGAAATGAATGTACCATAACAAATTTACAAAAGGAAGTACTTGGACATATAGCGATGAAAGCAAGCAGCTTTAATCACAAAACATTTTCAGCGTAAATCAGTCAATTTTATTCGTCAGTATTTATAAATTTTATATTATTCTACTATTAGTAAGTATATGGAGTAGTAACTTAATATTAAATGAAAATTAAAACAACTATTCTTAAGCCCCAAAACATTTAGCTTATCTTTAGATGTATATAAATATTTAAGCATGTTATGTTTCTGCCAATAGGTCTCTGTCCCAAACATAAAAGAAGTCACTACTATATTCCACACGGAATTCCCATCCACTTTTTTTCGATTTGTAGGCTCGAGAAAAAAAAACTCGTTGGCAGGAACAATTTATTTTATGTTCACCAGAAAAATAATTATCCATAGGAAAACCAAATGCTGGACAGGAAGGTATACTGATAATTGATGTGTCCATTCAAATACAGGCCTCGTCGTGCGTCGCCCATGAAAAGTACAGCTATTACAGGACAGTGAATTCCGTAAATACTGATAGAAAACTAAAATTATAAACTATATTTACTCTGAAGGAAACTTAAATGACAAGAATTCTAAGAGGGGAGCGTGTATTTTGTAAAATTCCCAAAGTCAACAGCGGTCGATTGGTTAGAATGGAGGCGGCAAAAATTGACCAGACTCGTAACGTACTTCATACAAATGCCATCACCGATAATGCCAAGAGCTGCTTTTATCATATTGTCTGGAGGTTGTCTCCCTGAAACCATACATATTGCGTGTAAAGTCCATATCAATCTTATTTTATATTAATGTCCTCAAAAATCTAACATTATATAAAAAAATCTAACCAGTATTGTGTGAATGGTTTTAATTCGACGTAAAAAATACCTGAGAAATCGCCGATGAAACAAATGTCTAAGCTTTTTCCCTCGAAGTGCTTGTAAGGGGGGTCCTTGGTTCCACTCCGGTTCCAGCCTCTGCCCTCGTAGATAGTGTTGTCACTTGTAACCATGAAGCTGTAAGTGAAATGTCATTGAATAATATTACTGTTTAGCGATTTATTCATTTCAATAATAATACAACAACATTATTATACAGTAATAATATAGAAAGTATGTTTAAACATGGATATTTCTCACATTAACATTGTAAATCACCAATAGTAGCAAAAATATAATAGAATCGCAATAAAAAATTGTATAAGTGAACTCACACATACGTTCTCCCTAAATAATACATTAATTAAATAAAACTATCCAATGAAAAATAATTGAACAAATAAATAGAATGTTTCAAAAACAGTTATCAAATTTCTTTTAGCCACCCTTCTAATACAATATAAAATTTTTTGGAGATTCCCCCCTCCCACCAAAGTACAGTAATAAGAAACCTTTTGAGCGGATTTTACCGCTCAGAAGTTGTTTCGAGAGGTTTTTAGTAAATTTGGACTTTTCACGTTTTTAAGAAATTTTGTTGGATTAACTACCCTAAAAATAAAATAAGGGCGGATTGAAGATTTTGAGGAACCCTTTAAAAATTACTAAAATCGCATTATATTTCTAATTTACAATTTTCAACATTTATTATTCCAAATACATTCATAATATCTCTTTCACGACCCCTCTTACTAAAAGTTTAAACATTTAGACAGATACCCAACTCACATTTCCCTTCTTCGATAGAATTAATAAAATTATTGTGTAGGATATATAGTTTGATGTGATCTAAAGATGCATAGCTAGTTTTTGGTTAAGGAAGAAATTGATTGTTTAGTAAAGTTGATGAGAATAACGTTGAGCGCTCTTTCACAACGTTCTGTTCTTTCCGCAGCCGCAGACATTAATTTAAAACTTTCCTCGACACCATAAACAGTAGACCAATCAATCAAAGTACTAATTTCTTTAGCTATTATGGCTGGTCTTAATGGTCATGGTCAACGTACACAAAAAATTATTATTAAAAAAATATTTAGTTGGAATTTAAAAGCCCCGAAGACTGACAGACCTACACATCGACTGACCGACAGCCTGAGAGGCCGAAAGACTGACAGACCGACAGACCGACAGACCGACAGACCGACAGACCGACAGACCGACAGACCGACAGACCGACAGACCGACAGACCGACAGACCGACAGACCGACAGACCGACAGACCGACAGACCGACAGACCGACAGACCGACAGACCGACAGACCGACAGACCGACAGACCGACAGACCGACAGATCGACAGATCGACAGACTCTGGAAATCACTCAAAAGAGATTTAAAGAGCCTCAAATGGATATATCCCACTTTAAACTCAAATTGACAAAATTTATATTTTTTTCTCAAATTTAAGTCTCGTGAAACTTCCACCTCAACACTTCAGCTTTCTTCATGTCATACACTGTTGCATGATATTGTATCAAGACTCTTACTTGTACTGAATATCTGGCATCCCATCCTCAAACATGTTCACCCTCTGCAGCTCTTGGAGCCTCTGGCTGCACTCTAGGTGGTCATGGCACTCCTCGGCACGTGATCCAGTGTGGAGGAATATGACGGTGTCTATTGGGTGATGAAGGGGTGGGGCCGGGGGCTCCTTGGATGGCCGAGCTCCCCATCCTGCACGATAGATCACTGTCGCCCGTGGCATGCTGTGTAGGAAAATAGGGAAATGTTAATAAACTTTGTAAATACTTCCTAATATCGATAGAGAAGGCATTTGGTATGTAGAGCAATAATTGAATTGGTATATATATATATATATAATATATATATATATATATTGCATATGCATATATACAAATTAAAATACTCAGTAATATCAAATATTATATCTAATTAAACGACCTTTACGTTAAATTCAAAATTTTTACATTGCAAACAAATAGCATAGTGGGAGTGAATGTCAGGTTGAAATGTATTTTTTATACTATGGTCATTAAATACTTTAACTTCTATGTGAGCCAAATATGGTTCACAGTATTTTAGGCCATGGGGCCGTGTGAACCACTCATGATTCACAGTATTTTATGCCATGGGGCCGTGTGAACCACTTATGGTTCACACAAATATTGTGCAGTGTGGCTAAGGACGCGTGAGCCAACTACTGCATGGACTCGAAAAGGTATTTTTTGTGGCCATAAGAGCCAGTAAGGAACCACAGGCAATACTTTAAACATAAAATCTAATAGCCATGCCTCCACTAAATACTATGGTGCTTTTTGAACTTAACTTAAATATTTTCGTGATTGAAAAATGGGTGGTACTACGATTATTGGTACTACAATTTTGGTCTACATTTACCAAAACCCGGAGTGGCAGTCAATGTGTTTATGTATAAAAAAATCCATAGTGCATGCTATCTCAGAGAAGGTTTTGTATTAGCTTATGCACTTTGCAATCTCAGCAATGTCTCTTGAGCCACGTAAATCTGGCCACGACTGGATGACTGGAATGGAATGATACAGACATATTGAGGCGACCCCTGTCAGATCATAAACGGTCACCTCTAGTTAAAGTGATTAAAGCCACACAGGCCTTAGACCATGGGATGGGCAGTTGAGGCTTAAAACATAGTGGTTTGAGTTTTTGAATAGAATTTTATTATTTGTTATATTACTGCTTTTTTGTTTAGAAATTATTTAAACTTAAAATGTTTACGTTGTTTTGGATCTGTAGTAATATATGGCTGAGGTGTAGTATATGAGTGACGGACAAGTATCAAACAAAAGAGCTCCTCTATTTCTTCCGGTATTGGTTGGTATTGGCTTTATGTTTGATGGCTACTGATCTTAGAAAACATTTTTCTTTTGATCGAGTTACTTATATTAGTAGTAAACTTGTATAGTTATAAAGAACTTATAGTGAACTTACACTAGTTCACTATTATTAAAAGTGATTCGTACTTTAGGTATTTATAAGAAACGACAGAAAGCTAAGGAATCAATGCACGTATTTACTATACGCAACAAAAGAAAATACATACAATTTTTCGATTCTATGCAGTTTTACATGCAACTAACATTTCCACAATTCAAAAATACAAATACCAAAAGGAACATTAAAAAAATATATACTTACTCTTCACCCTGTTTTGGTTCTTCTCTGAAAAAAAAGAAATATATTTATATTACTTCATATTTCTCCATATTTAATATTAAATAATTTTCACAAAATTGAAATTATAAACATCTTGATAAACCATAACAAATAAAAATATCGTTGTTAACAAAATATTTTGCCATTCTTACATTTTATTTTTTAATGTAGTCTTCTAAATATTAAACTTATAATATTAGGAGTTTATTAATAACCAAAACATTTACAACGGCAAGGTCAGAGAAACCAGAAAAATTGACAACATTAGTATTTTGTTGGAAAACATTTCTGGCATTTGGGTATTACATTTTATTTATTTTGGGCTTACATCTCTATGAAAAATTTATAATAATTGAATTTTATATATTCAAAATACATGTTTATGCATAAATAATTTGCCAAAATATTAAACTTACTTATCAAAACTGATCTAAACTCAGTAAAATAGTCAGCCACCATAGTACAGCAATTTTACACAGCAAAGCGCAGTATGCTTTGCTTTATTTTCTATACTTATCATCGAAATTACAGCCTACCTAGAGAGGTATTTCAAGCCAACTAAAAACGAGTTCATGTAGGCTAAGATAATTGTGTTACGATCTTGCAGTCTACAGTTTAAAGTGGGATCCAAACTACACTTTTGCCAATGAATTACGATATGGTCTACTTAAGAGGATGTATAATCTTTGTGGATTAACGTAAAACTCAATAATGTTTATAATAAGAGTGTTTGGACAAAAATTAATTTAAAATATTTTGTTTCTATTTCATAGAGGAAAAATAGAATCCAAAATGTCTTTAAATATACCGTTCGAAAAAACGGTAACGGGGATATGAACTGTGAAAGTAGTAAACTTGTCACATACACGTGCAAGTTTGGTAGAAAACCCCAATCACGCAAATTCAGAAATAGTTTTTGAATTTTTGTATAAAAATTAGCTTATCATCATAAGTTTTTCGTTTGCATGAATTTTAAAATTAGAAAAATTATTCTATTAATGAAACTTACTAAATACAAAGTATTAGTTCCCTTTGGGAGATGGTTTAAATCATGTATATTTCTAAGGGCAATTTTTCAGTTCTTCTAAACTGATGAACCTATAACAATATGACGTCACTTCCATTTAAAATTTTGGTGTAACGGATTACCAACCCCTCCATGGAACTAAGACATATCCATGCCAAAATTATATAATTATATTTTCATGTTTTACAATACATTTTATTTTATAGATAAGATCCATTATAAAATTAAAATTGTTTAGAGAAGATATAATTTTTCGTTTGGCCTGTAAACTTCCTTCCTATATTTTGAAAGACGCCTCCTGATGCTGCGTAAGCAGCCGTAATAATTCACTCAAACACAACTGCAAAATACTCAGAAAATAGTTTCATACAAGTATATTTTAACAACATAGCTATATGGTATTATTTTCCTAGTAATATGTATATACGGTGGTGTTGTCATGTAACCCAGCTACTTGGAGGTCACGAATTGTGGATAGTTGTGAGGGATGGTCTCTTGTGTGGATTAACGTCCGCACTATTGAATACTACGTTAATCGTCTAAAACCATTCTCATGATTAGAGCAATTCGTAATTCAGATTCCGCGTCTCCTAGTTGTTGCCATCGGCTGTTGGGCTACTAGTTAGCTCCTGTCTAAGGAACATGTCATTCTTAGGCAGTAACAAGACTTCAAGATCACGCCACAATCATCTAAATTAAATATAATAATAATATATAATATAATAATAACGAATATAAATATATTCGTATATAAATAAATATGAACAAACACTGAAAGAATTGTCTCCCTAGGGTGAGTGGCGATTTGAATATCTGCCGTAGACCACCGTTCACTAGCCTACCGGCCAAACAACCTCATTCCCACCAGGGAATATCTCATCCACCAGCCATTGCCTTTAACTATTCACAATAAGCCAATAAACTGTGACTTGCCCCCGTTACACACCATACAGCCTCACTCATACTCACGCGCCAGGATCCTTTGGTGGGGGCGGCGGCGGCTCATCAGGCACCACCTCAAGGTCAAGGACGTTCCGTTCATCATTTCTGTAACCATTAACCGGTCCTTTAATTAGTAAAATCCCCTCAAATTAGTCTATCGTGATAAAATTGGACAATCGTATAATATTGTATTTTATACCCGAAAGAACATTGTTCATTTGTTAACAGCGTTATAGTCCAAGACAATAAAAAAATTAACTTAAAAATAATGATTACCGTGTTCGGGTGTCTCACCTAAAGGGAACCAATTATACTACCTTTTATACTACGCAAATGACAGAAAACCTCTTATGGGGGACTTCTCTTTAATTTTTAGTTTTTTCAGGATTTTAAAATTAAATTTGAATAAAAAATGACCGCCATTTTCCAATATGGCCGACAACTTAAACATTTCTTATTGAACACGCCCTATATTTAATGGTGGTTTTAAGTAGAATAGGTAGTTTTAAGGCATTTTTACTCGTGATAGTTTTGGCGTAAATGTAACCGTTTACGAGATACTGTTAATAATCTTCATTAAAGCTACTGATTATCTGATTTGCATGCAATAAACACAAAGTTTAAAATAGCTATCAACAATGCAACATATTTTTTTTCAATTTAACAGCCCTTCTTCTCACCTATATGTGTTATTGTGTGCACATTTGTTGTTATTTCCAAATTTATAAGCTGTAAAAATGTCTTAAAATAACCTTTTATACTTAAAACAAACCACCATAAAATATAAGGGCTTCCTTAAGAAATGTTGAAGTTGTCGTCCATATTGGAAAATGGCAGCCATATTTTCCCGATTTCAAATTAATTTCAAAATCCTCTAAAAAGTAAAGAGGGTCCCCTATAGGGAGTTTTCTGTCACATGCATAGTATAAAAGTTAGCAATTAGCTCCCTTTAGGTAAGACACTTTGTGATAAAAAAACTACGCCTCACGATTCATAGATAAATGTATTGCATTTTCCTGTACCGTACCTCTAACTTTACACGTCATTAATTTTTTTTGACGATTTAAAGAGGAGTGATGGAGAACACAACTTGAAATATTTCGTACATTTTTAAATTCAATATGACATAGTTTGATATATGAGATTTTTCATAAAAAATTAGGCCTAATATAAATTCTGTTTTTCTACGCCTTTTGATAATTTTTAATGTCTTCCCAACCCTAGGTTTGTTACTACATAACATTACTAACTCTAAAGTGTTAACAAGGAATTTGTTGTTGTGAAAAAGCATCATTAATTTATATCCCAATGACAAAATGGAAATTGGTGTCAGATTTTATCCTTGTGGAATCCGGAAGCCTTGAATTATGAGGCCATTAAAAAAATAATGTTTACTGATTTATTAATATACGATTTAATTTTATAAAAGCATATGGCACATAATACTTTTTTCCTACTATGAGTAAAACCAATTTTATTTTTATATATTTCTTTTCCTATTGCAGGCTATTTTCGTTTTATAAGGGAAGACTTGTATTGTTGAGATTATGTTATGAAATCTTGGGTACACCCCCTTATGACACAAGTTAGGGAAGGCTGTGAAGCCAGCGGTCTCTGAATCTTGCCGTCTCGGCGGTTAGGAGGTAATGCTACGAAGTCTTGTACTCTTCCCTTTATACATGTTTACGTGGGCTGCGAAACCTGCGGTTCCCATATCCTTCCCCTCAGGAGTTAGGAGGTAATAATACGAAGTTTTATGCTTCTCCTCTTACACAATACAGGGTGTGTTCTGAAGCCAGGCTTCCCTGCATCCTTCCACCTCAGGGGTTAGGAGGTAATACTACGAAGTCTTGTGCTCGGACTCTTACAAAAGTCAGGGCGGGCTGCGGGGTCAAGCGCTCCCTGCATCCTGCTTCCTTTGGGGCTAGTAGGTAATGTTACGAAGTCTTTTGCTCGTCCTCTTACACAAGTTAGGGAAGTCTGCGAAGCCAGCGGTCTCTGAATCTTGCCATCTCGGTGGTTAGGAGGTAATGCTACGAAGTCTTGTACTCGCCCCCTTATACATGTTGAGGTGGACAGGACGAAGGTCACCATGTTCCTACTAATTGTACGCTCTTGTATCATGTATGCATCAGAAGCGTGGTGGATTCTGGCCAGCAAGACCAACAGGAAACGCCTAAAGGTCATTCAGACGAAGTCGCTGAGACGAATCACACGAAACCCGTCGTTCGTCAGGAACTCGGTAACTATGGGGACGTTGGGACTCCCAACTCTTGATCTATTTAACAGAACAAAACCCCATGGACTGTTTTAGAAAGCAGCCGAGTTCAACCTGGAACACATCAGGGAGCTCTGTAGACGGCATGACGTTGGAGCCCCAGATCCATCGCTATCCTGGATGATCCACTGTAGGTGAACAGAATGACCTGGCCAGCCCGGCCACAGCAATGCGTCGATAATTCTTACTTTAAGTTTATGTTTAATATATTTTGATTAACATATGTTATTTCACTTGCTCCGGCCCTGTTCTGATTTGATTGTTCTAGCCACTCCAAGAGGTAATCTAGCAGCTACAGCTGAAAATCTAATGCTGTGATTCGCCCAGATGTTGCTCATTCCTGGACGGATGGGGGAAGGTGGGGTTAGTTTGGGTATACACCGCTTAACGGTGGAGTCACCACTTAACCCTCGCAGGAGCGGAGGTACCCGTAAAGAGTTACCACCTGCCCAAAAAAGGTAATGCTACGAACTATTGTGCTTGTCCTCTTACACAAATGAGGGTAAGCTGCGAAACCAGCGATCCTGAACTCGTCCCCTTGCAGGTTGTGAGGTTGTCCCCTTTTGTTCCGTACAAAAGTGTATCAGTATACATTACCTTGAAAAATTAAGCTACTTCCATAACAAATTAAATTTAATTACATTTTTAAACTAAATCTAAATTAAAACCTAGATTAAATTTTTAAAACTCCATCTATTGTAGACTATAAAAACATAATTTGTTAGTGATTGTTTAAAAAAAACTTTGTATGAGGAAAATATTATGAAGACCATTACAAATTAACTTACTTATCTCCTATGACCCCTTCACGTTCCTCAACCGATTCATTGTTTTCTGTTGTCCTGAAAAATGCATATTTTAGTGAAATCTTTTCATAAATTTTTATCCTAAGAAATATATACTTACAACTTGGTAAAAACAAAACTGAACATGTTTGTCAACACCAAAAATGCTGTTTAAGTTTACTAACTTTTTTATGAAATGTTAATAATTTTAAAATAAGGGTTTCAATGGAGTTCAAAAAGTATTTAAAATAAAGCCATTTTTAAATTTTGAATTACTATAATAATATGAACTCATAAAAATATACATTGACTTTAAAGAACTTTATTTGTGTTTAATACAGGTAAAGGAGTAGTTACAACTTTCAAGTTTACTATTAGTTTGTTGAATCTAACATTTAGCTGGTATCGTTTGTAGGAACGGACCGGTTACTACATAAGAGCAAACCACATGTGTAATGCCTGAATAAACCTCAACATTATTTATTGTAGCAGTCTCAATCAATACTTACGATTGTCCAGGATCTTCTGGACCAAGGGCCTCAGAGAAGTCCTCGGGTCTCACGGAACTGTAAACAATATGTCGATTTATGTGTAATTGAAGTGATCTTAATTTCATTTAATTATATTTCATTCTATCATTCGGTTCATTGGGTTGTATTACAATTGCTGTTACGAAAATACTTATAAGGCTATTTTGAGAAAATCCAAACCTAAAATCATAGCAAATAAATACTACCCCGTAATGGCAGACCTTCGTATTCAGCAAAATTCCATTAATTTATGTATTAGGCTGATTGTGATGACAGAAATTATTCATTTTTATAGATTAAGCCATGTACTACATTTTGTATATTTATATATAAGTGAAGCTTGAAGAAAAGGTGTTCAACATAGATAATGATTTGTGAATATCATTTGAGCTACTTGAGTTCATATGTCATTTACATGTGTTATTTACATTCTACACGAAATTTCATCGATATTTTTGTATTTTACTCAATTTATCGTGTTCACAGACACAATTTCGACGAGCAGGGTGCACCAAGGAAATTCAGTCAGGTTTTTATAAAAAAAGTCCAAATATCTTATTTTTAACTCCGAAAGAGGCAGTCCAAAAACCCCGAAATTCCAGTAATAGCATATCTAAGTAATTGAATCGTATGAAACATTCGTACACCTACCACTTATATGAATTTGAGCTGTAGCCTTTCTAAACGATTACAACAGTTCTCCTGTAATGGAGATCAAATGACTGAGGTATATTTTAGTTGTGGTCTCATCAAACAAATAAGAAGACTTCTCCAGGAAGGGGCAGAGAATCCATCCCGAGAGACTCCCAAGTCCTTTGTTTTGACGGTACAATTTTTTTTCAGTATACGCAATGGAGTAATTATAGGTAAAACGCTATTATGAACGGGTGTATGTTATCACAAAACATTTTTCAGGGTTTAGATTCATATCGTTCAGAGCACATCATTTCACGAGACAATCCAGGTTCTCCTGCAATAGTTATTAGGGCCTGTCATCTCTGAATACATCCTAGCTTTGTTATAAAATAGCAGGATGATCGTTGGTAGCTTTATGTCAATGGCATTAATAAACGATAAGTAATAGAAATAGTCCCAACAACGAGAGCCGAGAGACACCTGATAAAATAGTTAATGGTTACATCCCACCAAATCTCATGCGAAGGTACTTGTCCACAAGACAACTCACAAATCGGTGTAGTAGGTTGCCATGAATCCTATAAGTTTCAAGTTTTAAAATTCGATCGAAGGGGTTTGCAAAATCCAGGTATTTAGTGTCAACTTGTATGTTCCTGGAGAAATATTGCAAAACTATGTAATATTTCTCCTTGTATCCTTCTCTACAATTTTTATAGTTTTATTTTTTTAACAGCCAGGTTTGGCAATGTAGGTCGACCTTGGATAAAGCTATGTTGTTCACCAACAAAAAATCTCTTTAATGAGAAAGATATGGCATCCAGAACTTTCGTTAAGCAAGCATAGATCACTATTGGCTTATAGTTGTGGATCTTCTCTGAATCCCCAGATTTAGGAATATGGGTAACATGGCCTGCCTTCAGATTATGTGGAAAAATTTGCCTATCGGAATTTGGATTATGTGGATTATGTCGGATTATGTAGAAAATGAAAATTCGTCGACAGATTTAAAAAACGATGTAAGGTGTGGTGAAAGTACGCAATAGCAGTATTTTACAACCATGGAAGATACCGAGTCAGCCCCCTCTGGGCCTTGACCCTTGACAGGGCATTACTTGTCCAACCTATTTTACTTATAAACACTATCAGCACGCAAGATGGAAGAACTGAGCTGAATAGTATGAGTGTCGAGAGGACAGCTCACCAAATGAAATGCATGGACAAAGAAAAGGGCTAATAAAGGACACATCTCTGATTGATCTTGTAGGACTTTCCAACCAAATTCACTCGTGCTTATGACCTTACATATGTTCAGGATAACACAAAACAATTCTGAATATGAGAATATAGGACGGAGATATTTTTTAAATACTGTATTAAAACAAATGGTGGCTCTCTAAGTAACTGAGGCATTCTGGATAACTAAATGAGATATTTAGATTTTAATACTGACTTAAGAACAATACCAAAAAAAGTCGATAGATAGTTGTGAAACTCAACTTTATATATAATATTCGTATGATACGTAATGTCTATTATGTTCATTTATTAATATTGGAACACATACTTCCAAATAATTGAGTACTTACGATTCATAGTTTTCGTATTTGTCACCTTCGTCTTTTGACTGACTCACATCTGCAAAATTCGTGTCTTCTAGTGACCTAGCTTCTGGTAACTCATCATCGACCATTGTGCATTATGAAATATTACAAATATATTAAATTCAACCCAAAAACATTATCAGACATAGTTAAAAAGAATAAATAACCTTTTAGGCCTATTAAACTTATCAAATACCATACACGATAACAGTATCATTCAGATGGTGCTTTCATTCTGTTTATCTCTTTTACAGCATACTGTCTAACACTTTGTATTGAAGACTAACTGAATCATTTGCCTTTGTACTTTTTTAAATGTATTTTTATGAGGACTGTGTTTTAACAAAATATTTTTTCCGTACTTTTTCTGCGCGTGAAATATAAAGAATTCACAACAAATATTTGAGAATTAAGAACTTTCTTTTGACTTCTTTCTACAACCAATTTATATTTTTTTAATATTTTATTGAAGAATATTATAAGAAAATAAAAAGCCCAAATGGAAGATGAAATACTAAAAAGGAGAAAAACTCAAAAACTAGAGGTGGATGCATTGCAAACTTGTAATGAAGTGGTTTCCAATTCTAGCTTTGACAGAAGTTAACTTTGTTCAATCTAACCTTAATCGTACTTTATTTATCCAAAGGAAAATACCTCATAAAATTCCATATCCAACTGTTATTGGTATGTATGTAGCTGGTAATTTTATTTAAGCTTCTTCGATACTGTAATCTATTTTTTAAGAATAGACTGTTTGTAATATCCTATAAACTCACTGAGTGGAGAAACCTAGTAAGAACAAATTCCTTAAACGTTTTCTTCTTCTAGCTCCAAATTGTGGCTCTTACAATTTCTAGATTCAGCAGTTAATTAATATAGCACCGTTACAACTTTTTTCGAAACCATCGCTATTGCTATATTTTAAAATAAAACCTTTTATCATTTTTTCGTGAGTTAGCCTAACACTTACAATTAACCAAAAGTGGTAGTTTTACCTTAGAACTACAAATTATTGAATTGACCGATGGTCCTCCACTCTGGGCAATTTGGTAAGGGGTAGTTCTCTGACTCCTGACGAGCTCGTTGACAGGCTGCTGCAGTTTTCTATGTCTCTTCATCTAGAAGATTCCTGATTCCCCAGGAAAGAGAATTTTTAGGGGTGCGCAAGAAGCCGCTACGGCTGAAGCGCCTTGGGAAAATCCGCCCCTTCGAATGAATGCATATTGAGGACTCGCATTACTTAACAAATAAAACTAGTATGCATTTTAATAAGTCAATGAATACGTTGACGTTACTAGGGAAGTTTGGAAAAATAGTTATTTTATTTAAGTTACTTTTAAGAAGAGAACGTGTATATCGTTTTAAAATTACCATTTTTTTATTTTATTAGATAACATATATTATGGTATTCCCCCCAACAGTCTAAAAGTCATTTATTTATATTCTGTACATTTAGTGAGTCATCCGATAGCATTTTTACAACTGGGTTTAAAATTGGTTTTGACAGCACTGTACTGTATTTGACACTTTTGAATTAGATTTTGACCGAGGTATAGGTAATATAGATAATACGCTAATACTCCAATTACAAGTGACACTACTCTTCTGTGTGAAAGCACCTTTCCAAACTACCGAAGCAAGGGTTGGAATTTATACCGTGCCTAAAGAGTTAGGTGAAATACTATTCACATGCCTTTGATATCAAAATTTATTTTATTCTTACAATATTGAATGGATTGGAAATAGTTTAATGCATATTCCCTATAACGGAAAATACCCGTTTTCAATAAAAATTTTAATACTAATAGACATTTAAACCATATTTGACAATAAACTTAATGATTTTGGTGACAGTTGATGGTTTGTACAACACACATTATAGTGGTACGAGATTTCACACGCACATTCCCTATACCGCCATTAACTGTATTCTAATTACTAATGACTGTAAACAACAACCACCGGGATCTGGCCAGCTAGCGAAGCTAGTAAGCTATATCTTAGTAATATGCAATTGATTGTTTTGAAACTTGGCATATATATTTTGAAATATTTTAAACCCAAATTAGACAAAAATATTCACGTGACGGTTGGTTGATTTTGTAAAAAATATAAAGAATAAAGTTATGTGATATTTAATACCTTATCCAAAGACACCGAAATTATAAAAATCAGTAAATTAAGAACTGGGATTCAGTATCTTTACTACATCAGTACTACTATCTTTGCCACCCCGCCTAGTTGGGCCGGCCGAGCGGCCATTGGTGCATAGATAACGTAGTACTCCTACACACATCATACTGGTAGAAGAACTGATTATCCGTTGCTTATTATTCAATGTTCATGATTTTGGCTTCATTGGATGGGTAATAAAATTTAATATATCCTTTTTTCTTGATCATTTTTGAAAAATCAACCATTTTAAAGTTATTTTATTATAAAAAATGGAATTGCCGCTATTTTAAAACAACAGTTTTATCGCATTGATATTTTTGCCTGAACTTGTTTTTAACAAAAAATTCCAAATTTTAAAAAGACAGATTTTTTAAATTAAAAAAATACTGAGATATAACACATTTTGAAAAACATACAAAATGGCGACTACATGGCTAAATATGGATTTTAGGACATACATAGGAACGTTTTTGCTAATTTTAACCCAATAAACCACATCATGAAGTTTGGTGATGGACATAGTTTTGAACGAATGGTTTTTTACGTTTGGGGACCCCAAAACGAACATAATTGGTTCCCGGCCTAGATTTTAGATTTTTTTTGTTCATGTGAACAACGATAACAGTATGGTTTTCCATGAAAAAATTACAAACAAACATTAATCGATCCGCGCTGAGCTAAAAACTGCAAAATAAAGTTATATGTATTTAAATATCAGCCATAAATACCATATTTAAAGTGTTTTATGGTAAGGACTTTCTGTCTTGACAATTCAGTCCACTTTGTAGGCTTTTATTTTTGTAACATTGTTGAACCATTAAAACTTAAAAAATTAGTTAAAATTAATATTTTGTTTAACAATTGACTAATCATATAATGTAATATCTGTATCATGAAATTTTATATGGAATTTTGATCACGTATATTCATCAAGATTACTAGTTAAACACAAATTGCTGTATTCGTTATCGACGAAGTCATTCTCCATTCCATGAAGAATCAAAGCTTTTCTGACTTGTAGAACTTCTTGGTTGGGGTAGTTTTCTGGAAAAAAACAGCGGAATAATTTTTTGTAGTGTTGTTTCAATACCAAATCAACCTCTACTTACTAATACAATAAAATAAATAAAAATAATCTGCTGAACGTTTAAAGTCTACAGACTATTTTACATGAAGGCTTTGTATAAATCATATTAGACGACTGAAGTAGAATATGGGACTACAGGACTGGACCAAAGTAGGGAAAATCTGAAATAAACTTAATTAAAGTGCTTAGCATGCGACGACGGCTCCGACTAGATAGCGTTGGAAAATAAAAAGCTCTGAAATATTGTAATTTTCATAAAAGGTCAAAAATGAGCTTTGACCAACAAAGCGAACGGTTAACGAGTAAAGATAAATCGTGCTCTTTACATTACGGTGTGCGTGTTTACTATTTTCTTTCCCTCTCCATTTATTCCAGTTGAATTGTTGGAAACATTTACTGTCCTTTTGCGAGCAATGTTTAAATATTACTTCGTTTAGCCTACGAGTAGTTTATATGCTGGGTAGGAGTTTGACATGGTGTTAAATAAAAATATAGAAACAATAATTTAGTTAAATTCTTAATAATTCAAAATAACAATTATTTATTATTATAGATACAGTTAATTCAGCACTATTACAATTTCTAACAAATTATAAATCCCTCAAAATTTTCATCGCTAGGACCAAAATCGGGCGTTTTTGATACGAGCGCGAGCCTGCTAAATGTGCGGATATAGTCTAAAAGCCAATTTTGGGCCATTTGATGAACCATATTTTCCGTCATACTGCAGATAAAATGAAACATACACGTAAAACATAAATTATAACCTGATTTAGTATTAATAGCTGACGACATTTTTTTCGTCAGCTATCAGCTTATTAGCTTATAAGCTGTTATGTTACTTACGTTGTAGCAGTTCTTTCTTGATTTCTGATTGGTTGTTTAGATTATATCAGTATTAGTTATTATTATAAATAGTTCGATCTCAACCATTCGATAGTTCGATTTAATAGTCGATTGCCAGTTTTACAATCTATATCCGAAACGTCCGAAATACACAAAAAATTGATAGTGATTGGTGCAGTTACTGTTTGATTATTTACAACTAAATGCTAACCGCGAATCAAAAGTATCATCAACAGTGATATTTTGTGGCCTAGGACTCAAAAATCATCATAATAGTAGGTTTAGTCCTAAGAAGAAAAGAACAACTTTTGCTCTTCAACACATTTATCTAAAACAGCCCTTTTTGAAACAGAATGACGAAAAGTAGATACATGTTAAAGAGCAAAAGGTGACCTTTTTCATCGTATTATTATGATGATTTGTTTAGTCCTAAGCCACAAAAGATCATTTTTTATGATACTTTTGATTCCAGATGGGCCAGATCATGAAAAGATATTTAGAGACCCAAAATATCAGCAAAATTACTTGTAAATATTTGGGTTATCATGTTTATCCATTATTTAATCCACTTACGATTTTCATATTTCCCAATGTAGGCAACTGCAAGATGCATCTTTTCGAAGGGCGAGAAGCCAGGATACAAACAGCCGGAGTACTTGTTCCATCCTCTACCCTCGTACACGTTTAGATCACCACCTATGTAAAAACTGACAAATGTTTAGTTACAAAGATTTCGCTAAAATACGCTCGTATAAAGTCTGAAACACATTTCTATAAAGGGTTATTTATTGTTTTCGGCATATTATTTCACTAACGGGTTTTAATTCATTGTCTTGTCTTCGTTTATTGATGCTCAGTGGAATATTTACAGAGTTTAATAGATGGAATCTATTTAGATCTAATTATATAGCTATATATATATATTGTTAAATATGTTGTAAGGTAGCTGAACCGGCGAATTTCGTAACACCTAACAGTAAATAAATGGTAACTTTAAAATTGGCCATGTTCTGAAGTCGAATAGCATTACGGCTTCGTTATGAAAGATTAGATATTTTGGATCGAGGCTTAGTTAATAACAACACTGAAATGATAAGACATATTAATAACATTCCCACAAAACAAATAAATCTGAGTGCTGAATCCACTAAATCCATTGTGCGCTTTCAGACAACGTACTGCGTTTATTATGTAGTCTACACTAAATTTAACCTTTCTTTGGAACTGTTAGTTGTAGACGAATAACTCAAACACTGCTCGGACTCAATGTAAGAGAACCGTAGAAGGGATTTTACATAACTTAACAATTTACAAACTATAGTCGACATGACCTTCTTGAAATCATCAACTTGGCCAATTTTAGAAACTTGAAGAGGAGCCAAAGCGTTCCTGGCCTAGGACTTCAACACGACGTTGCACCTCACAATGAGATACAGTGAAAGCCAAATTACACCGAATCCAAGTGGTGTCCGCCAAAGGAAGTTAAGTAGTCCCGCCCCGATTCTTTCAAGAAGACGTTGCTTAAGTTGCTAATTAAAATACAGTTTGATTCTGTTGCAGAATTTTTGGACTGGCAAACTTTTAAAATGTAGAAACATGGACTCTGGAAACATATGAACATGGACATGCTTTTCCCTTTGTTTGTATTTGATTAATATTTGTAATTGACACCATTTTAAATCTTTGTGATTTACTATAACCATTTGTTTTTTTTCTCTCTATCAGAACAACCTCTATATATATACATATATACAGGGTGTTCATTAAAGTCGGGGACAAACTTCTAGGGGTGATAGTACTCATCAAAATAAACAAAAGATTACCTATAAACATACGTCGAAAAATCCTTCGTTTAGCCGCTAGCCGCCATTTTGTATTTTATACAAAAAACGTTATATATCAAGAACTATTTAAGATACAAAACCAAACTTTGCACACATGTTTATGGGCCAAGGAGAATAATTATCTCAAAGTATCATGAACTTTGCCTTTATATTTTCAAAATGGTGGCGGTTGACATAAAAAAGATTGCAATTTTAATTTTAAATCGAACGGTACTTTGGTGAACGAAATCCGTCCACGGATAAGCGAGAAAACGCACTTTTAATGTTACATTACAGGAACCACACGCCACCGCGGCGCGGCCGTGGCGAAGAATTAATTGTTGTGCCAGCCGCTTTTTCGCCACGCCCGCGCCGCGGCGGCGCATGGGCTCTGTAAGCTAACTTTAAAAGTGCATTTTCTCGCTTATCCGTGGACGGATTTCGTTCACTAAAAAACCTTTTAGTTTGAAATTAAAATTGCAATCTTTTTTATTTCTTGTCAAAATTTTATAAAGTTAATGGTTTTTTGTTATTTAAGTTAGAAGATTCTTAACCGCCGCCATTTTGAAAATATATTAGCAAACTAAATGATACTTTAAGAATATTTTTCTCTTTGGCCAAAATATATTTTTGCAAGGTTTGGTTTCTGTATCTTAAATAGTTCTTGATATATAACGTTTTTTGTATAAAACACAAAATGGCGGCTAGCGGCTAAACAAAGGATTTTTCGACATATGTTTATAAGAAATTCTTTGTTTATTTTGATGAGTACTATCACCCCTTGAAGTTTGTTCCCGACTTTAATGAACACCCTGTATATATGTGTGTGTGTGTGTGTGTGTGTGTGTGTGTGTGTGTGTGTGTGTGTGTGTGTGTGTGTGTGTGTGTGTGTGTGTGTGTGCGTGTGCGTAAGTATGTAAGTATGTGTGTGTAATAGTGTCTAGCTTATGAGTTTTAGTGTCCTGATTGAGGATGTAACAGTTTTTCTTTTTGATTTGGTCGGTTGTAATACCACATAATAGTCTTCCAAAATATAATATTAGACTACTAAAATGTCATTGTTTCAAGAATATAATAAAATGATGTAAGCTTACTTGTATTGAACGTCAGGCATCCCCATGTCCATGTGTCGTTGTTGCATGTTTCGCATCACTCTACTACAGTCATATCTGCTGTGACACTCCTCAGTCTGCGAGAACGTCCAGAGCACGCAGGGGTGCGGCCAAGGTTGAGAGATCAGCTGTTGCGACGCCAGCGCCCCCCATTCATCCCGGGGAACTACTTGCACATCTCGCTCCCAACGGTCTGCCCCAGCCCATGTCGGATCATCTGGTGGTGGTGCTTTAGGCAGTTCGAACTTTATCTAGGAATATTAACATCTTGCCTAAAACATAGTCGAGCTAGTAAATCATTTCTTATATTTAATACGACTAGTGATAAGATAATAATCGCAGCTAATAATCCGTCGACTGTTAGTCTGGTAAACCATAACGGTGAGATTGGGCCTGGTTAAGAGCAATAGGAATTAAACACTAAACTATGCCTGGAGTGGAATGGACCACAATTGACAATGTAAAATTTACAGAACGAGATATTTTCAACAGTGTCTTATGTTCCTTTCAATCTCGTTTTTCAAAGAATGATAATTTTTAAATAATCCAACTGAGGACGAAGCCAAACTATATACGAGCACGTAGCCCAAATATGACGTTTGCTGAACAAATAAAAACGTTGTAAGATAAAATAATGGATCTGAGTAGGAATCATACAGTTTAAAGTTACAGTATGAATATAACTAAGAATGAAAATAGGAAGTTAAAGCCTCTATTAATAGACAAGTGATCTTATTTTAGATAGTGACAAGCAGCAAACATTTGCTGGAAAATTGAAATGTGATAAATGAAAAAAAACAATTAAATTCCGTGTTTTTTTGGTCAAAGTAAATTGAATAATGTAATTAACAATATTCAACAGAATGGCAACAGTGTTTTGATCTCACCAGTTGAGTTTCGGTTCCAGTTCCATGTACTTGTGTACATGGAATGTACACTTACTGTATGTCCACAGAAGAATATTTTTCATTAGAGTCAGATTAAATAACACAAAATAAGGCATTAATAAGAAAAACTCCAACAAGTACAAACGAGTACAATCCAACTCCAAAACTTTTTATACGCTCTAGGTCTAGACATAGGAATGAAGCTCTGGAGTTGAATACTGATTCGAATTCGAAAAAGATTGTTGAAAACAAAACATTACCTATGGGATCAATCATTTGTTGATGCATATTCAATTACTCAAGATATGACATTGATAATTATTGTGAAACCTAAAAAAAGTAGTAGGAATCTAAAAAAGCACCTAATTCTAGCCTAATTAAAGCCCCTAGGTTGGATTAGCCTATTAATAAAACTTTAACCAATAAATCCTTGTATCGAAACCAGAAGAACTATGTTACCACCAATTCTGTTGGTAATGACTTGGGCTGAATTGAAGTAGAAAAATTGAGTTTTCTTTTTGCATCTAGTTTGAGTCCTGAAACCTTACGTGATGATATAAAGTCTTTTTTAAAGTAAAGAATTTGACAGCAACTTTACTATAGATAAAATGATGTCCTAATATCCCAAAGACTATTTATAATTAAGGTAGTTACCCAATTATATATTGAGTGAAGTTTTTATTGAGAGATTTTGGCCTAGGAACACTTCTGTCACAATATTTATATTCAAGAAGAAGAACTCTTTAAGCGAGAGAAGTCAAGAAGACCCTTTTGATGGCCAAAATGAACGGTGAACTCAATTAATTGTCTCTTTATTTTAGATATACTAAACATCAAGAAATGTTATTATCCTGAAAAAAGTGTACCATATGAATAATTGCAGGAATCTATTATAAAGCTAAAAAACTATGGTTTGATCATTTAAAAATTATAACTGTATACTCTGCCTTCATACTGCAAAATTTATTATTAATTAATAATAAACCAGACCTCATATTTAATAATGATATTCACTCTTAGAATACCATAATAAAACTTCACTTGCGATTGGCTTATTCAAGATTAAATAAAACAATGAAAAGGCCATCTGTACTAGCCATTATACTATTCAATGAATTACCACAAACAATTAGAGTCATGATAATAAACAAAATTGAAACTGTTGTAACTGAAAAAAGCTTTTTGTTCAACAGAAGAGTATCTGAAGAGAAAATTGACTTGTAACCATTTCACGTAAAGATAGGCAAGCTATCAACTGATTTTTTATCTTGTTTGTTTAACCTTATTCTATTACCTGGTTTATTTTAAACTGTAACCAGTGACTCTTCTAAAATCTTTTTAGCAAATTCGATCTATTTAAATGAATATCTGCTGCAATTAAAGATCTTATCTCTGAACGAGCAAGAAATCTAACCAAAAGCGTGCATTTGAGGGTTTTCACTTTTCAAAAATGAATATCAATAATTGCAATAATTAGTTTCTTGCTGAACTTATTACTTTCTCTAGCATGTGTAATAGAAAAAGGAGAAAGTAAGTGTTTTTTAACATTTTTGAATTCGAAAGGTCCCCTGAACTCAAATAAGAGTTTTTCAAAGTGACTTCTGTTAGTGTCTCTTTTTGTATGTCTAAGAACGTAGAGAATCATCTTAAATTCCTAAATCATTGTATGAGCCCTAAATATTTAACCGTAAATTTGGTCCCAAACAACAAAAAAGCAAAATATTTTATTTTTAGGATATTTCACGCCAAAACTCTTAAGGCCGTGGATATTTTAAAATCAGTTTAAGCCATTTTGATTAGTTATTTCGAATTTATAATCATAATTGATTGTGTTTAGAGTCCCAAAAATTAATTGAGACCACAGGATGTGTTCCATAAAATTACGGTTCAAAAACTATGGTACTTAAAATATAAAAGAATCGGATTGTCATAACTGAAGAGGTGATGTGCTAATTTTACTATTCACTACCAGTGTTAAAAAAATATTTAGATTTTATTTGTCAAAGCCAAACTGCGTACAAATTTGTTATCTGAAAACTCGATACATCGTTGAAAAGTGTTATAATATGAATATAAATATTAATATTTTTATATATTATTTTTATATTTTTATCCTTTCTTCTCAACCATTTTCATTGAAACCAGTTAAATACTATGTTTACGTTTGGGGATGGGCAAATCGGGCATTCAAGCAAAATCATATCATGAATATGATTATATATATATATATATATTTATATGGTATAGCACATTACATTAGATAGGACATTTTGGCTCAAAATTTTAAATTGCCCTCAAAGCAGGAAGTATTTTACCGCTGCTTAAGGTTCCAAGGCTATCATACCACCAACTAACAACCAGCAAAAACAACCAACGTGCAACGTATTTGGATTTCAATAACATTAGTTAGCTTTTGTATTTTTTTAAGTTTTAAATTTCTGAACTCACCATGTATTGAAACAGTTTTCTAAAGTTTACTTTTACTAATTCATATTTACTTTGTCTTAAACATTAAATGTTTAAGCGTGTATTCAAATGTTATCGTTTAAAAATTTTTTTCGATGGTAACTTTTGCTTTATTATAGTAAAATATATATTATAATATTATTATATATTAAGTAATATGAAAATATTAATTTGCAACTTTATCTTGTATCTTTTTAGATTATAAATGGTATCATCATTTATTATCAACTAGCCAAAGTACCCGTTCTTCGCACGGGTAAAAAAGGCTGAGAGGTGTAGGCTCTAGAGATACATTTAAGTTATTGATAATTAATTCTTTATAGTTTACAAAATGACAAAACACGTGTCTAAGTATATATCTAAACATGACAAAGTAACATATGTCAAATATTGGGAGAGGATAAGCATTAATGTAATAGAGGCAGGCATCGGGAGAAAATTAAAAATCTACCATTCCACTATTTCGAACTAATAATTCACTAATTTCGATCCAGCAGTTTATGTAAAAATTAACTTTATTTCTTTTTCTTACCGAACTGTCAAAATGTAAAGTAAACGGATGTTGATATTAAAAACTGTAAACATTGAATCCCAGGGTATTTACAGTAACCATGTCTTCTGCTTCTCGAACTGTCAAATTTTAGTGTTCACAGCTGTTGACATTCAAGTAATTTTATGTTTTCATTTTCTAAAAATGTAAACATTGAAACTTAGGACGTTCACAGGGCGTAGCCCGAGAGGATTTTGAGGAAATGAGTATGCCTATGTGTTGCATGAGTTTAAGATCTGTCTTTGTGTAAAATTTCAAACTGTTTGGTTCAGTATTTTTTGCGTTCACTTGCCACAACAAACCCACAAACACACAAACCCACAAACCCACAAACACACAAACACACAAACCCACAAACAAACATACAGAAACCATCTCTTCTTTATAATATTATAGATGATTATCAATGATATTGAATATTCAATACAAGGAAATTCAACTCTAGTAGTTATCAATATCTGCCTAATTCAAAAATAATTTTATTTAGACTATTTACAATTTTTTTCTTGTTTTGGAATAATTAAAAACCAAAACATATTTTATACGTTGAATACTTACAAATTTTTGGGATAATTGTTTATAAAATGCCATTTCATTAGTTTAAAATACATTCAACCTACTTAAAACTTTTGTGCAAGCAGTATTTTTCACCTAATAGAACCGTTTATCCCCAATTATTTGTGAATTGACTTACGTAATGATGTATTGCATGTGTTAAAAAAGTAATATAAAGATAAACTCCAATTCGATACTTATTTCTTAACTCTATTATATTGATAACATAGATTCATCGACAATGCTTTGTCTGTTTGCACTAATTATAAACAGAACATTGTCCAAACCATTGTTTCAACGAATAATATTTAGAATTTAAAAGTTCTTACGATCTTTCATTACATTTCATTCAATCATTGTTATTTATCATTGGATGAATATAATGTCTCAGAACACAGTAAAGTCATCAAATCAAGTTATGAAGAAGCTGTAAATATCTGTTATTCACATTTTACATGGATATCAAATGCCACGTTACCCATCCAAGTACTAACCACGCCCGACGTTGCTTGACTTCGGTGATCGGACGATGCCACCGGAAATGCCACGTTTTTCACAAACAAAAAAATAATTTATTCCTGCTGAAAATGGCAAGAATAAATTATTTCGTATTTTCTATTTCCACTTACACATAATTTCTGAGAAAAAGTCTGTTTACAAATGTTAATATATTTTATTTTTTAGCAGTAGTCTTTTAGTAAATATGAGTTCCTGAAAAAGATGCCAAATGTTAAATTATAAAAAAAAACTAGCCAAAGTACCCGTTCTTCGCACGGGTTAAAAAGGCTGAGAGGTGTAGGCTCCACTGATACATTTAAGTTATTGTTAATTAATTCTTCATTGTTTATAAAATGACAAAACACGAGTGTCTACAACATGACAAAGTAACATCTGTCAAATATTGGGAGAGGATAAGGATTAACGTAATAGAGACAGTCATCGGAAAAAACTTAAAATCTACCATTCCACTATTTCGAATAATTCACTAATTTCGATCCAGCAGTTTGAAAAATCAACTTTATTTCTTCTTCTTCCCGAACTGTCAAAATATAGTGCAAACGGATTTTGTCATTAGAAAATGTAAACATTGAAACCTAGGGCGGTCACGGCAGCTCTTTCTTCTACGTGTTGCCTACGTGTTGCTCTCAACCTGACATGCTTACCTTATAAACATTTTAACAGTAAGCTTTTTTCCTTTCTAGTCACTACACCCTTTTACAGTGTTAAAGAATTATTTGAATATAAAATATAACTAATAGCCTAGTCAAATGTTTTTTCTGTCAATTTCTTTTCATTTTTCATATTGTATGTCTAAATGTTAGATTTTAAATGTTATATTTGTTCAAATAGGTTGTAGTGTTTTTTATAATGATTATTTACATTGTTATGCTTTTAGACGTCTACATTTGTTACTGTCCGTTAGTTTTAAATGTTTTAAAGTTATTATTTAAAGTTATTTTTAATAGTTTATTATATAAATCTTTGATATTATTAGTGTAGGATACATGGTTACCATCTATATTACCATAAACATGTATAATATTACTGATTGTTATTACTCTAGCACAGCTGTGATAAGAAAAGACTGAAATTAATTTTAAGAAATATATTGTATGACAATAGCCTGTACATTTAGGTAATGTTTTTGGCTAATAAATGATTCTGATTCTGATTCTGATTGCATGAGTTTAAGATCTACCTTTCTGTATAATTTCAAAACGGTGGGTTCAGTATTTTTCGCATTTACTTGCCACAACAAACCCACAAACATACAGGAACCACCTCTTCTTTATAATATTATAGATAAGTTAAATAGAAATTGAATATTCTCCTGAGTAATTTTTTGTCCTATCACATCTAAATCTAGAACCAAACAAATATTTTCTTGAAATTACTGAATTTATTTGTGTATACAGTACGTAAATATAATTTTATTTACTTTCCTGTAGGAAATAGGTTAGATCGTGGATAGATCTAAGGGGAAAGTTTTCAGTTAATCTAAACAGCCATCTGTTCTTATAACCATATGACGGCACTCCCGTTTAACACCCGTTTCACTTTTTGCGTTCCACAAATCTTCTAACACTCCTCCCTCGGTAAAGCTTCGACACATCCATGTCAACATATCTGGATATCAAGCTTGTTGATAATAACACAACCACCTGACATGGAAAAAATCCCATGGTTTACCATTAGCCCTTCAATCTAATCCTATTTTATACAATAGGGTAAAAATAAGATTATAAAATAAATAGCTCATTATATCAGACGTTTTAATATACACTTATAATAGGACCTAAGTGACCCCTTATCTTACATGAAGTTCATAAGTTTATTCATAGTGGTCAAAAAACGAATGCTTTTATCTAGGCCTACATCAGGCAGTTATGTTCCAGCTGTAGTAAAGAGCCAAAAACTATTTAATTGTCACTTTTATTTTCCAACTCAAATACCTCAGAAATGAAAAAATGGTAAACTGCACAAGTAATCGTACTTGGTGATTATGAATTCTGCTTATTCTCTTCAGGTTAAAGGACCTTCTGTTCTTCAGCCCATTCACTGTTAGTAGAACAATTGTAAAGTATAGTTCTCTCTTTCTCTGAACACGGAGGAGGTTTCCACACTTGATAGGTTGGATTCTCCGGGGGGTTCGAGTCCCCGTAGTACTGGTAAAACAGGCCTTCTATATCCTTGTAGTCCGGACTGATGTACTGCTGTTCGATTCCGTATTTAATTATAGCTTCTTTAGCTGCCAGTTCTTCAGGCGTTGCTGGACTATCTATAGTTAAAACATTTTACTAACGTGAAAATTATAGAATTTTTCAATTATAAAACCATTAGTCACTGTTTCTTATGATGTGATTTTTTTCAAATTTTAAAGTCTACTATTTATACAAAATTGTATTAAACATTAAGATTGTGTAACTGAATATTAAAACGAGCATATGGATTGCTAAGAGTGGGTCAGTTGATGGTTGAACCATGTGACAGTAGAAACTAAACATCAGGTTGAAGTGGCCTCGTTCTGAAAGCCCAAGTACCAAGACAGTTATTTGAGGTATGTGACAGCCACTTATGCAAAGTGCTGTCTAAAGCCATGTATGGATGGTCACTTTAAGCTCTGACTACTCTGTTGACGTTTTATTTCTGCTTCAAACGGCATAGTGTGCAGTTTATTGTGTGCGACACTCGTTCTCCGTGTTGTCTGTGTTCGTAGCCTAGCTGTTGTCTTTAAGTGTGCAGTTTATTGTGTGCGACACTCGTTCTCCGTGTTGTCGGTGTTCGTAGCCTAGCTGTTGTCTTTCAGTGTGCAGTTTATAGTGTGCGACACTCGTTCTCCGTGTTGTCGGTGTTCGTAGCCTAGCTGTTGTCTTTCAGTGTGCAGTTTATTGTGTGCGACACTCGTTCCCCATGTTGTCGGTGTCCGTAGCCTAGCTGTTGTCTTTCGGTGTGCAGTTTATACTGTGTGACACCCGTTTCTCGTGTTTTCGGTGTCAGAAGTCTAGCCGTTGTCTTTAAGTGTGCAGTTTATAGTGTGCGACACTCGTTCCCCGAGTTGTCGGTGTCCGTAGCCTAGCTGTTGTCTTTCGGTGTGCAGTTTATACTGTGTGACACCCGTTTCTCGTGTTTTCGGTGTCAGAAGTCTAGCCGTTGTCTTTAAGTGTGCAGTTTATTGTGTGCGACACTCGTTCCCCGAGTTGTCGGTGTCCGTAGCCTAGCTGTTGTCTTTCGGTGTGCAGTTTATACTGGGTGACACCCGTTTCTCGTGTTTTCGGTGTCAGAGGTCTAGCCGTTGTCTTTAAGTGTGCAGTTTATAGTGTGCGACACTCGTTCCCCGAGTTGTCGGTGTCCGTAGCCTAGCTGTTGTCTTTCGGTGTGCAGTTTATACTGTGTGACACCCGTTTCTCGTGTTTTCGGTGTCAGAAGTCTAGCCGTTGTCTTTAAGTGTGCAGTTTATAGTGTGCGACACTCGTTCCCCGAGTTGTCGGTGTCCGTAGCCTAGCTGTTGTCTTTCGGTGTGCAGTTTATACTGTGTGACACCCGTTTCTCGTGTTTTCGGTGTCAGAAGTCTAGCCGTTGTCTTTAAGTGTGGCAGTTATAGTGTGCGTACACTCGTTCCCCGTTGTCGTCAGATAGTCTTCGGTGTGCAGTCTGTGTGACGTTCTCGTGTTTTCGGTGTCAGAAGTCTAGCCGTTGTCTTAGGTGTGCAGTTTATAGTGTGCGACACCCGTTTCTCGTGTTTTCGGTGTCAGAAGTCTAGCCGTTGTCTTTCGGTGTGCAGTTTATACTGTGTGACACCCGTTTCTCGTGTTTTCGGTGTCAGAAGTCTAGCCGTTGTCTTTAAGTGTGCAGTTTATAGTGTGCGACACTCGTTCCCCGAGTTGTCGGTGTTCGTAGCCTACCTGTTGTCTTTCGGTGTGCAGTTTATACTGTGTGACACCCGTTTCTCGTGTTTTCGGTGTCAGAAGTCTAGCCGTTGTCTTTAAGTGTGCAGTTTATAGTGTGCGACACTCGTTCCCCGAGTTGTCGGTGTTCATAGCCTACCTGTTGTCTTTCGGTGTGCAGTTTATACTGTGTGACACCCGTTTCTCGTGTTTTCGGTGTCAGAAGTCTAGCCGTTGTCTTTAAGTGTGCAGTTTATAGTGTGCGACACTCGTTCCCCGAGTTGTCGGTGTTCGTAGCCTACCTGTTGTCTTTCAGTGTGCAGTTTATACTGTGTGACACCCGTACACCGTGTTGCCTGTCTGGTGTTTTAGCATTAGAATGCAGTTTATACTACTGACCTGGGAAACCCAAACCCATTCTGGCGATGGTGATGAACTTGCCCTTCATGCCAACCTCGTTAAAGGCAGGGTCGTAGTTGGAAGTGTTGGAGAGCCAGCCCCTACCTTCGTACACGGTCCCGTCGCCAGACACGTAGAAGCTGACAACACATGACATCACACCATCACACCACAGTTGATCAGCTGATTACAACAGCACAACCTTGAACTTAAGTAAACATACATTTCATGATATATTTTTATTTGTTATACCATTATCAATAACAATTTATCTTCAGTACTGTATTATGAAATTTATTAGACTTAATAGGTCTTCATTTGAAAATATTATGTAGGTATTTATTAGGGTGAATTTTTAACGTTTTAAAATATAAGGTTCTGGTGATTTTGAGGCGCCTTTCCCAGCTACCCAAGAGGTTCGTGAACAGTTAAGTAGATTAAGGACCCGCTGAAGCCAAATAACTGTCCGTTGAAGGGGGTTCAGTGATGAATATTACATTTTACATTTTAATTCATCTTATGGGCTTTTATATCATATGCTTGTCCCCTATTAACAAGTAAGGTTTTATTGAATTCTTGCCGTATAACAAATAATTACAAATGAAAACCTAGCCTTAATAATCAATAATCAATTAACTTGATTTTAAAATTTAGTTTTTAAATGTTTTGGAGAATCCAAGAAGAGAATCATTATTGTTATATATTAATTTTAAATAATACCTCTTATACAAAAATATTACTTTCTTTTTATTTATTTATTTACAATTTAATTGTTTACAACAGAGAAATAGAATCTCCAATAACAGTAAACAATATTATAACAAAATAACAATTCAAACAGCACTCTCGCATAGTGTCCATCTTCACAAGCTAAAATTAAAATAACTAAAAAATAAAACAATAATGAGTAGTATATGTAACATTTAGAATATATAACATGTCAGGAATATTATGTTTTACACTATTCCGTTTTATCAATATACTACTAACATTTTTAGTAGTTTAAATCTATTAGATTTAAATTTATTTAGTGCTTGGTTTGAAAATACTACTTAACAGCATAATACGTAATGGTTTTTAATTTTTTTAGGCTTTTTGTTATGTTTTATGTGAAAAGATAAAATAACTACGAGTAGAGCTAAATAGAATCTGCAAGTACTGGATACCCCGGTGACTAGATAGCTAGAGGAAATACTAGCTACGCTTGTGTCTAGATACATAAGTTTCTAGACAATCTTTTGATTACTACAGTATACTACTATAACACGGGAGTTGGAGACTCCGATCTCTAGATACCGCAGTTACTGAATCCTCTAGAGCAGTTACACTTAGTTTGACTGGTTTTATACATAAACATCTAGTTTCTTGAAGTTTCATATTATGTATGCTCTATATCACATTTTTCAAAATATGTTAAGCTAAAAGAAGTTTTTTCTTTGTAAAACAAAAACAACCTGCATTGTAGTTAATTTAACTACCGGCCTATGGTTAATTATTATAACTGATTTTCCAGTTCCGACACTTGTTTACTGTTTAGGTATCATGGAGCTGCAACAAACCTTTATGTCTCTTCGCATAAAAACGTTTACTGTAAGAGCTAAATAAAAACTAAATGGTGTAGAAGTAGTGTGTGCTGATATTGTAGAGTAGTCGCAGTGTGATCGCCTGCAGTCGTGTAGCCGTAAAGTGTGTGGGTGTAGTAGTGAAGCCGTAGTGTGTACGGGTGTAGTCGTGTAGCGCCAGTGTGTGTGGGTATAGTAGTGTAACGGTAGTGTGTGTGTGGGTGTAGTCGGGTAGCAGTAGTGTGTACGGATGTAGTCGTGTGGTGGTAGTGTGTGCGGGTGAAGTAGTGTAGCAGCAGTGTGTGTGGATGTAATCGTGTAGCCGTAGTGTGTGTGTGTATGTAGTCGTGTAGCCGATGTGTGTGCTGGTGTAGTCGTGAAACATTAGTGTGTGTGGTTATAGTAGTGCAGCAGTAGTGTGTGCGGTGTTGTACCGTTGCATCAGTATGTGCAGGTATACTTGTGTTTCATGTCGGCCATCTGATGCTTGCCCATGTGACACCTCTGCATGAACCTCATGAGCTTGCAGCACTCGTCACGGTCATGGCAGGACAGGGACACCGCATTGACGAACGCCACATGTTTGACAGGGGGCTGCAGGGGCTCCGTGTGGCAAGGCGGCATCGCACCCCACTCTTCCCGCCGCACCATGGTCAGACTCATCGCTGTGCACTTCTTTTAACTATAGTAAAATTTAAAAAAGTATTTTATGACCATTTATAAATAACGTTTCAAAAAAGTAACAGTGTTTATTTAAAGAAATTAAAAATTGATATTTGTATGATTTTTCTAAAAAAATTCCCACTAAAATATATACATTAAGCTCTATTTTGTGGCCAGTAATACTATTTATTAGTATTTAAGGGCCAGGGTAAACACCCGGTCTGAGGTTCTTTCCCGTACTACTAGGCAAGATGCTGTGTTGGAGTTGCCTCGTGTGCGGTTGGAGGTTAGGGAGCGTTTTGGGTACTTTTGTCCAAAAACTTAAAGCCAAATGTTATTGGCCAGAGGTGATGTTTCAGTCTGTGGGACGAATGATACAATTGGTAACTACTCAACTTTGTGATTTCAAACTTATGTCAAACTCATGTAATTTTATTATCTCTTTATAATGTACTAGCAGTAGCCCGTCCTTTGTACGGGTTGTAAGATTCAGTTTAAAGAAGAAAGATTATCATACCAAAATGTAAACCTGAAATCCTAAACAAATCAATACAAAGAAAATAAATCAATACCCAGTTAGTTTATTACGTTAGTTATACATTAGTTACATTAGTTAAACGTTAAAATAACTTTTTAATATAGTATGATTTCGAAATAGGTTTAAAATCAATGACCAATATAAACTAACTAATATTGATTTGACAGCTGTTTGTTTTTATTTCGATTAAATTTTTAAATTACAAAGACACCTGATTATTAGCAGTAGGCTATTCATTGAAAACTGGATGAAAATGCGAGTGATATCGCGTAAAAGTTGGTTTTTAAATGCTCGTTGTTTACTTTTCAAAGGGTGGCGGGCAATATCAAGCGTTTATAAACCTTCTCTGGAATGTAGAGAATACATGGAATAAGTTCATTGTAATTAGATCTCCCGTTTTTTTCGGAGAAGACGGCGTAAAATGCCTACTGGAGCGTCACAGACGAAAATTGAGATAAGACCGGTTTCGGCTTCTCTAACGCACGAAAAGTAAGAATAACTAAAAACTGAATAATTCTGAGCAATGTATAGACAAAACTTTAATTTTACTAATATATAATATTTTAAAATTAGCTATCCTGTTAACTTGAGTTTTTTTTGTTAAACAACTTCTATGTTGAAAAACGCTCTTAAATAAGAACAATATTCATTCATTCATAATGCTGTTAAAGCATTGACGGAACACGAACAGAGGGTGCAGTTACCAAAACTGATCAAACAGTGACTTTTACAATTACTTTTAGGGTGCAGATGAGATGCAAGGCCTGACTAATGAGGGGTTAAACAGCCACTCCCGGTCCATCTCCTGAAAACACCATCCCTAATGCATTCTCATGTGATGACTCTCAAGATACTTTATTGAAGTACTACCAGTAACTTCGTACACCAACTACGTACATATATTTCATCGTATATTCCGACATAATACTCTGCGGAGTTTAGTTAGGTTGGTTATCTATAATATTATAAAGAAGAGGTGGTTTCTGTATGTTTGTTTGTGGGCGTGTTTGTTGTGGTAAGTAAACGCAAAAAATAATGAACCAAACAGTTTGAAATTTTACAAAAAGGTAGATCTTAAACTCATGCAACACATAGGCATACTCATTTCCTTAAAATCCTCTCGGGCTACGCCCTGTGAACGTCCTAAGTTTCAATGTTTACATTTTCAGAGAATGAAAACATAAAATTACTTGAATGTCAACAGCTGTGAACACTAAAATTTGACAGTTCGGGAAGAAGAAGAAGAAAGAGCTGCCGTGACCGTCCTAGGTTTCAATGTTTACATTTTCTAATGACAACATCCGTTTGCACAATATTTTGACAGTTCGGGAAGAAGAAGAAATAAAGTTGATTTTTCAGATAAACTTCTGGATCGAAATTAGTGAATTATTTGAAATAGCGGAATGGTAGATTTTAAGTTTTTTTCCGACGACTGTCTCTATTACATTAATCCTTATCCTCTCCCAATATTTGACATATGTTACTTTGAAATGTTGTAGACACTCCTGTTTTGTCATTTTGTAAACAATGAAGAATTAATTAACAATAACTTAAATGTATCAGCAGAGCCTACACCTTTCAGCTTTTTTAACCCGTGCGAAGAACGGGTACTTTGGCTAGTTGATAATATAAAAAGAGTAAAAGTATGAAAGTATTAAAAATAATTTGAAATACATAGTCCTAATATATAAGTAACAAACTGAATGTTTCAGTTCCTTTAAATTGTTGCCCTTATGTATGCCCTTGTATGACGTCACTAAGCATATGACGTCACCGTTTTAAATTAAGATTTGATTCATTGTCAATACCCCCTTTCAACACCTTCCATTCTAGTATGATAAAAATCGTCGCAGCTTAATTCATTACAAGACAACTACTGTTTGTATCAATCGAGATCGCTAGAGGTCTGATGATAATCGCGCGGGTCGTAGGACACCTGCCTAGTCTAGCTTCCCAGGTATCCGTGTTCACAGTTGCTTCTACTCTTGTAAACAGTGTCATGGGTCGCTGCGCGCTGGGTCCCGCGAACTCTGTAAGGCCATGATTTTTGAAATTTGGTTTTATTTTCATAAAAATGATGTTGTACTCGTATAGTATCAGGAAGTAGATTGGCTATGAATAAGGGCAATTTTGAACTGGGCAAAAACCAGATGTGTAAAAATTGCTCACCATGTTATTCTTATCGAAAAACCGTGCCGATTCTGACGTATCTTCGGGGTTTTTCATCTACTTAGGTAGGCACTTGCCCTTCATAGCAAGTGTTCGATGGGACCTCACACTGCCGTTATAGACCTATTGACCTCGTACCCGCTCCAACACAGGAATTTCTCTCATCTTCTGACATCCATCTTGAATTCTCTCTCTCAGCTGTTCAACTTTGTTTACAGGCGTTGCATAGACCACTGTTTTCAAATATCCCCAATACAAAGGCATTTTATTACTTCATTTCTGGAATGAGGAGGTACACCGTCGTGTATAAGCTACATGTGTTGACGTGTCTATGCATTCAAAATCATTCTGAAGGAATTGCAAATAGGCAAGCCCATTTAGCATTGCTTGTAAATAATATACCAATAAAATTATCCCGAATATCCAAACCATCCAAAACATATGCTGGGACCTAAACAGCACTACTTTAGCCATATTTCTTAAAATATCTCAAAGGGGTTTTGAAATAATAAATATTAAACAAATAGTAGATTATGGCTAAACTAGCAGAAACCGAAATAATACTCTATAGGTCTATTTTAGACTTATTTTTATATGTAAAATAAGGTCCTTTAATGCCCAGCACATATTTGTGTGACACTCTGTATACAAAATAAATGGGAAGATGAAATAAATGAATAGATGAATTGAATGATCATGGAATAAGTTATGATTTTTTGTACATGACGTTATTGAAACAGAATTATTTTTAAATAGATTGTTTCAAGCCCTTTTTAGCGTTGTAACTCACCAGAACTGTACAGAACCTTAATTCATAAGTACACTGACATAAATGCAATCTTTATATTTTTACAAAACAAAATTAACATTTCTAAGAAATCTGATTTTTTAATAATCATTGCACATAGAAATCTAAAATATAATTATATGGATACTAAGAAATTTAAACTATTTTGAAAACAGATAATAGGTTTTAAAAACAGGAATATATTTGTATTTTACCTTACTAAATGTGGTGTTACTCATTTCTGCAATATGTACGCAACATCCATATCGATAGTTTTTATCGCATTGGTCGGAATACAAACGAGATCCAAGAGTACAGACTAGTTAGATCTCGTTTGAATAGCAGAACTAACTGAACTAAGGAGACTATGATATGATCTGTCATCATCAAATACTGTTACATTATAAAGATTTGGATCAATAATAATGAGTTTTAAACATATTTAAATATTACTCGTTGTCTCAATCGAGTATCTTATAGTACAATAAATCTATAAATAGAAACATACAATTATTTTATTATATTTTTCTCTTTTTGTTGGTGTATTCTTTTATTTTGTTTTGCTTTATTTGGTTTTCGTTTTTGTTTGTTTACTATACTTTTTATACACGTATTTTATTATGAATCATATTACTTAAATCTCTTCTTAGCACTTTGTGCACTATAAGGGATATAGATAAATACAGAGTTAAGATTGGTTTATATAGGTATAGAACGTAATAAAACCATCAAGCGTGTGGATATTGCACTAGTACTTACCTTTATGATTCTAAAGTAGCATCTAGTTATACCCTGTGTTATTATTTTAGCTTCATGTTTTCTCCATACGAAACTTCCATGTGGTGTTTCAGTATAGAAATGTGTTCGTTATCGTTAACTTGTAATGTCAGAGGTTATTGAGTTTGATCGATAAGCCCCGTGGCTGTTGGCTGTAGTGTTGCTATAGCTTCAGTAGTTCATTGTATTTAAAAATGTGAGACACCAGTTGTAGTAATACTTCAAAGGTAGAATGGGGATAGGTAAACATAATTTGAATACAGGATGTAATTTGCAACAACACATTACGAAACCTAATTGGCATTGGTCGTATTAACGTTACAGCTGTAATTTAAATTTGCGCCAGTCATTGTAAAAATAATTTACAATTACTTGTAGGGTGATAAAAATATAACTGTGAAATAGAAGGACAGAATTAGTCATTTTTAACATAAACCAAACAAATTATTGTAAAAGCTTATAACTAAAAACCAATTTATAGTTTCAACCCAAAATTAACGATTCATTTTATCTACGGCGTCTTTGAAGTCATTTGAAAGTCATTAAAGAGTGCAGGTGCAAGAATAATGATACACACCTAAAAGTATATTTTCATTATCTTACAGGAAGGTATATTTTGTTTCGTCATTCACAATTGTTTCAACAGTTTCAAGTGTCATATCTACACATTTTACTTTTTCAGTAAGGTTCAGTAACCGTTTGTCTTAGAGTCAAGATCAAAATTACTAAATTCTTAACGAAGAATATTACCATTGTAATTAGCTCAAACAAACGTGTATGAGCTAATTACAATGGTGATAAGAAACCCTGTATTAAAAAAATATTTGTGTAAAAATCCCTTCAACCCAACTTTTAGTCACAACCCCTAAACTATGTTTTGGTTTCAGCTTCAACCCAAAATTTTCCTTTAAATATATTTTTACTATTATTGATTATTATATCATTTTGATCGGACCCTTTTTACAAGAGTTACTTATACGAACACACACACATACACACACAGACACAAACACTCACACGCGTTTGTGCTCACACACACATTCACACAAATATATACTTTTAAATAGTACTTTTATATTTAAACAAGTAAACCGAGTACCCTTTGAAAAAATTTAATTATTCCTTCAATATGTTTCAGAAAAATAGATATACAATTTCCATCTAATATTTTTTTTTGTATCATGGGATCCTATATCAAAAAATCGTTGATTGCTGCCTTAGGTTTTACCATGAGGACTACAATGTAGCTTCATTTCCTGAGGAAAATTCCCTAAAACCAGGAAGTTGTAAGGATTTGGCATTCTCCATAAGAATGAAATGATGAATGAGAAAATATCTTTACTGCCACGATGAATTAATAATCTCTTAGCATACATTATAAGAACTCGATCGTATTGAAAAGAAAAGTTCAAATGGTTAAGAAAATGAACCTTTAAAATTGTCACTTGATTTTTAAAAAAATCTCAAGAAACGTAAATTGAAATGAACAGAAATCACTATGGCATATAAATTGTGTGAGATAAATCATACATATTTAAGTCTGTGACACTATTATTATTGTATTTATTGAGTTTAAACTTGCAGACAAGAACCGACATTTCGAGGTCCTCCACCCTACTTTCGTGAGGAGGGAGGAGTGGGGGGCTCTGCCGGCCGGGCCCTTGGTAAGGTACAAGGAGTATCCGATAAACTGGTTGGATACCAGGTTCACGGACACCGAGGAGTGTTTCAGCCGGGAGGAGTGTGCGAGGGTGTTGCGTGACCTACAGCGAAGGGACATGGACCAAGGGTTTGCCGACGTCAGATACAAGTAGGTCCGTCCGAAAAGTACACGTACTCGTAAAAAATAAATGGATATGTTTTTTAAAGCTATTAATACTCAACTAAAAATTGTATAAGAAATCCCTCACGTCATCTATTGAAATTTATTCGACGGAAAAGCCATTTTCCGGAATTTCTGCTTTTACTACCTGCTCTCTGATTTCATGGCAATATATAATTATTAATAACAAATCCAATTTTCCGTTTTTTTAGATAAACATAAATGGAATGATTAATAAATGAATATGCATTTCAATATGAATAAATATTCTTAAGTTATGTTAAGATGGTTAATGTGCAGATTCCTCATATGATTGTTACTTCTACATTTACCTAAAAATTCTCGTATATATTGCACTTATACACATTTTGACCCTCTAACCTCCCATTTCATGAGTATCAATATAAACCACATTCATGGTACTCCATTAACTACAAACAATGAACCGGAGTGTGTCATGTCTCAGAAGCCGCTGTCTGTGACTGACATTAATGTAGCCCCTCATATTCACTTCAGAATATACAGTTAATATTGAAATAACCATTTGAAAGTTAAGATTTTTACAATATCTAGTAAGATGTGAAATTTGTTATAAATGTTTAATAATAATACGTTATATGTGTTTGATATAGCAATATATTGTTAACTCCAAATCATGTGGGTACACATTATGAAGTAGTTTCAGAAAAAAATTGCAATATGCATCAGAGTGGCACGTATAGTTCATCAACGCAAAAAAAGATTAGATTACTTTTTGAAATGGTGACCTATCCAGGTAGGTATATTAAGCCATGAATCAATGAGAAATGAGTATAAGGTGATTGTGGCGTGATCTTGTAGTGTTGTTACTGGCTAAGGCTGACGTGTTCCTTTGACAGGACTGCCCAATAGTAATAAGTATATTCAAAAGACCTACAGTTTAACGTGGAGTCCGATCACTGCTTCTGTATTACTAATAGGTCTAATTCAAACTTCTTTATTTCATAGATAAATAAATTTACATGAAATAGTGTAAAGTAAATTACGTATATCATAGTCTTTAAACACAAACGAGATGGTCTTATTATCTATTTACATTGAGTATTTATCAGAATTTTCCCAATGAACTCCTGAACGTCATAGAAGACACCCTCTAGAAGATATTATACTTTATACTACTTACTTTATATATACTACTTTACTAATACTTTATTTCTAGATACTTTATACTTTTTACCCTCCTCTCAAACGCCCTGGCACAGTTATCCAATACTATAATACGAGCAAGGTTTGTATATATATATATATCCAATACTATAATACGAGCAAGGTTTGTATATATATATATATATATATATATATATATATATATATATTTGCACACGGATCTCGAAAACGGCACCGAGGAATTTCTTTAAATTTTGGAAATAACTAATTTCCGAGTAGAAAATAAGTTCTAGATAGGTCTTATGTCCAGGAAAATTCGTGTTTTCGTGTAATATTAAGTTTAAAATCTAAAAATTTAAAATTACGCTTATGGAGAATAAAATGTAAACAATACAAACCAAAACAGCTGTTTATAACCGTTTGACAGTTCTTGATTGAAGACTGCGGGGAACAATATAGAGGTTATGCATTAATATTTATTTTATGAATTATATAATAAATGCAAAATTATCAGGTTACTAAACAATTTGTAAAAACTTAAGGATAACATAGCTGTGCGAAATAAAAGCAGAAAAAAGTATTTCCAAAATCTTCCGTGTTTTGATAGAAAACGTATTCGTTGTATTGCTTGAAGTCACTGTAACAAACCAATTAATTGATGTAAATTAAATTTCTCTTTTGCTTTTTAATCCTCATTCCGTTTATAACAAAATCAGTTGATCACAGGCTAATAATAACGGTATGGATAATTAAACAGTAAATGATCGGCTTTGGCTAAAAGACGTTAAACGGCATCGCTCAATTGACTAACGTCGTAGCCGAGTTGTAGCGTGTCGGCCTCACTATAGGCCGCGAGTTCCATCCCCACCAGGGGCGATACTTTTTGTTCAGTGCTATATTAATCATGGTGTATTAAATCGGTTTTATTTTAACCACATAAATGTTTTCATTGAGTAATAAATGTGTTTTAATTTTTCTAATTAATTTTTATAATACATGTCTTATTCTATACGAGCAAAGCTCGGTCACCAGGTACTATATATATATATATATATATATATATATATATATATATATATATATATATATATATATATTTGCACACGGATCTCGAAAACGGCACTAAGGAATTTCTTTAAATTTTGGAAATAACTAATTTCCGAGTAGTAAATAAGTTCTAGATAGGTCTAATGTCCAGGAAAATTCGTGTTTTCTTGTAATATTAAGTTTAAAATCTAAAAATTTAACATTACGCTTATGGAGAATAAAATGTAAACAATACAAACCAAAACAGCTGTTTATAACCGTTTGACAGTTCTTGATTGAAGACGGCAAAGAACAATATGTGAATAGAGGTTTTTTATAAATTTTTTATTTTATGTATGTAATAAATGTAAAATTATCAGGTCACTAAACAATTTGTAAAAACTTAAGGGCAACATAACTGTGCGAAATAAAAGCAGGAAAGAGTATTTCCAAAATCTTCCGTGTTTTGATAGAAAACGTATTCGTTGTATTGCTTGAAGCCACTGTAACAAACCAATTAATTGTGTAAATTAAATTTCTCTTTTGCTTTTCAATCCTCATTTCGTTTATATCAAAATCAGTTGGTCACAGGCTAATAATAACTGTATGGATAGTTAAACAGTAAATGATCGGCTAAAACAATTGAGGTTGGCTAAAAATTAACCGCGGCGTTGGTCATTTGGCAGACGCCGTGGTCCAGCGGTAGTGTGTTGGCCTCGTAATATGTAGGTCGCGTGTTCTAACCCCATCAGGGGCAATACTTTTTGTTCAGTGCTATATTAATTATGATGTATTAAATCGGTTTTATTTAAACCACATAAATGTTTTCATTGAGTAATAAATGTGTTTTTATTTTTCTAATTAACTTGTAAAATACATGTCTTATTCTATCCGAGCAAAGCTCGGTCACCAGGTACTCACTTCTTATACTCAAATGCAGAGCACTGAATAATTATATGCAAGAATAATTCGGGTGTTAAAAAAATGTTGTTCTGTGTCGTGGAATTAACTATCTGATGGTCTTTGTAAATTAATGTAGCATTCAATGGTGTGGAGATTAATCCACACCAGGGATTATCACATCCACCGACCATTGCTCATAACTATCCACAATATTTCGTTACCTTCAAATAGCTGTAAAGGAAAATACATTGCCCCAGGCCCAGTCATAATAAAAATAACCACCAAGCTAAAGAAAAAGTAATTTAGTGGATCAGTCTTTTTAGAAAACCAGTTGTTTGTAGATAGCGAAACCCAGTTATCTTGACTTACCAGGTATCAGCATGTTATCTCATTACCGCTGGCAACACAACATGTACGTGACACCATTAACCTCTCACAAAGGCCCCATTGTTTGTTATTTATCCATGTGGCCCGTTGTCAGTTTCATGGTCGGTGGTGACTGGTCGGTGTATGAGGGCCGAGGGTGGAAGTACGTTCCTGATGATCCACCAGTGGAGGACTTGAGCGGAATATATTTCGATATCGCTTACATTGGGCCATACCCACACGTTGGACAGAGTATGTACTTAGTTTTGCATACTAAGTAATCTAATTAGCTACTGTAAGTTACGTTTCCTCAAAACAATTAATCACATCTTGATTCAATCCACGAAGACACTAGTTTAATTTTTAGAATTCCATGCAAAGCTTAGGACAACTCCTTGAAAATATATATGTGTAAATATCCTATTGGTGTCAAAATAAAAAAAAACATTGGCTTTTATTTAACTCTTGGTTTTATGAAAACACGCTTAAAATTCTAAAAATATGTATTATTCTATGGTCATTTAATAGGCAAACCTTAGTGAATTGAAAGTAAGATCTTAATAATATTCTTCTTATTAATTGGGTAAAATATATGTATAAATCCAACGATTTATTTATTTTGACTGTTTTATTACAAAATGTAATTAATCTGCAGTATAAATGAGAAAACTCTTTTACCATTTAAGTCATTTTACTAAATAACATGGTATTAGTTGTTAGTCATATACTACCAATACTTATATATTTTTGAAACTATCTTACATGAAAAATACAGCTTATTAGAATTGTAAGAAAAATATTATTACTTTTATATTCTTAAGATAAATTGTTATCATTTATTTCAGAGAACTATCCATACATAGAAATGAAGCTAGCACAGCAAAGGCTAATAGAGTTTGGAATTGTACGCGGTTACATAGACTCTAACTTCAACCAAGAAACTCACGACCGCTTGCTCTTCACCCGGCTCAACAAGCCTATGGGAGATCCTTCGTGGAGAGAATGAACGTCTCAACATACGCTGGTAATTATCATCCTTACGGTATTATATTCGACAAAACGCACGCTTTGATCAATGTCTGAATAATTTATTTGGTTTAAATAAGCGTCCTTGCAAAACTAGACTCATGGAAATGGTATTTTTTCTGCGAGGGGTTTATTTCTCCACGGGTCCCAGTTACGATCTGCCAGCACAGGCAGAGTCTGAAAGTGTTTCCTTATCAGACGAGGCTTTTGCCTCTGGCCGTACCTTATTAACTCCATCACGACCTGCAACACCTCCTCATTTGGAAACATCTCTGAAATCAAATTCATCTCAATCAATATAACCGAGGAATATTTTTAACAAAGGGCTACTTTACTTTCATGTTTCAGTTTTTATCTGCTTATTTTAAGCTCAGTAAATTTTACTGCCATCTCACGGCAATTATCATTATACATAAAACTATAAATCCTCAGATATTAGTATTATCAAATATAAATATTAAATATTAGTGTTATCTTGATTTCACAATTTTCTATATCTTTATGACCTGTCGGATGTTTCATTAGATTATGAGTTTTGCTGTCAGATTTTTGGGATGAAGTGTTATAAAAAGTAGTCAATCCTACAGTTTCAAGTTTACCAAATACCGGAGAATTAGGAGTCCCCTGCTAGACCGGATAAATAGTCTTCCTGCGGAATAACTCTAAAACTATCGGAAAGGAATAAAGAGGACGGAAAAGGCTATGGAAAGTCTAATGAATTCATAGATAAATAAATCGAATCTCCACACAAATCCAAATCTTGACTTGGGCCAAGGAATATCCTAAAAGGATTTAAAACCCAGTTCGACAAACTCCCTCCTTTCGTCTTCTAAACAATAAAGGAGCACCAGGAAAATATCAACCTTTTATTCGAGAATAGTCATATACGCCCTCCAAATCCCGCGGGCACGCCGAGTAAGAGTCCATCCTCCAGGACACACGGCGCGGGCGCGAAGGAGATAAACTTCTCCAAAGTGTTCTGGTCAGACTGGGTGTATACTGTTCAGGCTAATCAGAGTGACAAAGAGGGACTAAGTTTGGAAGCCTTCACTCTGGTTAAGGACCAGGACTTACCAGGAATGTGGCAGATGAGTTTTAACGCACAGATTTTCAATCTACGAACTTAAGAACCAGTCACACAGAAGGCAATTAGAGCCTCACTTTTCAATTTTTTAATGTTTCTAAACATTTTAATATTTTTCTCTTTAACTAGCAAGTTCGGCCTATCTTGGTGGGAAATTAAAGTTGTCGGCTTAAAAAACTATAACAATGAATAATAGTGAATAGAATAATATTCCATTTGGTTATTTAATCAATTTGTAATTTTATTTTATTTACAGTATTGTATGAAAATATCACTTTTATTAAGTGAGTAGTTTTCAAGTTATGATTAATTATAATTATAATTCAAGTTTTCCGGGTCGTAAAACCTAATATTGTTTAAATATGTGGTAATTTAGTGGGTGCAATATACGTTTGGTTTTAACCCTGAAGTTCTGAATCATAAAACCAATAATATGTTAAAATTAAAATCAATCATTAAAACCATTCTAGTTTTATTTATTTCAATCATGCATGTAATAACCTAATTGTGATCTGTTCCAGATATCTTGTTTTGGGCTTGCTAACCTTTGCCAAAACCTTGCCAACATTGGTTATGGCGGTCTTGGTGGCTTACGACACTATGCTTTTGTGTTCTTCTTATTTATTTATTCTGTTTGAAACTTTTAGTAATGAATCTGTCATTTGTCTATACATGGGTCTATTGAACGCAATATACCTGTTACAATATATTTTACTGATTCCACATTATTGTTTTATTTAAAGCGATTTCTATTTTGTGATTGTGAAAGGAGCAATCTTCTTATTTTCTTCTGAAAACTATCTTAATAAAACATTACTTATCGGCTGTTTGAATACGATCATATTGATCACTGGAATATTATACTAAATATCTAAGCATTTATAATTTAGTTTTACTAATCTATGTAATTAGGTTAACTAGTAAGTTGCGAAATATCGGCCTTGGATAATTGTTTTCCTTTAAACTAAAAATAAAAATTTATGAAATCGTAAGGAATGACCATTGATTTTCATACTGAAATTATATGAGTAGTTTCACAGGATCACTGTAAATTAATATCAAGAACGTGATAATTATTTTATCAGTAAAATAAAAACATTTTGAGGAGAAATACTTTTAGAGAATTGAACATTTAATTAGGCTAAATGCTCATTAAAGTATTATAATTAAAAAGTATAAATAAGAAAGTACTTGTATTTAAGTATTTAGTTCGTGTAAAACATATATTACGTGTTAAATGTCTCTTTTTAAAACGGTAATAATGTAAAATATAGATTAGAGTAAATAATGTAAATGTTGAAATACCACATATTCAACCTTATACAGTATGGTTCACTTACTGCGTTTATAGCGTCCTATGTAGCAGACGTCAAATATCTCGTCTTCTATTTCAGAGTACTGCTTATACGTTTCAGTTGAAGCAGTATGCCATCCACGGCCTTCGTAAATGGTGAGGTCCTTTGTGATGTAGAAACTGAAAAAAATCCAAATTCATAATGTTTACCTTAAACAGTAAGAGCCACTGGCCCAGAATAACTCTTGGAAGTTATTGTTTTATGCTAAAAATGAACAGAAGATTCTTTCTCGTTCCTGGTAGATTTGACCCACTCATGTAAAAAGGAAACTATGTTAGGGTATCTGACATCGGGCAGTCAGAGTGGTAGAAGCAAGAGCGACAACAGTCTCCGCCAACGTGCGACTTCATACCTTCTAGCTTTGCGTCAATGCTACGGTGCTACGGGACGACATTGCTAAGATAGTATAACGAGCATTGTACTTAGTGTAAAGGTTAAGAAGAACCCTGTTGTTGATCACAGGAAACGTTAAATGATAAAGCATACCTTCGCGCATTGAGGATCGTCTATCGTGTAAGAGGATACATTCACGATTATTATTATTGCGAAACCAATTCTGACTTTAGATTATTAATTATAAGTCTTAAAAATAATCAACCTATAAAAGTGTCATTTAAGTATATTTATTATAGTTCGTATACCTACTTATACTGTATGTCTGGCATGCCCTGCTCGAACATGTCTCTTCTCTGAAGAGTCCTCATGGCTTCCATGCATTCTGTCTTGTTTTTGCAAGTCTTGGTATTGGACCAGATGAACATCCAAATCCGAAGCGGGGTCTTGAGGGGTTTTTCATATTTTGGTGGCAGAGCACCCCATGTTTCTCTTGTGTAAATATTTAGAGGAACATCAGGTTCCTCGTACCTGAATGGATTTTGCTTTTAACTCTGAACTTGTTTAAAGACAAGAACATGAAAAAGGTATCTTTCGAATGTATCTCAATTTATCAAATTAATGAACTAATAATTAAAATATAATGATATATAGCTTAAGGATGATTTTATTGTTTCATAAAGAAAATAAAAATAAATATATTTCAAAAGGTATAAATATTGGTGAGCTAAATATAAGTTTTTCATCTCAAGCACATTATTTCTTATTATATATTGATGAAATTGATAATTTTGAGCTTTCAGGAGAATATTTTTACTATAATTCTTCAAAAAAGATAGGCGGTCGAGCCATAATAACTGGAGTTTAGAAAGATAGAGGAAGTTTCAATTACAAAAAGAGCACAATAGGGCAAATAAGGACTGTTATATCTATCGTGACAAAAGAAATGATTTATATATAAATCATAACCAGAAAGAAGGAAAACATTAATATTATTTGTCATTATTATCATTAATATATCATGACATATCATACACAGTACAATTAAAATGATGTTGAAGTACATAGCTGTAAATGAAAAAAAATCTCCGTTAAAACAGCTTAAACAAAATATTATTCAGGACAGACTTATTACTACTTTTATTATGTTTATTAAAAAATGCTGGAAATAAGAATGCAACGATAAAGTGCTATCGTAAGACAGGCAGTACTACTGTACTCTTGAGTTCCCTTAAGAAACATTTAAGATAAGGAGAAATCGTAGCACTGTGCAACCTTCCCCGATGGCTTCTCTGATTTATAAACATTTCCTTTACATTGCTTTTGTACGTGTTATTATTGTTCATGATACTATGTACACTGAGTATTAGTATATATATATACACCAGTTAAATTTGTTAAACACTTCACTGCATGCAACGATACGCGTTAAAAATTTGTATTAAGAAAAAATATTCTTTTCTATTAGGATGACAAGCCTACAAGGGATTCAATTAAATATAACTTTTCATAGTTTTAGCATACACCTTAAACGAAATAGTATTACAAAATAAAACAGTACAGAACTTTCAGATAAAATACGAAACTCGAAAAGGCAACATTTAATACCTTAACCTGATGCCATTTAGTTCTGACTGACAGTTTGATTGTCCCTCCTATAATCAATCAAAAGCTGCTACCTGCTCCTACTTACAGTTGACCCTGTAGCAAAAGCTCGCCCTTGAACCTGACGTGCACGACCAGCGTTTTTCCTGGTATTGGTGACGAATCGTTTAACTCGCATTGAAGCTTCATATATGCATATATTTACCATTTACTCCTGGTAGGAAAGTTGATGTGTATTTAATTTAAAATGATCAGCTTGCTGCAGTAGTGTCTTAACGCTTTATGGTTGATTTTTGTGTCATATTTTTGGAACCCTAATAAATAAATATAAATCATGAAATTTTAATCAAAATCGTTCGAGTGAAGTTTGCATTTTTCACATTTTAGGGGGTTTAAGAGGTAAAATAAAGTTAAAAAAGAAAACATATTGAAATGAACTGGACATACAGCCAAAGTGCACCTGTGTACCGAATTTCATAGAAATCAGGCGATCAGTGTAGTCTGGAGGTCTGTATTCGGACAGACAGAAAACATTTTCAAAACCACTTTTATGCAGGCAGTTTCATAGCGGATCAACCATATCCACTCTCAACTCATTTGACAATTTTAACGAAAACAATACTTTCTCCATATACTATGTACACAGAGAGAAAGTATAAAAGAAAGAGGTTTTCATTAATAGAAACTGATAGAAAAATTAATTAAGATACTTAAGAAAATTAATAGAGGAATTACAAAAATTTGTTAGTTACTTGACTAAATATTTCTTTGGAAGAAAAGTATTTTTCTTCTTATTAACCTCCTCAAGGTTTTCAAACTCAGTTTCAGGTTCTAATATATCCATCTTCCATATCTGTGTAATATACCTACAAAAGTGAAAACCAAAATATATCACTCGTATTTATGTTTGTAAGGTGAAAGAGTGTTCAAAACTCAGATATTAAGTTCAATTGTATACCTTATTAGTCACCATGAACTTAATAAATCGTGAATTTTATAAAAATATACACTAAACACAGTTATAAATTCACTATAGCCTATAACCAACTTGTTGAGTACTTTTCACGCAGAGTGAAAAGTAAAAAGTTTTGAAGATAAATTATTTATTTAATTATCATTACAATATGTGCATTTTATTCATAAATAACCCCATTCATTTGACGGTTAAAGCTACACATTACAATAGGTCATTTAATCTCAGAGCACAACATAATACCAAATCACAGTACCGTCAAGGATAATACACACAGCTGTCATGAGCAAACATTGTATTAACATCTGTCATATTTTAATACAGAGCAATAAACAAGTTAATTGTGAACAGGCTACTCCTTACTCTGTGTGTATGTTTCAAATAAAATAGTTAATTAAAATATTATTTTAAAATTAGTTACATATAAATAAATCCATATCAAAAGAGAACTTGTGATTGTATTCAATCATAGTTAATTAAAATTTAATGTAACAAATGCTGCACTAGATAGTACCAGCATTTCATATTAACTTTGATATGAGTTTTTACAGCAACATTATGTGAGGAAACGGTTCGCATCCTAGCGGGCGACACGGAGCTGGCCCATAACTTCTTGAGTTTACTTCCGTGGAACATCGTAAACAAACATTATTAAAGCTGAAATCCCAGAAGTGGGAATCTTGGTGGCAAATATCAATTTAGTAATACAAATATAACATCCAGATTTGCGACTTTCATATTAACTAAGACTGATGAACATGATAAATTAATTGAGTAACAAAGCATTAAACATGGTAACAATTATTCTAAGAAAAGGTCAAACAAAAGAGTATCTTTTTAAGAAAAATAAAAAGCATCAATTGTAACAAAAAGTATCTGGGATATTAGACGGATATTTCTAAGGATTAAGAAACATACATTGTTATCATGTAACAATCCCAGAAGATTATTAAGTACTGTATTTAAATCAATTTAAGAGGCTCGCGAATACAAAGTATTTTAAATTAACTAATATTTAATGTATGTATATTCGTATTATTCAAAATATATTTACTCCAATTATGCAGATAAAACTTAGTTTAAAACTTTGTAGTAAATGCATTACAACGGAACCGTGAAGGTTTTGACTGTGAAAAGCTGTGTAATTCACTCCAGCCAGTAAATATATATACAATTATTTGTATAATGTCGAGACCGCAGTGGTCTTAACAACTCAGTTATATGATTTATTTCGTTGAACAAAACTACGTACCTACAGATTTGCCAATAGTAGGCTATACCGTGAAGTTCATTGTGATTACGATTTATTAAGATAAATTAAAAGTCTATCTACATTATGAAGAGAGTATCTTTGTGAATAAAAACTCACAAATATATAAAAATAAACTTCTGCATGGTGGGATTCTCATATCTTTTTATTTAATTTGCAGTTTTAAGCTTACTACTTATCTTACTTTATTACTACTTACTCTAAGCTCAAATACAGTAAATTAAAATATATAAAATTAAACTTTATATTTAATAACGAATTAATATAATTAAAAACTTGAATATTTTTTTAATAACAACGAAAATTATGTATATAATAATCTTGTAGTTTACGTACTTTGGTATTAGGAAGAAATGTCACTAAATCTGTTCAAAAGTAATTGTGCGTTACAAGCTCACTCATGAAACTTCCCACTCCAATATGAGTTTGGGAGATATGGAGAGTTTTATGTTTTTAGATAAGTCTTCGATTGCAGAGAAACTGATTGCTCCATCAAACACTTTTACTCGCAAAATATAAAAATTGTGTTTCTTTTTAGAAAGTTTTATTTAGTGCAAACATGTTAAAATATTTTTATTTCTTATAATAATATAGGTCAAATAGATTTTGGTGATACACATTTTAGAATATTTATTTTAACAATACCAAAAAAACAATGTTTGAGCGCGAGTGTGAGTGTGTAGGTTTTTTATTTTTTCATTTTCAGAAAGAAAATACAAAACTATTATTGAAAATATAAACATTATATAAACTGATATTTTCAATAATTGTTCTGTATTAATCATCAAGTCAAGTATTTGATAGTACTGTATATTTCAACCGATTAACGCCAAAAGTCATACTATTGCTCACAAACATTTTTACTTACGATGTATTTGATTTATTTATTGTTTCACAATTTATTTTGTTGTATATCAACTACGTTTGCTGTTCCACATTAATTGTTATTTAAACTTAGCTTTATATTTGACATTGAATTATGTGAACAATTTACAATAGAGTTGTACTAAATCGGAAAAGCCACATTTGAATAATTTCCTTCACGTTATATCCATTTTGTTTTATCACCAAATAGCGAACAATTCTAAATATATAACTTAAAAGGCGAAGGATAATAATAGGTACAAATTTATATGTACAAAATAATTTATTGTTTCACCTTGGTCGCCGGAAATACCTGATATCGAGGTAGTTGTGCCTGAAGCCATACATACAGAGGGCATCCCTTACATGCATCACGTCTAACGGTGGGAATCTGTCTGCAAAGTGACAAGAGTGTGAGTGTCAACAGTGTCTCTGGTGCAAGCTGTAGCCTACGTTTTGTGGTTTACTACAGCGCCACAACAGTTGTTGAGTAGCAATAATATTGGCAAACAATTATATGTTTTTCTAGGTCTAAAAATGTATGCAAAAAGTTCAAAGTCATAATTTAAATCTCAATTGCTAAGATAGAAGGCATCAGTAAAACTGTATATGTATAACTTGTATATTACTACAGTTCCTAAACAACATTATACGGTATTGTTAAATAAAGCAAGCTATAAATTTATTGTAACACGATTAAATATATATAAAACAATTTTGAAACTTTCCGGGAACTCTATTATACATAGGTAACTATTGAAGAACTATTGTTAAATAGACATTAGTAAATTCAATGGCATGATAAATTACAACTTTATTCATTGCTTTATTTATACCTGACACAGAATTAAGGACAGGATTGCTCAAGAGTAGACAATAGGGCTAAGGTCACTACAACAATTGCCAAGTTATTGGCCGTATAAATGTAATAAAAGCCAAATAAAGAGCAATGTTTTTGTTCATGACTAGCGGCTTGGCAATTTTCTTTTATTTCACCTTAGTAAACTGTTTGTTGTTTTTAATAATGCTGTTTGTATTGAACATTTTATTTTTATTTTTTATTTCCAAAGTTTTGATCCATGTGTTTATATTCATTATTATATGGTTTATTGGTTATATGGTCTATCGTTGGTATTACAATAGTACAAAAAAAGTGAAATAGCCACGTTAAAAGTAATTCAACTTCATAATATTTCCCTTTCGTCTTAACCTAATTATTATAATTAACATGAAAACCCAAAAATATAGTAAAAAGTGTAGCAGGGTATAATTATTACAAGATATAAAGTGTGCCTTTTAGGCTCTTTGGCCAGCGTAACAATAATTTTTCTACTCCATTTACTGTTAGTTTTTCTTACCTAGTTCATCTACTCCCAAGTAAGCGATCTCCAACATTTTCCCCTTCCTGTCTTCATACTTCTCCCAGTCAACATCGGGTTCTATGTCCCAGCCTCTGCCTTCATATACATTCAAGTCATCCCCAATCATGAAACTAAAGAAAATCAATCTCAGTTTGTCACTTATTCTTATTTTAGGTTTTGTTTAACTGTTTAAAAAATAATAAATAAACCTTTAACTGAAGAGATAAAACAAGAAGACGCCTAATTTACAAAGTCAATTTTTATTATACTAATACGAGTCAATGGTTATTGAAATCTGTTAGGTTAAAATTGAGAGAAAACCACCTGTTTAAAAAATGAGGTCATAAAGCAAACGTATTCTTAGTGGGGCTTTCAATATGCCAATTAAATTTGATCACCGATGTTCTAATAATGATATAATCAATAATAACTATTCTTATTATGTTAGCCTTCCAATCACTTCAGTTAAATAAGATAGCTAAAATACCTTGCATCATGTGATTGTTGACGTAGATTATAAACTATTGAAGTTTCACCTCTCATGTGTACAGGGCGTCAAGTTCATTTAATGAAATTCGTTAATTTACACATAAACCATAACGTAACCAACATAAACAACTAGAAAACAAACACGACGACAACGAAAATTTGCTACACATTTTTGTTTACACGAATTTGTTTGCGCAAACATATTCATCGGTGCTCAATGCGTGCGAGGAGCTAATCTAAACTTCTTTTCGTCAGCTGTAACTAATATCATAGACCAACTACAGTCTATGCAGACTAACTTGAAAGTGATGTCCGGGAGACCCTGGTCCATCTGATCCTGCTGCAGCTTGCGGCACGCCGCCTTGCAGTCCTCGTAGTTGTAGCAGGGGTCGGTCATGGTGAAGGTGAACACCACGTACGGCGTGGGGTGCGCCAACGGTCGCAGAGCACCGCGACCCTCCGTCTCCGCCCGGGGCGCCGCCCCCCACTCCTCCCGCGGAACTATGCGCTTCAGGTAGTCGATGCATCTATAATGCGCCACAGATCCCGGATTTGGAGTGAGAACTACAGGGTGTTGCTACGACAGTTGGAAACACTTATATTAGAACCTTCAACACGATGTTTAAGGAACTCTTATACAAGTGCAATACGGTGTTCGGCACCTCTAACATCTAGAGTCAGAACAACCGCCTGGAGTAATCGTGGACTAAAGCTAATGCAGTGATCATCCTGAACCATAGCCAGGTGTAACATAAAAATTCATCATAGAGAACTCGTAAAGGATATTTAAAAATATCATTGACTTACAGGAGAAGAGATTAGGTAAAATCTATAAACAGAGGTGGCGATAATGCTAAGTATAGTTAAAAGATCACTCGCAGAAAGACCTGCAGAAGGTCACCACTTTTATTGAAACTTAAATAACGAGTAAACTTTTTAACTTCTGTAATTATTCAAACTCATACCTTTCTAACCAAATCAAAATACTTTGTATTATCAAAGCCACTTGATTTATTCGTCATCTTCTTGCAATATCAATCTCTTATATGTTTCCAACCAATGCTTCTTATGTCTTGAACCCATACTTAGATGGTAATTAAAACCTTATTTTTTCATTCTCATCTATCATGAAATTATCTCTATTATCAACGATGATAAAGTGTAAAGTGCGCAAATTATAATATTCTGTAAGCTTATGTAATTTTGTAGGCACAAAAATGTTTTACTAAATAAAATCAAACAGTTTTTTATTGAAAAAACACACATATTGCACATATTACACACATATTATTGTGTGTTTATGCATATTGCATAAACACACAAATACACATATTGCATTTACAATCAATTGACGTATTCAAAAACCTCAAATGGGTATAATACCTGTGCGTGGGTCGTGTTCCGCCCTGGCTGCTTACATAATAATGATAAAAAATAAAATTATAAACTGAAAAATCTTGCCAAAGAATAGTAACAAAACTAAAAGTATTAGCAATTGAATAAAACTAATCTACAATATGAAAACTAAAAAAAATAAAATTAACCTTAAATAATACTACGAATACTAAAATACTACGGTTGAGTCTATTTTACAGTCATTAGATAATAGTTCTGTGCTTGAAATGTAAGTTTATGTGTTTAATGAAGGGGCATTTTGACATGTATGCACATATTGATGACCAAAATCTGAAATCCATGAAAAGAAAATACTGCAGTATTGCACTGAAATGTGAACTGGTGTAATATATTGCTGGGATACAAATATGTAATAAAATTACAAATTTAATTAAATATAAAAATATCTAAATGATATAAAATAAAGTTTTAATAAATATTTAAACTGCTAGAATAACTTAAAATTAAAATTACCTTAGTAATCATACTAAATTTCTGATTGAGTCATTTTTACACTCATTAGATAATATATTTGATAAATAATTTATTTTTTTTTCATATAGTATTTTAATTTTGACATGAATATGTCTTAGCTCTGGGAAGGGGTGTAGGCAATCTGAAAGATGAAAATTTGAAACAGTTTTCTATAGAAACTGCTAGAGCTATTGTATTGATTGTTTAATATAGTACCTGGTGACTGAGCTTTGCTTGAATAGAATAGGACATGTACAGTGTTATATAAGTTAATTACCAAATTTAACAAATTTGTTATTAAATACAAGCCCAGTTTATATGGTTTAAATATAACATATTTAAAACATATTAATTAATAATACATAAACACTTTTTTACTAATTTTCATATACTCTGGACAAAAATGCAGTTTCCCAGGTCGGTTATCAACATCGATCTCATTACCGGGATAGATGATCCAGATCACGTGATTCGGCACGTGAATCCTACGCTCTAGCGCTGAGCTACGGCGTCTGATTAGCTTAAGTGTCGTTTAAGGACTTTTAGCCAACCTCAAAATTGTTTAAACTGATCATATACTATTTATTTAATTATTCATGCAGTTATTATTAGCCTGTGATCAACTGATTTTGTTAGAAACGGAACGAGGATTGAAAAGCAAAAGGGAAATTTAATTTACACCAATTTGTACACCTATTAATTGGTAGGTTACAGTGGCTTCAGGCGATATAATGGATAAGTTTTCTATCAAAACACGAACAACTTTGGAAATACTTTTCTCTGCTTTTATTTCACACAGTTATTTTACCCTTTAGTTTTGACAAATTGTTTACTAATTTGATAATTGTTCATTTATTACATTACATAAAATAAATATTTATGCAAAACCTCTATTCATATATTGTTCACCATCATCTTCAATTAACAGTTATGAAGAGATGTTTGATTTGTATTGTTAACAATTGATTCTCCATAAGCATGGTGTTACTTTTTAAAATTTTTATTTAATACTAGCTGACCCGGCGAACTTCGTAACGCCTCACAGTAAACACATGTTAACTTTAAGATTGGCCATGTTCTGAAGTCGAATAGCAATACGGCTTCATTGTAAAAGGTTATATATTCTGGGTCGCTGTATAGTGCATAACAATACTGAAACGATAAAACATATTAATATCATTCCCATAAAACAAATAAATCTGAGTGGATTAATTCACAATTTTCAAACCCAATCCAAACCCAAACGAAACCTAACTGTAATACGGCTTTTATAGGAAAGATATACAATAGCTGATTATTATAATAAACGTAATAATACAAACATTGTAATTATCATATAAACACGTGACTTTAATCAGACAGAAAATAAAAATAAAAATATATAATCCCCCAAAACCGTTAACTATTAACGTGGTGAATAAAGCTGTTCATTTTTTACAGTACACATTTACTTCATAGTTTAACATTAATGAATGATTCAGATGGCATTGAATAGTAAAGCATACGGTATTGCTAATGGAAAGTAAACCAATCAGCTGTAGCTAAGAAATCAAATGTTTTCATTGTAGACAATTTGTAAACAAACTTACTCTCCATAAGGTTAACATTAGAAATTTAAAACGCCATAAAATGGAAACTTATGGGGTCCCCCGTAAAATGGAAACTAAAACCTTCCCGGACACATATAGAGCAACTTCCTAAAATTTCATGGCGATCGGATGAGTAGTTTGGCAACGCATAAAGGACATACAGACAGACAGACATACATTCAATTTTCTATATAGAGATTACAAGAAACCCGAGATTTTTCTGGACTTTAGACTTATCTAGAACTTATTTGCTAAGAAATTCGTTAGAGTAGTTTTCGAGATCCTTCTGCATGTATATATACATGCATTATATATATATATATATATATATATATATATATATATATATACCTAGCTCGTATTATATTATTGGATAAGAATAAAATCAGCCGCTTAGAACAATTGAAAACATTACCTTTAGCCATATCCATGATCTAACCTATAACTCACAGAGAAGTAGGCCTAAATACAAATATTTTTATATCAAATAATCGTAATACATACATTCATATGGACTAATGAAATAAAAATAATACATAATACGAATGCATAATAATACAAATTGGAATCATTATTACATTTAACGAGAATAACTTTTTATGGATCATTTTAAGACATGTTTAACGATATCTCATGTTGAATACTGAATAAAAGATAAACAAGACGTGACACTTCTAGAGACACAAGGCCTTTGGAGTACATTTAATGAGATTAAAAGAAATGAGAAAAGATTTCATACAAATCATCTACAACAATGGAAACACCTCAATTACAGAAAGGTTCATGTTTTTTTATTTTCTATACGATTTTTATAAATGTGGTATCATTATACTTTTCTTTAAATGATCTACAGGAAGTTATTCTTTTGATATTTTATCAAAATTTACATTTCATAGCTATTTCCATTTCATTTAACATTTTATAAACTGGGCGCTCTTTTAAATCTTTTAGGTTGGAATAATTTTACATTTTTTATTATCGATCTTTACTATTTTTTTATGTACTCCAATGTAATGTGTTTCACAATGTAGTGCATTTTTTGACGGCCAAAATTTCCCTATATGGTAGTCAACCTACGTTTCTTAAAAAACAACCTATATTTTTTATAGTTAAATCCATTCTGGGACGTTTTTACACCTCAGTAAGTTTTTATATCAACTCGTTTTTTGGAGATATTGAAAAATATGTACATGATCTTGTCTTATGCTATCGCTTTCCTAAATGGCCGAAACACTATTTATTACTTGTAGAACACTCTATATTTTATGATATTTTCAGTCAGTAACATATTTAGGTTTTTTTTATTCTTGAGTATTTATTTCTTAATTTAATGATTGCATACTAGTCACCAAAATATATTGTAATTCAGAAGGCCTAGACAAATAAAGAAAATAGTCAGTTGCATTCAACTCTACAATTAATTCCAATTAGTTTAGTGACAGTTTTCGCTGCTACAATACTATAAGTAGTGACAGGTGATAGTAAATAACGATGAAGATTAGTGATAATAACCTCATATTTCTAAGAATTTCCAAAAACAAAGTAATGTTTCTCTTTAAAGTTTACAGTAAGATGCAAAGTTTAAAACATACCAAGGGTGATAGTTAACAAACATCTTAATTTTGCTAACTTTGTCTCTCTGAATCCTATAAACAGTGAGATATCACAAATAACTAAGGTTTAAAAAATCTCAAAATCATCTTTACGAACCAAACTACCATACAATATAGGGTATTCTGTGAATAAATAGCATTTTGATGCCAAATTTGAAAATGGTAGTTATTGACATAAATTTAGAAACCAAGGGAATATGTGGCCGTTAAAAGTTAACTCGCGGATGTTTCATTTACAAAATGAAACATCCCCAGCCTTTCTATGAGGACTACGGTAATCGCTCTAACTTCCAATGGGGAATTCGCTAATATTTAGAGGTGTAGACAATAATGCGATATTGATAAATAATTATTACTTTATTTTCTTTGATCAAATGGGTTTCATTGGTCCCATACGTCAATACGGTCAATCTTGCAGTTGTCATCCATATATCCTTGCTCAATTCCGTAATCTATCAAATCCTCTCTAAGGTCGAGAATTTCCACGCAGTAAAAATTCCGGTCAACTACAAACAACAAACATAATAAGCAAATTTATTTATATAACAATTTCAAATAAAGCTGTAATTACCTCTGTAAGGCACAGTGCTCATGGAGGGTGACAGGTCGAGACAGGTGCACGTGTGACTTGCTCGGATACGGTTCATGGTCTTCAGGGGGGGGTCAAATTGTTTACTTCAGTATATACATTATCTACTGATAAGGACATAATTTTTACTGCTGTTACGTATTCGTAGCCAAATCATCAGTTGTGAACATATGCAGGAAATAATTTAAATAAAATGAGTTATAAAGGGATATTATGAGAAAATCATAATTTTTACTACTAGGTACTTTTTTCTTGATTCTTTACAGTACTTACTTGACCCTCCATTACGAATAGTGAGCTAGCTAACCTTTATTTTATTGAGATTGAGTATTTTTTAAGTTTGTTCGGTATTTGAATGAACTATTCAGGACGAAATGTCTTGTTCCTGTAAGGCAAATGGTTTTAAGTTATTTTGATTTCGGTTATATCTCCCATGTCTTTGCGATATCTAAACTATGGATATCTACTTCTACCAAAAATATAACACTAAAGGTTTACTCACGTCCTGCACCCTTCAATCCCATGTACCCTATGGAGAGAAGCTTGCCATCGTACTCCCTCTGTTTATCATCTAGCAGGGTGGGCTTATAGAACCACCCTCTACCTTCATACACCCTCAGATCGCCACCTATTATGAAACTGAATATATGACTGTTATTTAAAAAATAAAGAAACAAACTGCTCGGTAAAATGAAACATAATTCTATAACCTTTCAATAAATCCAAGAGGATGTTCACACACTAAAATAATTCATTTATATAGATAATGAATAAGTTAACCACACAACAACACCATGTAGGTATGTAGTTATAGTACGTCTACAGTGGAACTTAAACAATTAAAGGGGTAATTTTGCGATTGAATCATTAGTCTGTGCGCGTGGCTCTGACGCTACAAGCCGTTCTATAAAGTGGGCTTGCTCACTCTCCATTATGCTTGTCTACAGTATTTTCAGCTGAAATAAACAAATTAACCCACCAAACTGAAAAACTTAAATATTTATATTCTTTTAAGCTATAAAGTTCAAAGTTCTAAAAGCCACGAGCACAGACTAAAGGCGCCATCTATAGGTTTTCGGGAATGATTTCATATTTACACAGTATTTAAGTCAAACAACAACCAATTAAGCACTTATATTAATATGATATTAATCTCTTGCAATAACGGGTCAACTTAAAATATTATTTTGAAAAATATATTGTTGGATATACTTCAATAATTTATTTTATAAGAATTCCTTAACAAAACCAGATGTGTTATATTGTTTATATATTCAGGGTGATCAACTCAAGGAGGCCACCATTGGGATATCGGAAACTAAGATTTAGAGAGAACACTAAATAAGGAACGTTTCTTAATTTTTTTTAAGTGAAGAAATATTAATTTCGTTTTTCAAAAAATGGCCGCCATTTTCCAAAATTGCGGTCAACTTCTTATTTTCAAAGGAAACCCCTGTTTTTATTACGGATTTGGATATAAAATGGAATTTTAAGACTTTTATACTCTTTTGATAAGCTGTCTTCTTTTTATAAGTGTAGTATTGAAATAGTTTATGATATTTTTGGTGATAGGTATTTTAGAAATCGAAATATTGTATTTATCTTTTCAATAGTACTTTTATTTCAGTGTCTGTAAATGTTGAAGCACACATCTATAATAATGATTTATTATTATAGTGTATTGAAATGAGAATTTCCTAAATTATTAGTGCTACAAGTAGCCAAATTGTGATGTTATATAAAAAAGTATCAAGATTAAAAAGTCTTTAAACTATGATGAAAAATAAAAATCCATATTCAATATTGGGGTTTCCATAAGAAATTTCTACGTTTAAATTTTGAAAGTGGTATTGTGAATAACGAAATTAATATTTTGATCGCCTCGATAGTTTTCTCTACATCTTACAGTTTCCAATATCCCAATGGTGGCTTCCTTGAGTTCATCACGTGAATTTCTGAAACTTTCAGTGCTCCTAGTTATAAAAGGTCAAGCTTATCAAAAGAAGACCAAGAGTAAAAAAGTCTTAAAATTCCATGTTATATCCAAATCCGTAATTAAAACAGGGGTTCTTCCTAGAAAATTCGAAGTTGACCGCAATTTAGCAAAATGGCGGCCATGTTTTGAAAAACGGAATGAATATTTTTTATCACTTAAAAAAATAAGGAATGTTCCCCATTTAACGTTTTCTCCAAATCTGACAGTTTCCAATATCCCAATGGTGGTCTCCTTGAGTTTATCACCCTATATATATATATATGAATACATTCTGAAATACAGGAGCCATAAACACTTACTTGTAAGCAATATCAGGAAGTCCTTTGACTAGCATGTGATATTTCTGAAGATCTTTGATGTTTTTCAAACACGCCCTTTTCGATATACATGGATCAGTTTCAGAGAATTTGTATATGAAATAGTCTATCGGGTGGTCCAACAGAGGGAGCTTCTCCGTGGCCTCCACGGCGCCCCACTCCAGCCTCGAGACGAAGCTGAAGTTGTAGGGCTTGGGGGGCGGCCTCTCCAGCTTGGGCATGGTCGCAGGGCGGAGCCCCGACATCCCTGACATACCGTCAGTATACTAATGCAAGACTATCAAGTTATTCCCCATACAGGGATTGGATTGGAGATCATTCTATAGGTACTGTTTCTATAGTAACTGTACAATAGTATTAATTTTCTCGTCAAGTTTATGGAATGAGTTATAGAATATTTTAATGAAAACCTGTTGAATAAAGAATAGTTGGAAAACCAGGCGCCCTTTCGGGGCGCCTGGTTTTTTGTAAAATTCAGTACAATAATAAAAATATGATATTTAATTATAAAACGTATTAAAAAGCTAATGTATATTATTTTGAAAACTCATGAATCCATTTTTAATTTTTATAGAAAGTAGTTAAAACATTTGTGATTTCATACATAAGATTTATAATATCCAAGAGACCTATTTATATTTTTATCATACTGATATACTTAGTGTTATGACGTTAGCTTACTGTTGACATTCACCAAACAAAATACGCACAACTAATAAGCACACAAATAGCACAACATAGAAAACAATATTTATTTCACATGTTTCTCTCTTCAAATCCCAAAACTTCCAGATTGTAATCTCAAACGTATGCTTTATGAATGTTTTCCTGGGACTTTAAATCAACTTCATCCACATTTTTAATCTTATCATATCTGACGTTAATGAGGTTTGTTAAATATCTGACACCGAACATTCAAAGCCTCCCCACTCTTATGTACAAGATCATATTATTGCACAATTTTGCTGGGGATCTAGCCACTTTAAAAGATCTAGGTTACCAGTATAATGTGGAATTTACTTCTTCTGTTTTCTTACACTCCTATATTATTACTTAACCTTTTCTCTTTGGTCATAATATTTCACAGATTACTGAACAACTACATTTCATTACGTTGAATGCAATCGATAGTAGCTTACATTCACATTTATAAAAGAATTTTCGTTCGTAAAAGTTTATTTGTTTGCACACTGTAGACTCGTAACTCGCGGGTCTGCACTACAAAGCGGGAGTGCTAGATATTCACTAGAGCGTCAATTACTGCATATCGAGTACAATTTTTTATTGGCATATGACATTTTAACATGGTTGATTCTTTTATATTGTACAAACCTTTACACTAATGAAATCTTTGAGGTAACATTTATTGCCTTATGTCGTTTCTTAGAATACGTGTCTATTTCAATTTCAAAAAAAGGGTTAAAAAGTGAAAAAGTTAATCACATTGATATCGTCTTTATATATATATGTATATATAATTAGTTGCATCAGCCATTGCAGGCTATGCGTTAAACTTAAAATGTTTATTTTCCACTTCCAGTAACCAGCTCTCTCATTGGAAATATTAAATCTTAGCCCTATTTAGGAGAGGTTTACTTAATAATTCATGAGGTTACATGTACTCGTACAGAGGAGTGAAGGACAGTGTCAGTGATAATAAATATCATACATCCGTATATATCACACGGACGTATTGTATTACGTAAGGGGGCCTGGACCATCTACTTGCTTCGCTCGCTGGTCCAGGCTCCCTTACACTTATCGTAATTAGTACGAGTTGTCGGCATTAACCCACAACGGAAAATCAAACACTTATCAAAGCCTTATTATATATTATTTATTATTATTATTTACTATATTATATTTATACTATATTATATACTATATTATTATTATACTATATTATTTACTATATTTATTATTTATTTATTATTATTATTTACGTCTTATTATATATTAAAAATGTTTCGTACATCATTTTAAGCTTTAGCTACAAAGAAGCAGGATCCTATATGTGATTTGAAGGATCCACCACATCGGTACTCCAACTGAGTTGGAGTGCAGTCAATTTACTAATAGTTGTTGGCAGATATAATCTTTATAAATAATTTTAAGTATAGATATCACCACTTCACTACAGATATTTTGGTTTTCTCGGTCCGCTAGGTCGTTTTTCGTTAGGCCAGCAGAGCCCAAAAACCTTCCTTTTTATGTTTTTTATAATCTATCTATAATATAAAAATGGATCGCAAAATGTGTTGGTAAGCGCATAACTCAACAACGCCTGGACCAATTTGGCCAATTCTTTTTTTAAGATGTTCGTTGAAGTCCAAGGATGGTTCTTACGGCGAGAAAAAATTGAATAATTGCCGGGAAACCCTAAAAACAGCCCTTTTAAAAAGGATCCCATATACTATGGAACCAGAACTTTGTTTACATTATAAATATTTTATTTTCAACAGCTGATTGCTATACTATATCTGTTAGTTGAAGATATACACGACAGATTGAAGCACTTGCATTTGTTTATGTTTTTTTTTATTTTGTTTACATTTGTTTTTTTGGTTATGCGAGTGACTTAACAGTTTACATTTTTAACTGTGACTTCTTATTGCACATTTTGATACTGTGTTACGTTATTTTAGTTTATAATGGTATGGACTTTTACACTCACTTTCCCTACACTGCCATTAACTCTATTCTAAATACTAAGGACTGCCGACAACAACCACGGGGGCCTGGGGGAGCCCCAGCTAGCAAAGCTATAATTTGAGAGACAAATCAATGAGTAGTAAAATAATTTGTTTTTGTTTAGATTTTTGTTTTAAGGATATGCGAGTTACTAAAAAGTTTAACTGTACATTTTAACTGTATACACTTTTACTTGGTCAGGTGATCTGTATTTCTTATTATTGATTTTAACCTTATTGCCTCGGTAATAAAAAGATTTAAGGAAACGTGAAAATAAATTGATAATAAATAATTTATTTTGCAGAATACTTTTTATGGCATGCCTCCTAAAAAAGCCAATATTGGTAGAAGAACCAAAAACGCACTTAGAGCTGCTGAAACATCTGGAGAAACAGAAGCACGCTTGGAAGCTGTACGAATAAGGGCATCGTCTTCAAGAGCTGTAGAGCCCCCTGCAGAGCGAGAAGCACTACTCGGAGACCTACGTGGACGAGCTTTGACGTCAAGAGCTACAGAAACACCTGCAGAGCGAGAAGCACGACTAGGAGACCTGCGTGGACGAGCTTTGACGTCAAGAGCTACAGAAACACCTGCAGAGCGAGAAGCACTACTCGGAGACCTGTGTGGACGAGCTTCGACGTCAAGAGCTAAAGAAACACCTGCAGAGCGTTAGCACGACTCGGAGACCTGTGTGGACGAGCTTCGACGTCAAGAGCTACAGAAACACCTGCAGAGCGAGAAGCACGACTCGGAGACCTGTGTGGATGAGCTACAGAAACACCTGGTTCTGTAGCTCTTGACGTCGAAGCTCTGCAAGTGCAGAGCGAGAAGCACGACTCGGAGACCTGCGTGGACGAGCTTCGACGTCAAGAGCTACAGAAACACCTGCAGAGCGAGAAGCACGACTCGGAGACCTACGTGGACGAGCTTCGACGTCAAGAGCTACAGAAACACCTGCAGAGCGAGAAGCACGACTCGGAGACCTGTGTGGACGAGCTTCGACTTCAAGAGCTACAGAAACACCTGCAGAGCGAGAAGCACGACTCGGAGACCTGCGTGGACGAGCTTCGACGTCAAGAGCGACAGAAACACTTGCAGAGCGAAATGCTCGACGTGACGTTGAACGCATAAATTTTTTCTACAAATGTTTTTATTACTTTATTTTGGTATATTAATGAAAAATTAAAAGCGAGACAACGTTCGCCGGGGTAAGCTAGTTTTTAATAAAAACCTTTGGTACCAGATTCTGTGTAGTAATATTATAGAACGAACACGATTATTCTCGTAAAAATTGTCCGATCAAGACCAAATTTGGTACAGACGTGTATTCCTACATTTGCTCGGACGAGTTTGTAATCCAGGTAATCGGAAAGGATAGTTTGGGGGGTTTTGAACTAAAAAATTGATTTTTTTGCGACTAGAACAGATATATTCAAAAATCTAAACACAGTAGGTTGTATTATGGGGCTCCAATGTTAATGTAATGGAGGATAAAGAAAAATTTATATTTCACTTACCAATCAATAATTTTAATTTAACTTGGTATTTACCTTCACGCAGTTGAGATCTATCCATTTATTTTCCGTTTATTTTTCTCAAGATGAAAGTCTTGAAATACTTTATAGTAAAAAAAAACAATAAATATGGGAGAAGTTATATTATATTTTAAATCAAAACCAACGTATTGCATTTGTATTGGTTTGCATTGACATTTTACATTTTTTGACTTTATTTCCTTTTTTCCCAATAGTTATATATATATCCGGTTTGAGTCTTTAAGAATCCAAAACAAAAATACGTTATGGACACTGTATACCTTATTCTAAACATAATTCAATTACTCTTAGAGGGAGGAAAGCCAGGTAAATACCCTCACCTATAAGAATAATTATAACTAAATTTAGCATTTTAAGTTGTGTGTGAAGGATGTATGGCAAATATTTTCAAAATAACGCATTTCCATTTAAAGTTCAAATAGAATACGTAAGTGATTACTCGTATAGAAATGTGTTATTTTGAATAGTATAAGTGTTTTATAGTGTTATAGTGTATAGTGTTTTTAAGTTCATTTAAAAAAAAAGTATGTATAAATTCACACAATTAACTTTTCGAAGATAGTAAATACTATCTTCGTAAAGGGTAATTCCAAAAATCATTTGTGTTTAACCTAATGGGTATAAAGGCAGACCAAGCAATGAAATATTACGGTTGGGTTTTTGGCATTTCTGATAAACTTGTTTTATGACTTCCTTTGTCTTTTTACAATTTTATCATGGCAACTATATAAATAATACCCCCGTTGCAGCAGATACGTATTAGCAAATTTCCAAATCAATGATATAATAATATGTGACAAGTTTTATAAATATATGTCGATAAATATTAAAGTTATTTGCCAATTATCCATAATATTAACATGGGAAAGAGTATGCGGGTTTCTTGCTGTGAGCAACATTGAAAGTCAGCATTTCTAGCATAAACAATCTTTATTTTAAACATTTATACCAAGATTCACCAACATCTGTCCATAAACAAAGGAATTTTACTACTCTTCATATTATTAACATGGGAATTAGTATGCAGGTTAACTGCCAGGATAAACACATAAACTATTATTGTTTAGCATAAGTGGATAGATCTCAACCATATAAAACTGTATATCAAGCTCTATAAAAATATAGAGTAATAAGTGAAATATACGTTTTTTCTTACTCTACATAAGATTAAAATTGGAGCCCCAAAATACAACGCACTGAATTTAAATATTGATATCTCGGTAACCGTTCCAGGTAGAGCAAAACTTGAACTATCTAAATTGTGTAGTTTTTTGAGCAGAAATACACGTCTGTACCAAACTTTGTCTCGATAAGACTATTTTTATGAGATTTATGGTGTCCACACACACACACACACACACACACACACACACACACACACACACACACACACACACACACACACACACACACGCACACACACACACACACACCACACACACGCACACACACACACCACACACACACACACACACACACATATATATATATATTTATTTATTTATATTTATAATTTTAGACGACAATTTTTTGGGTCTCTAGGCACCTCAAAACTTTTCCGTTTTCAGATGAAAAAAATAACATGGTCTCCAGCTTACTTCTTGCCGTGAGACCCACAGTGATAGCTTCTTCCTTATGGGAAATTCCCTAACAAGGGAATGTTGTTTAGTCATTGGTTGTCGTTCTGGATGTTAATCATGATAAGTTTGGTAACTATTTTCTGTCTATACTTTGGTCTAAAGGAAAACATAATGCTTTGATTGGATGAAAATATAATTAACGTAAAAGACATTAGACGTTATTTGTAATATAAACAATTTTATCGTGCGTTTTTTATCTGTGATATAAGCATATTAGTATTAGGGAATTAAATGAATTATACTGGATAATATTAGACATATTTCCAATTAGTTATACATCGTACAAAGAGTTTTCTATCATAATTCGACTTTTCACAAAAGTAAAATTTTTAAAGGTTGTTTAAAACAGCTATAAAGAGTTTTAACCACGAATCTTAATTTTTTTAATTTTCATTGTTATACATCGCATTACATAAGTATAATATTATGGTACACTAATATACAGTTAAAACAAAATTAGTTTTTAGCGTTCATTACTTTATAATTACAGGCTTGATATTTTCAAGATATTATCTCAAATGACACAAGCTGTAAGACTGTTGTGCAGTTGTTAATATGAACAGCTCAGTCCCACGGAGGCTCGGGGAAGTCTTGCTTGTACTCCTCGTCTCTCGTAGCCGGATCGTCCAAGGGGTTATAATTGCCTTGCTTGTCCCTGAGGATGTGGATGTGGTCTTCCCAGAAGGTGGTTATGTTTATATGTTCGTGTAACAATCCCGGTATTTTCTTGGCCCAAAATATGAGATCACATCCCACTTGTATTAGATCCTGGCTGAGGTCCTTATCTGAAAATAAAAGTTTCATCTCACAAAAATCTTTTCACAAGAGCAGTTAATTAAGTCACCAAAAAATTATATGTAAAACGGAAGTACTTTGCTACTTTCAGATGGGCTCAGTGGCTAACCAAAATACCAAAATACGGGTGCTAAATCAGCTTTTAGAGTAATCGTTCTGAATGATGACCATGAGGGGAGCGCGCTGGTCTAGGGGTTAGAGCGCGGGGCTTTGGTGCCCAAGGTCCCGGGTTCAAATCCCGCCAATCACCAATGGCTTTTCGCTATGTGATAATGCCGCAACCCACACAGGGGTGCGCAAAAAGCCGCTACGGCTGAAGTGCCTTGGGAGAAATCCGCCCCTTTCAGTAAAAAAAAAAAAAAATGATGACCATGATTACTAAACCAAAACCTGTGATAGCTTGGCTTAATATTTTTTACCGTACCCTATTTTACAGACGAATACTTTTACAGCAATCAATCTGGTTAAAACAGTTCCGCATTTTATGGGGAAAAATTGGAATTCCCTTGATAAATCTCTTATTTTAATCTACAAAAACTATTAAAATATTCGTACATGTGCAGCTTATCCAGTTTACATATTATTATCCCATTAAATATTTACGAGTAGTAGGAAAATACATATTTTGCCTCTAGAAAATATATCGTCATTACTTTAGTTTATAAAGCAAATTTCTTGTACTTATTTAAAAATATACAATACATAGCTAACGTGTTCTAAATACGACGGAAGGGCCTGAGGGATACAAGAAAATACAAGGTTACCTCCATGGATCGTCTTACAAGGTAACCTAATGGTTATTATTCACAATGATTATTATTACACAAGAAAATAATACAATTTTATATACTTATTATTCATTAATTAATGTTATAAAACTTATTTTGTAACAGGTACTTAACTTCGTAAAGACATGTACATTTGATCACAATTAAGTGGAATGGTGAACTACAACGGGACACGGAGTTTATCTGTTTGTGAGCCATCGTGGGGCTAAAAATGAAAAGAGATGACTTGTTATGAGATGTTATGATGTAAAGAGATGATGTTATGTTACAATTGTTCACAGTATAATAAGATGGAGGATGAAAATTTATGTTAAGTCATAAAGTATAATAGGAAGTAATTTATACGATTGAACTTTATGATACACTACAAACAAGCTTTGGCAGCTTCATTGTTAAATAAATGAGCTTATCAATGTTTAAGCACCAAATAATACGGTAGCAACATTTTGCTGTGACAGGTCATAAGAAAATCATAATAATTTACTTTCAAAATCCCCAATGTATGCAATATCTACACTCCTGTTCGCAGTTTCATAATCTTCAGAGTTTTTATCCGCTTCAATGTCCCAGCCTCTCCCTTCGTATACGGCCCCGTCACTCGAGATGTAAAAGCTAAAACATTACGGTATTTTAAACTATTATTACAGTAATTGTATTGATGTGAACACGTAATTACGCACTTAGTAAATCTTAGGCAAGCCTTACTTTTTAACAGAACAAATCACGTCCAGTAGTTTGTCGTAAAATTCCTTCCAGAAATTTGTCCTTTATTTCCATAATTCATTGAGATGGAAGTATATTAATCCTGGAACGTGATTAAAACTTGAATAGGAACATTTAATATTAAACAAATATTGCCAATAATTAGAAAAATGTGGATCGTGATGAGTTTTTGCTCTTCATATTGAGAATGTTAAAAATTGATTGTTCAAGAAACACCCAACCACAGACAAATGGCCATCACTAACAAGGCAATAAACAACTATATAGTTTTTAAAACAGGTTAAGGTTTTATTACAATTTTATGATGAAAAGTTTGATGGCTGTAGCTAATATGTTTAGATATACTTTCTAACAAAGTGGATTACTTGTATTGTTTATTAAGAAAGTTTGACAGTCGATATTTTTTGTTGTTTCAACAAATTACACAATTTACTGTTAATACTGTTCAGTTACAGTTTACTAATAATACTTCAATAGTGTTGGTTAAGGCATAACTTACTTGAATTGAATATCATCAAACTCTTCCATGTCCAGTTTTTGCCTCTCTTGTAAAAATCGAACACATTCCTCACGAGAGTTACATTCTTCGGTTTTTGTGTGAAGAAACATTGCTATTTGTATTGGTTTATGCATAGGTTTCATATCTGGAATTTTGGGGGGCAAGGCCCCCCATTCGGCTCTTGGTACAACCGGATACGGTTGGACGGGATCCGGGGGCCTGCATATAAACTATTCTCAATAATGGTGTTTTTAAATGATATGAAATCATATTACTTTGAATGTGCTTTATAAAAATTGATAAACAATTTCCAGAAATGAAATGATTTTTAGTGAAGCTATTGAATTTAGGTCTATATTGTTGTGTAAAGTACTGCAAACCATCATGTTTGTAGTAAAAATACCCTCTAATATTTTCCTTGGATGGACTGACTCAACTACCTAGTTTAAAAAAAAATATTTTAAATGGCATTGACAAAAAAGTATTTCTTACAGGTGTTTTGAAGTTTTTAAATAACTGTATTTAATTAAATATTCAATTTTATGGTTATTAGATGTAGACTGTTTTTGCTGAAACCAAGTTTCTAAAACTAATAGCTTTTCTGTGCTGGGGAAACCTATCTTGTGACATCGCTGCTAGTGAGCCTTATCGATCACTTGTTTCAAGTTTATTGTCACTAAAAACAACCATGTAATGATTTTAAATTGATAATAATTTTAATAAATTTTAAATAAATGTATACTTTTAATGTAGTAAATTAAAAATTAGTATTATTACAAAAATATCACGAAAATACATTTCGACTACGTCAATGATATTAAATTTTTATGGCAAAATATACGAAAAATGAGACTTTTTCAGATGCGTGTCTACCCGTACAGTTCAATGTATGCAGTCGATGTAGTTCAATACAGCAATAAATTATAATAAAATTCAACAACTACCCAGCCCACATTGGACCTGTACCAAAAGGTTTTTAACAATATTTAACAACTACCCATCCCATATATCATGGACCTATATCATCAGCTTGTAACGCACTTCATCAAATACCCAGCCCACATTGGACCTGTACCAAAAGGTTTTTAACAATATTTAACAACTATACATCCCACATTGGACTTGCACAAAAAGTTTGTAACAATAATCAACAACTACACAGCCCATATTGGATCTATACCAACAGCTTTAAACACGATTCAACAACTAAACAGCCACAGCCCACATTGGAGCTGTACCAAGGTTTGTAACAATATTCAACACCTACCTAGTTAAATTGAACCACTACCAACAGCTTTTAACACAACTCAACAACCATGAGATGAAATCATAATTAGAAAAAGCAATATGATGGCGCTATGAGTAATCGAGGACTTAAATTTACGACAATTTAATTAATTGTAATTATTAGCGCATTTCCCTAAAGATTATAGCTATTACCGTGGTCATAATGACAAACGTATGACTAATTTGTTCTTGTCCCCAGATCTGTGTTTGTGTTTATGTGGGATTTTGCGTATGTCTCGTTCCTCGGGACATCAAACTTCTTAAGCATTCCCATGTTATTATTATTGTGAAATAATAAATTTATATATTTTAACTATTAATTTATTTATTTAAAATGGTTTCCATCCTAATGGTTAATAACTAAAATCAATTAGAATTTGTTTAGTATAACAGTTTGTTTAGTATGAAAAATTGATTTTCGATCCGGACTTTTGTTATCGGTTTGCAAGGAGTTGTAAATCGGGTTTTGATAAAAACTAGGATATAGTAACCTATGTATCGTATATACATTTTTTTACAAAAGAATTACTAATAACTCATCAAAGCATTCTCAGCTACTTACTTATCTGTAACCTCAAACTTCTTTTTTAGAAAGTCGATGTAGGATTCCCCATAAGGATCTTGAAATGGATCATAATCGAAATCGTCCGCTGTGGGCTTATCCATTGTGCTATAACGAAACTGTGAAGTATAATCTAATTTATCTGATATTTTTATGGAGCTATTTATTATTATATAGGATAACTTTTACCACGAATATTGAACTATTCCTAACCTTGTAGTAATCATTATTCGGGCCTATATAATGCACAAGTTCTTATTCGGGATAGCAATTTTTAGCAAATTTCCCATAGGAAAGAGGCTATTACCGTCGGTCTCATTGACTTAAGCCCAGAACTATGCTATTTTTCGTCTTTAGGTGGCCAGAGACCAAAAACAATAGTCGTTAAAATTTATATATACGTGTGTGTGTATGTGTGTGTGTGTGTGTGTGTGTGTGTGTGTGTGTGTGTGTGTGTGTGTGTGTGTGTGTGTGTGTGTGTGTGTGTGTGTGTGTGTGTGTGTGTGTGAACACGATAGCTCTCGTAAAAATGGTCCGAATTTTCCTAAATTTACTCGGACGAATTCGTAAACTAGACATATAGGTCAATGGGAAATGATAGTTGGGGGGCTTTGTACTCAAAAATTGGGTTTTTGCGTTTTTCTTTTGTAAATCAAACAATTTTTGTATTTCCTTTCACTTTTTTAATCATCTCAGAAAACTACACGATTTAGTTCCTTAAAGTTTTTTTCCTATTTTCAACGGTTATCGAGATATTAGGAAATATAAACACAGTACTTTGCATTTTGGGGCTTCAATGTTAACCTTTTAAGGAATAAGGAAAAATTAATATTCCATTTTTTAACCTATATATTTAGATGAAACTTTATATTTGGCCTTATGTGGTTGAAATCCATACATTTATGCTTAAAAATCATAGTTTATGTGTTTATCTTGCCAGTTTACTAGCATTCTCTTTTCCCATGTTCATCATATAGAGAATAGGTCAACTCCTTTATTTGTGGACAGATGTTGATGAAACTTGGTATAAAATGGTCAAAATAAAAATAGTTTATGCTAGAAATTCCTACTTTCAGTGTTCCTCACAGCAGAAAATCTGCATACTCTTTCCTATGTTAATCCTATGGAGAATAGGCAAATAACCAACTCTCATATTTATCGACAGATATTTATAAAACTTGTCGTATATTATTATATTATTGATTTGGAAAATCGCTGAGTACGCAGATCAGCTGCGACGAGGGTATTTTATATTTATAGGAGTTAATTACATTGGGAAAATCGCGTTCATAGTCAGCTTATTGATGAACACTGTAAATGTAACGTTACAATGTTGTACATCTCAGTCTTTCAAAATATATATAATACAGATGTGAACAAATGAACATACAAAATAAATTAAAAGAAAAACAATAAAATTATTGTTAAAAGTATTTGTCTATGTAGACAAGAACTCGCCAATATAATATGTTATTTTTTAAGAGAATCATTTTCAATTGTTGTTTAAATTTTGACAAGTCTGTAAAAATATTTAATGTTAATATGGACTATGTAATATTGTCATTTAATGAGTGTAACTATCTACAATAAACTAGGTTAGATTATTGAGTCCTGTTTCAGCTTGAATACTTTGAAATGGGGATGTATTTTCCGAAGGTAGATCTGTAAAATAATATTTACCTTAGATGTAAAAACGTTGGGTCAAACTTTGAACTGATGAATTGGAGCTTTTCACTTTATTCTCTACATCTTAAACGTCTTCATAGAATAATATTATTGAAACAGGAATTACTCTTTTCATAGAGTAAATTTTTTTGAGAGTATTCTATATAATCTATGACCTTTATAATCTCTACCTTATCTTTTAAGCGATATATCCATTTCCAAAAATTTATTATTTCAGACGCATCAACTAACTATATTTACTTCCATTAAACAATCCATTGACATTTTAAAAGGTAACCAAGCAAATTGATATATGTTTTTAAGTTTTTTTACATTCAAATAATTGTATGGTACTACATTATATTGTATTAGACACTTGCTATTAAAATCTATTTTAGGACTTTTAAGCAAATAATAACTGTTGTCAACATATTTGTTTTAAGCAATTCTATTGTATGATATTAACACTTATAAACGTTAAAACTATAATTTTTAACGAAAATAGCGTTATAAAATATTTGAAATTAATTTTCCCGTCTGTTTCTCTTTCACAAATCCCATGACCACACCGATAGTCGATAATCCAATTCTATGAAGTTTTGTCCTAGGATGCACTATGGTACTATCTGCAGAATTATTTTATGTTTTTGTATTGATATTACGTTATTAAGTTTTATATCTCATTAATAAAAACAATAATTAAATAACTACAAGTGGGTATACATTAAATTATTCCTATTTTCACAATCGGTAATTTTAATTTTTCGAATTTAACTGTAGAATTATAATTACTCTTTTTTATAGTTATGGTAATGAGGTATAGAGTATAAACAGGCAACAGGGGATTGCAATGGCTGACACATCAGTCACTGATGGCATCGGTCCAAATAGCTCAGATAAACCTTTTATGACTGACGATCGATAGCTTGATTAAATCACTTAAATATAATATTTGCGGAACAATCACTGTTCATTTTACTAAAAGGTTACGTTATTATTCACATTATTAACTTACTAAACTATCCCGTATTTCTTTTTCACTTTATCTAAACTAAAATCTTCCAGATCTTTATCTTCTGCGGCATACATTCGCACATAGTTGATTGGATGTTGTATATATCTCTTATTGACTCCTTCTACAGCCAAAATCCGCAATGCCACCATGGTGTCGGGGCCGGGTTCTTCCCCTGTAACCGAGTCACTACAATAAAACTAAATTAACTTTACCACGCTACTGAACCAGTTAATAGTATTATAAAGTAGAACTTAGATACATTCTTAATTCAGTTTAATTTTTGTGGTGAATTATATAGTTTTTGGAACTCATTAATGTGACATGTGACAAAAAGTTAAAATAGGTTTGTGTTTATTTCAATCTCAATTTTATGCAGCTACTAGCTTAGGCTTAATATTGAGAGTCATACGTTAATCTTAGGTTTATAAATTTTGCTCAGAGAATAAAATACAATCGAAGCTTGATATGTCAAATTCAGGCTCCTGTTACTCTAAATGATGTATAATAAAGGTGTATCAGAAAACTCGCCTTGCATGTTCTCGATAAACGCGATCGTTAGACTGTTGAATTTGTAGGGGTTGTGCCTGGGATCGTTCCAGTTAGCTGCTACGTCCCAGCCTAAGCCCTCGTAGATGTGACCATCGTTGCCCACCAGCCAACTGTACACATTCATCATGTACTCTCCGTGAAGGTAAAGTGTTGACACTAAAGGAGGTACTAATAAAACGAATAATTTCAAATATTATTTATATACCGGGTAACTATTTTATGTGCTGAAATTTTTAGTTGTTTAATATATATATAATAAACTATAATGACGATCATATTAAGTAGTCGACTGCTATTCAGAACCGAAGCGGTAATATTCAGACTGCCTTGTCCACCATGTTACCTTCGACAAGCAGCACAAAAGTCATAGGTTCATCAAACTTAGTAATCGTTGCCTGCTTCCAGGTGACAAATGAGTTGTAGATGGACCTAGTATGTTTTATGGCTCTTTATAACCATTGTACTGCGTTACAAAGTTATTTCGTGTTTATTAAATGCGCGTAATGTTGGAACTTATCGTGATGATACTGAATATGCTATCCATACTTGTACTTGATGTCGGGCAGGTCCTCCTCGTACATGTTGATGGTCTGGATCATCAACATCCTCCGCTTGCACTCATCGACAGTGGTGCAGGGAGGCGTGTTGGTGTAGGTGAGCACCACGAAGGGCAGAGGTTGCTGGTAGTTGAGCTTGTCCATCTCCACGCGCGCCACTCTCGCGCCCCACTCCTTCCTCGACACGTATGTGAACTTGTCGATCGCCGGCGTTCTTCTCAGCACACCCTTATATTTATCCGCCAGATCCGTCATATGGTATAGAACTAATTTAGTTTATATTTTGAATAGTTAATATAATAATCACGGATTAATACCGGATCACTTGACAGCGATTCAACTAAAAAACTTCAAATATCCGCACGTCATATTGAGAATGTTATGTTGATGTTTTAAAACTCATATTTGTGTAGAATAAAATACATGTCTTGTATTCCGACCAGACGTGTTATCTAGTCAACTCTAATTTTTAATGATACCTGTATCAGTTACACAAAGATAAGTACATACATAGCTATAAGATATAGCTATTGTATGCTGTTGCAATATTATTAACCTGATAACTTTAAATTATGAAAAAGATTGTTTATGCCCTAGGTATAGGGCCTAGGCGTCACTGAATAATTAAATAAACGCTCAATTTAATGACTGATTACTCTTTATAAAGAATTGTCTCTGTAAAGAATGTCACTCTTGAGGATGTTTGCATAAACATACACATAATGTCACCCTTAAAGATGGTTGCAGAAATGTACACATAATGTCACTTTTGAGGATGGTTGCATAAACATACACATAATGTCAATCTTGAGAATGGTTGCGTAAACGTACACATAATGTCACTCTTGAGGATGTATGCATAAACATACACATAATGTCACTCTTGAGGATGGTTGCATAAACGTACACATAATGTCACTCTCAAGGATGTTTGCATAAACATACACATAATGTCACCCTTAAGGATGGCCGCAAGCCACGGTGCGGTGGCTTGCGTTACCGGTGGTAAATCTTTGGTGGTGGTGTACATTATGTGTTATTTGTTAGCCACAGTGCGGTGGCTTGCGGCCCCCGAACCGCTGTACAAACTTGCGGAAATGTGCATATCGCCTCCGATGTGAAAATCTCTGGATGACTTTCAATGTACCCTCGGTAGGTCACACCAGAATTGAGCAGGTAGTCAGATGTGAGGTCCTAGACATGTCATCTCACCACCTTCACACTAGATACGCCTTCGGTGAGTCTTTTTAAGTGGTGATTCCACCAAGTATTGGCTGGCAAGATGGCGGCAGACCTCTTCATCCCTGTGAGTCAGTATGGTATACGGACAGCTCTAAGGAAAGTAAGGGAACTGGAGCTGGGATACTGGGGGTGCAAGATAAGGTAAAGCTCTGCGTTCCCATGGAAGATTTCCCCACAGTGTTCCAGACAGAGGTGGTAGCCATCATGAAATGTGCTCTGTTCAATCTCAACAGAGGTGTCAGGAACAGAAACATTACCATTTTCTTAGATAGTCAAGCCGCTCTCAAGGCTCTGGGCTCCTGTACCTTCGACTCCAAGATAGTGTGGGAATGCCGCAACGCGGTGGCAGTCATAACAACGTTACCCTTTGCTGGGTCCCAGGACACTCAGGTATTATGGGCAATGAAATGACTGATCGTCTGGCAAACGATGGTGCTTTGATCCCATTCGTGGGCCCACAACCCTTCTGTGGCATCTCCAGGGCGCATGTGGATCGAGAAATCAACACGTGGGCACGTGAGTGTCACCGCAGAAGATGGGCGGAGCTTCCCCTCCTGAGAGTAAGTAAAATGTCTCTCAGTTCTCCCTCTTCGATTATCGCAGAGGATATTCTACAGTTAGGTAGGTCCGATCTCAGACTCATTGTAGGTCTCATCACGGGACATGAACATATGAGGAAACATCTTGCTCGCATGGGATTCTTTTCTGAAGACCCAATCTGCAGGAAGTGTGGTCTGTCCAAGGAGACTGCTGATCATCTGCTGTATGACTGCACCGGGTTTGCCGGGGTGAGAGCCGCCACTCTCGGCGTCATGGAGAGGGGTTGTCACCTTCCCCGGAAGGAGCTGGTCTTGAGACTACGGCTGTTCATCAGGTTTTTAAACTTGGAGGGTCCATGGGACATTCAATCAACAGGGTTGCGCAAAGTGCCACATGGCTAACGTGCTAAAGGAACTTCGTTCCCCCCTTTGTGTAATTAGGTAATTAGGTAAAATGGCTTTCTCTTTATTCAACCCAAAAAATAATCATATTTTTGATGTACTCTTGTACATTCACCCATTGCTCATTCTAACGGTGTTTCTATGGCGCTGAGTAATGTGCAGCACTGGCATTAAACTTGCCCCATATACGTCACCTGTATTTTGCACAAGCTTGGTCAATTTTACAGATCACGTGAATGTACGTATGTGAATCACTTTACTATGTATATAGGATTTCATTGATTACAACTGTTTAAGAATTTATAGATGATACTTAATCTCGTCCATGGAAAATTAAATTATAAAAATAAATATTAACTATACTAAGTCAAATTATTATTCTGAATAAATGTGTTCAAACATGTATAAACTATGGTTTTATTTTAGCCAATGTTTCCAGAAAGTGAAAAAATTTTATACATATTAAATAGTATATAATTGTCAGTGAGGAAGAAATCGCATAGCTACAGAATATTAGTTGCTTTACAAGTCTCGCTACTGACCAAGCAATGAATATGAGAATATGATGAACGAATTTTAAACATTAAGTTTGATATACTTTAACATCATTCTCAATAGTTCCCTGTAACGTAAAAAGGAATACAGCTGGAAAGTAGTAAAGTCTTGACGGTTTCTGCACAAGTTAATTTCCCAGGAGCTTGCTAACAATTGGCACGCTCCTACAAAGATTCACTTCCAAAGTAATAGGTTTTTAGATATAGAAAGACCAATTGAAAAGGAAGGAGATCTTAAGCCTAAAGTACGATGTATCTCGAATTGCAAAATACTGTAAACTTAGGTATCCGTAGAAATATATTTAATTTATTTTTAATTAATTCAATTTTACCACAATTTTTCCATCTGAATTAATTTATGAACAATACGGCACTACTCCTGGTTCAAAGGATTCATCATATAATATAAGTCTATTACATAACTGACATAAGTTACTAATGAAAAAACTTCTCATTAATTTGAACTAATAGACACTATTATTTTATAAATATCACTTTCTTTACTTTTATAATTTAAAGATACCTTTTAAATTATGTTGAATTACTTTTATTCAGTCACACTACGCTTTAAATCAAATCAAAAGTCAAGTCTTAATAGCCCAAAAATATTAGTTTACTATTTTGACACTCTATATGAGTCTAAATGATGTTAATTGGCACTATTATAGTTCACAATATAACTGAGAAAATTTTAGGTCAGTTAGTGTTTTTATTCCTCTCCATTGATAATCAGTTTTGGCAACAGTTTACATTTTTTTAGAAATATGCAAAATTATTTTCATAAACATTTTTCATTGAGTAAATTGCTAGTATAAATATACTAACCTCCGTAAATTATCATTATATATAGTATTCATTTATAAAATTTGTAAAATATATAGGTGTATGTGAAAATAATTCCAAAAAGTAAACAAGGGGTTTTACCCCCTTGTTTGTCTTTGGTCTTACTAAAGTGTCTTACTAAACTAACATACTCCCTCTTGGCTACGGATGGGTGGATGGAATTATAGGCTACAAGCTCTAAAATTCACGTAAAAAATGGTCTTGAACTGATGTAAAATGCCTAAAAATGGTTTAAATTTAAAGTTCAATACTTCAATAAATTGTAAATATTACTAAAATTATATTTTGGATATTTTTATCTCACATTAATTAATGATAAATTTAATAAAGTTCAAAACTAATAGCTTAATGCAAGTTTAAGTAATTATTTTAGATTTATCATAAAAATCTTATAAAATTACACAGTGAGACTAAATAGAGGGACCATTTCTAAGAGAGCCTAGTGGAAATACTCAAGATGCTTGTTTGTTCTTAAATTGAATGAGGACTGAATATAAGATCACTCATCAGGAAGCCAACTTGGTATTCTAGCAGCAGCTAAACATTTGCTAATTAAACCCACTTCTTTACATTTACTTGCCAGTTCTTTAACCTAGTTTAAGTTACATTAATTACGTGATCCGCTAAAAGTTTAACAGATTCACTGTTTTGAAGTAGGTAGTTAGTTTTTATCTGTTTTAGTAATTTTTTGTACGAATGTCTGAAACTGTTTTGAACAGAGTTGTTTTATTATAACTAAAAACCTTGGATGTTTTTACGCTAAGAAAACAATTTAGTTGTTTTAGCTTTTATTGAGCACTTAAATTAAAATTCAAAGCGAAATTTCCAGAAAAAGAAATTATGAACATCAACGACTTCTGTCTGTTCGGCCTAAGTAAGCCTACGATTTCAAGTGACAATAGCTTTGTAAAAGATGAATTTTTACACTTAATACTGTAAAAGGCCTTAAATTCAGTGTACAGAACTTCTATTATATCATCGTTGAATATATTTTCCTCCATTAGAAGTAATCTGTAATATGCCAACAATACTTTAATGATACGTTTATAAACTAACGATGAAACACCAAAGGTTTAGTGTTACCGGTTATACTGGTTATTGATATAGTACACACATGAGAGTGCTATACCCACATAGTCTGATTTTCGAAAGCTCAACCCTGGGAGAAATCTTAATATAGTTTTGTAATAAATCAACTATGTAATTAATCTGTCATTGTTCTTTGGAAAACTTTCTCGACGAATGTATTCTAGTGTTATTTTAGTTTAGTGTTCCTACCAACTACATAAAACTTGATACTCTTGGAATCTACGAGTTATCATCCAGCCAGTTATTTATCTTCCTGTAAATAGTTTAGCCTAAATTGATCAGATATTGGCCGCACTCCCGAAGTATGTTTCGATGATTTGAAACGACGCACCTTTTATATGAGTGTACGTTAAGTACCTCATGAACGTCCTGGTCATCAGCATCGGTTTAAGCTAGAATAAAAGTGTTATGTACCCATAAATTAAAAATTAAGGAAACTGTAAAAATCATTCTCGAGATTTGTCCTTAATCACTAAATGTGAAAGAAAAACTTCGTCAAAATAAAAATATTTTTTATTTAATATTTATATTTTATTGTATAAACTCCTACTCTTAGACATATTTAAATACATGTATATGACTGCTCAATACACACACCTTTGCTGTTTTAACACTAAATAATCTTCCAATACACCACAAACATTCCACTTTACATGACGTCATTCTCGCTAAAAGCCTCTTTTTAAAAGGATGACTGATAAGATTTCATCTATCACACTCACGTCTACAACGGTATAAAAACGGCAATAGACGAATTTATTTTTGATAACATGCCAAATAGATTCAATATTTCTATGTTAATGTTTTTAAATAGTTACCAAATAGTAAATAGTTATTAGTTAGTTACTGTGAGTTATAGTTATTTTGAGGTTTAATCAAGAATATGGAGATAGGCTAAAACAGAATGCATAAGTCTGGTCAAGAAATCGGTTATTTTTGCATTCGAAACGTGACGTAAAACTGGTGATTTCAGTATTAATTATAATATGCACGCTGTTGATTTACTTTGTGCACTCCAATTTTTCTTCAGAACACAAAATATTTTTAGAAGGATATGCAATATTAATTACTAGCTAGGTAAACATTTGTTCAAGTAGGAATAAAATTGGCAACACTGGATATAAACATCTGCCCTTTGTTCTGTTCTTCTCGAAATTCATAAAAAGACAAAGTCTACTAAAACAAGCTAATTGGCTTGGTTTATGGGTGACGCTGCATGATCGTAATAGACAAAAATGAATTTTATGCTACTTAACTAATGGATAAGTTTAATTTAATTTAACTTTGTTATTATGGAACTAACATAGTATTTTTTACTATTATTATGAAGTCCATTACAAATATGAAACATCAATACTATAGCCTATTTAATATATAAAGCCCCCTCTGCACAAAGAAACTATGAATATTCGTCTACGGCCCGTGCAGCTAAGCGACACTTGTATAAATAACTATAACCGTGAGAAAATGAAATTGGAATAACATTTTCTCGTTCCATTAAAATGACAAAATTATGTTTAAAATACCTTTATAACCCCGTCAACCCAACGCGTTTGCTCATTTCTGTGTCTTGTGTTTGGTGGTGGTGTTTTAGGTCTTCAAATCTCTTCCCAAAAAAGGCGATTTGATATTTAAGATTGCTTTGAAAATGACTAATAAGTCTTGTCAATATTTTAAAAACTAAGCTATGCATTGTCGATTGTTCACACTATAACAGATGAGGAGTTTGTGGATGGATTAAGTGGATTAGTCTTTTTGAAAATTGAATGTGCTTCATGTCTGTAAAATGTTCACATGAGGACGATCGGGAAACAGTAATTATGATTGGCGATGTTGTTTTACCAAAGATCACATAAAAAGCTTCCAGTACAATACTAAAAATATTTTTCAAACTGTTGAATTACAGTAAGATAATAATGTACTTTAATAAGGTACATTACAGTACACTTTCTTACAGTAAGGCTCAGTACAGTGAAACATAGATTTATGTTAAACAGTAAAACCAGACACTGAAATAACAATACTGTATATAAATATACTTGATTTAAATTAAATATACAAGGTGTATATGAAAGATAAAATTTTCAAACCAAAACTGCCATTACACTAGTTATACAAAAGATTTATGATTACCTGTCAGTTAAACTTTAAACTTATTTTATAATTTTTAATATTAAACAGACTAGCACAGAATTTAACATTAGTCACTTGTAAGGTATATAAGTCAGAAATTATTGTTCCCAGCTATGATAATAACTTGGGAACCTTAATTTTTCAACCCAATAGTTCTACCTAATTTTCCAAACAAAACATATATTTAATCACTGAAACTTACTTAATTGTTTATACTTGGGAGTTTATTATTTTGTTATCTCTGAACAATTAAAAACGCCTTCTGATCTGTTTCAAGCTTATTATATAACATGTAACTTGAATGAGATATACGAAATAAATATTTTCCATTATAATAAAACATTTAAGCAAATCATTTAAAAATGTTTTTACATGCCATTTATTTTTTTAACTTCTCAATGTAAAGAACCCCCCTTGCTGAATACACTATGGTGGACACATAATTAAAGTAATTTATATTTTAATTACATCAAACATCTTTTATAACGTAAATAACTTTCCAATACAAAATGTATGATATAAGGAATTAAAATTGCTTTCAGTTGGAATTTAATTTTTTAAGAGCTGGAAAAGTTTAATTTCTTGCTTCAGTGAACATAACAGTAATTGTCTGATTTCCGTCTACGTCGTTATTTAAAAATATATTTGGTTTTGTGTATTTTAATTAACTATACTACAGATCGGTTTTAAGTTCAATTTTATTTGGTCATTATTTGGTCGTTTACTTCATTTTAACTTTAATAACCATTGACATTTGATAAATAAATTTACTATCAGTTTTCCTACCCTTGCAACTCACTCATTCATACTGTATTCACCTACCTAGAAATTCTCATTCTTATTCAATATTCAAACCCTTAAACTATATTTTTCATCTGTGGGAGAGTTGAAATATTCTTTTGATTTATTTGACAAACATTTACATAAAAGGATTGCGTGGACCGATGCTTTTAGGTTTCCGATGATATTATTCTCCAACCAATTATGTTTTCCATAACCAGTGTTAACCCGAACGGACAGAACTCACATGTTATACCTGTGCATGTTATATCTACTTGAACTAAGTAGACTATACGAGTATAGTTTTATTTATTCTCAATAAAAAGTACACCCGGAATATCGGAGAGCAATATTTGTGCTATAATGAGGGACAAAGATTTATAATTTTAAGTCTTAAATTATGCTTAGACTTTTACAGCAGAGTTGATGGTTTTAAAAGAAGAAAGAAAAAAGAAACAATTTATTTCCATTAAAGCAAATAATAAAAATATTAACAATTACCACAATAATCATAAACAATTTAACTAAAATAACAATGAACAAAATCAAGACCTAAGGATAAATACATTTATTTTATACCTCTGTATTAACCGTTTCTTATGAATATTACATACAGTAAATATACACAAAGCTTAGGAATCGAAGTGAAACTAATGCAAATTATTATAAAAATGTAGTGATATATGTTTTCAATATATCAGGTGTATGGCTAATACATTATGCAATACTATAACTTGAAAAAAACATGCTGACTTAAATTGAATGGTTATGATAATTAAAAATTAAACTATGAAAATATATTGAATTTTAAAGTAATTTTAGAAGTGTTGATTTTCTATAAAACACGTTCCCTATATTACAATACAATATCCCTTTACAATACAATATGCCTTTTCGGAGTAAACTTACAGAACATTTTTTAAATGACTAAAAAATCTCTCAATTTTTACCTTCCCTCCCTATACGATAGTATAAGAAGAAAGTATTGTTTTCGTCAGGATTTTAGTATTTGAATTTCTGGTGGTTATATCCATATTGGTGCCTTTGGAATAGAAAAAAATTGTTTTTTAGAGTGATATCTGTCTTTCGTTAGAATTTTCGAATTGGAGTTTGTCGTAGATATATCCTTTTAGTGGCCCCTGAATTGAAAACTTGGTTTATAGAGTGATTTCTGTGCGTGTGTAGGCATGCGCAGAAGCCTAGAGACAAGACTATTGGTCAAATTTTCATGAAATTTGGTATGTAGGTAACAATCCACTGTATTTGGGATGGTTTTTTATGTTTTTGAATTTTTTATTTTAAGGGTATTTGACCTATAAAATAACCCCAAAGCAAGTAAAATATAATTTCTCAAAACGGCTCTAACTATTTTGATGGAAATTATATGATTTATAGTCCTTTTTGTGATAAACCAATAACACCACCCGCATTTATAAAAACACAGGGGTTTAAAAGTAGGTCGGAGTAATCAAAAGTAAAAAAAAATATTTTTTATTTTTCCATAAAAACATATTAAAATAAAGTATTATATGACCACTGCCATTGAAAACAGATTTAAAAAATAAACAAATTAATATTTCTAATTTTTCGTTTACGACTAACGGTTCCAGAGAAAAGTTAAATTCACTGTCCATGATAAACGCAGTTCTTGTCTGAGAGCAAGAAATGTTATTCTTATGGAGAATATAAAAAATCAATTTCCTCCTTATTTCCCAACTGTTGTCCATGAATCTTGGTATGCAGCGTAGCATAGCCTATCACCCTACAAAACCCACTCAAGAAAGCTTGGTGTAACGAGGGATGGTTTCCCCCATAAAATTAAATTTATTTAATTAATTTAATTTTGTTTCTCTTCTTGTTACTTTCATATATTGGATGATTATTTTTAAAACAATAAACTATTAAATATATTTATTTAGACAAACTTTATTAAATAATTTATTTTTTAAGACTGTTGTTTTAAACTAACGTTTATATTCTTCTAAGATTCCTAACATTAAAACTACGTGATTTATGAAGAGAATAATGTTGATTCATATTTTTTCGCTGCTAAAAGCTAGTGCTAATCTCAACCCCTCTTCTACCCGCTTAGAAACAAATCATTGCTACTTTATAATCCCGTCTTTGTGTTTTATATAATAAGAAACATTCTGAGTGTTTGACCCGACAAAAGTATGTATATTTAATCAATTTTTGAGCGTGTAGTAAAATAAATTTTAGTTTTACCAGAAATATATTATCTTCACAATAACTCAAGAACTATTAATTACAGATTTTTTGAGTTCAAACCATTAAGTTTTCTTCCTCAAAAACTTTTATTTTCATAATTTTATGACTAAAATTAAATTGGATACGGTGGTCCTTTGTAGTCTAGTGGTTAGACCGTTGTGCTGACGAGTTTTCTTCCTAAAAAATTTGTGATTTCATAATTTTATAACAAAAATTAGATAAGATACGTCTGTTTAAAGTTTGCGCGTTTTCATACGAATTACCTTTTTGAGTCATAGCATTAACCTTTTAAAAAAAGTATTATTTACCTAAGCATAAAGCTCTTTAAAATTCCTACAAAATGTTTTTTAAGGGGCCTAATTGTTTAAAAGCTAATTAGAATATGGGGAAAAAGTAAAATCAAATTTTTATAGAAACATGTTAACCATATCAATATACTGATACCAATGAGGTTTAAATAGGCAAAAACTTGGTTTAAATCAAGTCTTTAAAAAAATCGGTGCTGCATGGGATGAATATTAAAAATTTACACATTTTCAACGCCATTACCTATGACGCACTATAAAATTTCCGTACATTCATTTTTATATATATTTTTATAAAGCAAAGAAATTGAACCGTTTGAAGGTGATACATTGCACTGGAGCTAACTTCAATGTTCAGGAAAACTTGTAAGTCTTATCCACAAGTCAAACAAATTGCCTCCGTTTGAGCCGTAAATCACTTAACAGATTTTTTTTAAGTAAATAAAAATGAAATCCCAAATAATTTTGAAAGAATTTTAAATATGAGTATTAAAATTGTTTAGTTAACAGATTGAAGTAGCTTTTTTAAAGTTTATGATTTTTATTATACTTATTCCCTGCAATAGGCACGCGAGCTACAGTTGTAGCCCAGTGCTTTTGTTTCTCCTGTCATTCCGTTACTTATTGTTCTAGGAGGGTTAGCAAGCAGGTAGCTGCCGTTTGACATTCCTTCTACATACTCACGGTGTCATTAGTCTTGACAGACTAAGCATGTCAGCGTTGTTTGTGTTAAGGTTTTTTGAGCTACAACTGTAGCCCGTGCGACCTTAAGTGTTATGAGTGGCCAAGAACGTTGTTTGTTGTCTGAAGCTAATAGTTTGAGTGAACTTTATTCGATAGAAATAATAGAGTTAAGGTAATAATTTTTCACTTGGTAAGGCTAAGCTTAACTATCACAAGAATCATAAAACAACAGTGAATTTGAGAAAACCTTAAAAATTAAGAAAGAATGTTGCCTTCTAAAACCATACGAAGGTAAGAGTTGATATATTTAATATGTGTGTAAAATTCAATGCATCAAGAAACACTAGGTCATGAAAAATTGGCATTTTTTAATTTGCTCAACAACAATGCACAATCAAAGCTCTAAATGTGTACAACGGTAGCCTAACCAATGGGAAGGATCTCCTTGGCCAAGAAGGGAGTTCACCACAAACGTCACCTGGGATATTATTGTCCCAAAATTAGAGAAAGGGGCAAAATTTCTTGTTTGCCAGTTGAGTTTGCAGTTGAAAAAAGTAGATAAACTTCTTGGAATTAAAGATCCTCAGATAAAACGAACTCCTATTGAAGTTGTACGGTCGCTGCTACCGATGCCGAAGAGAAAAGGACAGGTCAACGAGGAAATGCTATCACAAATGTAGACACAAGATTTTCCCTAACCATCCACCTTGAAGAGTTCTTTGACTAGTGTGTGACTCGTGTGTAATGAAAACCATCAATAAAAAAGGGTAAAGCTGTACAATAGTCCATCTATGTAATTGTAACAATGATTTTTAATTTTGAAAAAAGTGTTCTTTTCCTAAAAAACATTTATTGTAGAGCCTAATGTATGAAATTCAGGTATTTTTTACACAGTTGTAAATTTAATAAGTGCATTATCAAAAGAGTAATAAATTTGTTTTATGGATCAATTCAAAGTCTTTTTTAGTTTTTAAATATCAAAGTTCGTAGTTTTCGGCGCATAAAAACAGAGAAACGCAATAATATGTTTTTGTATTCAAACAAATTATCCTGTAACATCTAGTTATTTATTTTCATAGAGAAAATCACCTACACAAGTTTATACAAAAAGTAGGATTTGAAAAAAAAATAACATTAATTAAATATAATGTACATGGGATGCATTACTAGCACGCGCGCCCTAACGTGTTACACTTGATGGCGCGCATACTGCAGGGTTTTTATTTTAACAGAATAAAAGCTTATAAAACATGAGTTCAGTTGGTAGTTGATGTCCGATGTAGGTAGCTGGTTCAGATTCTGGTAACTCCAACCAGTTTTGAACAGTACTTATACTGTCCAGTTACTATAACATCTGACTTTTAGGAAATCTAAAGACCTTAAAACTCACAACTGTAATGGTGACGTACAATTTGGAATTAAAACTTTAGAATATATCATTGGGTTGTTTGTGACTCCACATCCAAAGTTATTAAATCCTTTGGACGTAGAGAACGGGATGCTTTGTCATACAATAGTCGGGGAATACGTAATGGAGCCTTACCAGGATCTGGATCATGGTCCCATTGTAAAACTCTGTGTAAGTGAGTTATGTTAACTATTTGTGTGTGAGTTAGTTTACATTTACACACTCTTATTTATAATTGAACTCGCTTGGCTGTGGAGATACCCAGGATCGAATCAAATGAACACTAATAGTCAGAGCACTTTATTATAATACAAAATAAAGATAGTGAACACAAATTAATTGGAAGTACAAGTTTTGAGTAAAATTCCTTTCTAATTAAATGAACCAAAGAAGAAAATTTAAACTGTGTAACTGCAGGGGTCTATATTAATTACTACTCGTCATACTGAACAATTACCAACACATCATATACTATCAATCAACTAATTTACAAGACAAGCTTTAAAGAATCTATACACATCTAAGGCGTTATTAAAGTGAATCAATTATATATATTTATAGATTTGAACCTTTTCTATAGATTATTATTTAATTGAGATTATAACTTGACCATGTTTTACTATCATATCATTTTATTTATATTGTTTTAACTTGTAATAATTTAAAAGGGAATATACTTCAATCGGAAGGCTTCTCCTAATTTTTATATGTATATTTTTGTATTTATATTGATATCAAAGTTCTCTTTTGGGAAATCTTTAAATCACGAGAGGAGCTGACCTACCGGTCACCGCCGACGTAGCCCAGCCGCCTACTCCCTCGGCCCAGGTCCTTTGAACCGCTTCCGGACGTCCTCTGCGTAGGATGTGGGTCCTCGGGCCGTCAGGGTCGTCTTCTTCGGTGTCGGCGGAGTCGTCTCTCCTCGCTGTCGGCAGGGCAGATGGTGAGGTCCTCCGGATGTGGTAGGCTGGGTCGTCTTCTTGATGTTGTAGGGCTCCAACAGGCGCTTACTACGTCTCTGCTGAATTTTGCCCCTACTCGATCCAGGGCTTCCCAACCGTCACTCTTCCTAAGACTCTCTCCACACACTCCTCTCTAGCTTACAAATCCCTTCTCCCCGTCAGCTACCACGGCCACGCCTCTCTACCAATCCCAATCTTTGGTCTTGGTGATCGAAGCCTCATTGGTACTACCCCTTCCGCTTGGATCTTCAATTCACGTGAAAGGGCGTGGTGCTGACCACGAGTAAACCCGTGGTTAACTCCAGGTTATTCCCGTGGGAGAGGGTGATTTTTACAATTCTTTGTTATTAAATTTCGCCTGCGGCTGTGCCGCCGTAATTCTGTACGCCTGGAATGTTACCCGAGACGTCAAGACTTGTGGCGACGGACGTGCTTTCTTCGCACACCTTTTGCTTGTTTATTTCACTTTAAGTAATTTATAAATATTCTAATTTATGGTATTAATAAATATTCCCTGTTTTTGAAAATTTAGAAATATATATATATATGTTCTTATACAATGTCTTTATACCATTAAAAAGTTAAACAGGGGAGTTAAAGGAGAGGCCTCGTGACCAAATCCCACCAGACACAGTTAAGAGAAAACGAATCTTACTTTTCGTGTAAACCTTAATCTGAAAACCTGAATGCTTGCCATATGGACGTAAGATTGCATGGCTAAGGAAATGTACTGGGAAGTAACCAACTCAAACCGACCAATTAGTGTACTCTTAGTGTTTGGGAGAAACTGATTGGATGAGATGAGAACCAGCTCCTACAGAGAGAGTAGGACCATAAAGTAAAAATTACTGTAGGTGGCCTAAAATGCTCGACATACACAGTTCATACTGCAAATATGCAAATTTTTATATTCATGTTAATTGTTCACTGTCTGAGTGTCTGTTATGTTAGATAAATAAATGTCATACACAAACACATGTACGCCTAGTGCTTAGGTGTACTTAGTGTATAAGGTACACGTGAGTGTTAGACTTTTTATGAAGTGAAATTATAAATTTATTTGTCAGGGGGGTTGTAGGAATCCTAGGATAAACTATACTTTATGCTTAATTTATTTTAATATTTTTCAATTTAATAAACTGATTCTTGCTTATTTTGACGTATATAACCTTAGTTGGACCGTCCCTAGATCAAAAGCTTGAATAAAATAAAGTTACTTATTTTAAAAGCTTTTGAAGCTCACTAGATTAGTCATCGTCTTAACAAACAAAACTTGTAGGTAAATGAGCTAAAACTGTATAATTTCATTTGATAGTCACTCTAACAGTTAACCACTATAACAGTTTCAAAAAATAACTAATCTATGAAGACACGCAATAGTTACAAACACATAAGCAATATGTTTGGCACCTAATCAACCTATACAGTCGTATTTAACAATTCCGTAATTATGCTTTCGAGGTCTATAAGCATTATGTAAATTATTTGGTTAAATTTACATGAAAATTACTTATGATTATAGTCATTACTTTATGAGTCAAACTATTATGCTGAAAACTCATACTGAGGGAACTGTATAGCGTCGCAGTTTCCATATTTTACAAAGTTGTTGCAAGAGAGTTTTATTAGTATACCATTACGTGTATTCTTGCGTTACGACGGTGGACTTCTATCCGGGGAATGTGTTATATTTGTGTAGTTCAGAATGAGAACAAACAATTTATATGGTTTGAACCGCTCTCCTGCAAACATATAATGCACGTTTGGCAAACAACTACATATTTAGAACTGCAAACTTCTGTATACATTTGGTAAGGTTATGTTTAATGTTTTATGGCCTCAATGTATTTTTGTTTCTATAGTTTCAATCCTAGGTACTATTAGGATTACTGTTATTCAAATTCACCATACTTTGCTTCATTCAATCTGCTTTAAGAATGTTAATAGATAAGAATGGTTTGTATTTTCAAGCATTCATTGTTTACAAACATAATATTATGTTTGATTTTTTTTAAGAAAACTGTTTCAAAACTAAATTATAATTTCATAATATTTCATCAGTATAAACCATATAGACTACCTATTACAGTCAACCCTTCCTGGTATTTTTATGTGTTTGACTAACTTCCAAATTGTTTTACAGCATTGTTTTATGTAAAAAAACTAATTCATAAATATTTGATTTGAGAACAATATTATATACCTCTAAGTACGAGTTTTGTTGTTGGAATGAAATTCACATATAAAAAAGTGGGGAGTAATTTTTGACCTTTATAATAAGACCTCTTTTACCTATACTTTGACACCCCATTATCAATAGTCTTGCGTATTAAACAAGCAAAACAAAGATACAAACAAACATACAAACAAAGATACAAAGCTTATGATGGCTAAATTAGGTTCTACCTAAATTACTATGACTTTAAATCTACTAACGAATATCATATCTAACCATACTAGATTCGTTTACTCTATAATTTGGATTAAGACAAACCATAGGTCAATAACGATCACGGATGCGCTGATGACCCCGAGACTCAATGGTTTAAAATACAGCTCATCTAAGGGAGTCACCTCCTAACTACATGTGCAAACCTCTGTGTAAAGGCCTTACACATTATAACTCGATTTGTTGATTCAAAAATAGCCTGTGTTGTTTGTTTTATCATCGCTCAACAGGTAATGTATAATTATATAGAATATATACAGCTCACGAATATAGAAAAGGGGTTTTAAGGTTTGTAATATTATTTTAAAGTTTTTTTTAGTTTTAAAAGTTTAAAATTTGCGGACCAAAAATTATTTGGACTTTTCGTCAGTGTGATTTCTGGAAAGAAGAATGTGGTACTCGTGCATACTCTATACTTTTAACGTCAGAGGTATTAACATAGTATACGATTTATTGGTATTCATTTCTTGGTAGATTAGGCTTCCTGCTTTATTACCTTTGGCTATGTGATGAAAAAGTAATAGCGCCTCACTGTTTTTAATCAACCGCAAAATCTTTAGTCGCCTGTGATGCTAGGTTGAGGGGATTTTCAAATAAACGAAAAAACCAAAACAAAGGTTTTAAAATCCTCTAAATATTTTACAGATCATTTGTTTCTAGTAAATGTTACCGTAAAAAGGTTGAATGTTCTGTAACTTAATTGAGACCCTGGGGATTTAGAGAGAAAATGAATTTGGAGTGGTTTTATCACTCAATATAATTCTTACTGCCAACAGTTAATTACACAGGGGACGCCAACTGCCGAGACAAATTTATCGTCACTCTTTTAGCAAATCGGAGATTTTCAAAGGTAAATCACTTGTTAAATATCAATTTTTTAGGAACGTTTGTCAATTGCTGCATAAGAATATGATAGTTTATTTTAATAGCGAATCATTAAACTCTTATATATTTAAAATCAATTGTTTGGAAAACACCTATAGATATTTAAGAAGCGCATTTCAGTTTGTTAAACGCCTTCGTATCGAGCTATAGATTTCACCAAAAATATTTGACCGAGGAGTTATAATGAGTTTTATGAATAATAAAATCGCATTTAATTGGACAAAACATAGTACATTTTATGTCTCATGGTTAGCTATTGAAGAAATATATTATGGTTTTAAAAACAAATTTATAAATGATAAAATGTCAATACAAAATTAATTAGATAGTAGGATTATGTAGGATTTCCAATTGAAGCCTTAAATCCTCAGCTTAGTTAGTTATGCGATTATTTGTTTTCTTTCTCTTAAATCTGTGTTATTGTATTATATTAATTAAGTTTAAGTTTTAGTTAGGAAAATAGTTTACATCTTTTGACAAGAGTAAGGTAGTGAGAACATTTTCCAAAATGGAATGATACATAAAAAATAGTACTGCCAATTTTTAGCATAAAATATATAATGCTATTTTATCAAGATGCCATGGTATTCTACACCTAATCATATTGAGACATAAATGAACATTATAGAGTGCAGACTGCAGGGACAGGAATGCGTGGGGACTGTGTTCGGTTATCGCATGCTGCGTGCGGTAGCCCCAGGATCATCCTGTCCATGTATGATAACAAACTTCGTCAGAACTCCTTTAATGTCACACCCGGTTGATTTTCAAGCAAACGAAACATTTCATATTCATTCGAGTAGGACTAAATATAACTATTTGTCACTTATCGATAAAATTACGAGTGGTGTTATTGAAAAGCTAACATAAAGCTAACGTTACAATTGATCGTTTTACAAAACCTGTGAATTTAACAGGTATGGATAGTTATAACGAGGCAGTTCACAATATACTTAAATGTAGACCATATTTAGTAATTTACCCTTTATTTTTTACGGTTGAATTTATACATTATTAGTTTTACCTGATTTTTTTAAAATTTATATTAGTTTAGATTTTATAGATTTGAAGAACGAAGATTTTATAATAATTGCACAAGGAACACTAAAACATACACCGTATGACTGGCATAAAATATTGTGGTGTTTCAGTTTTCTTTCTAGGTTAAACTAATTTGTTTTAGAGTGGCTCATATTCAGTAGTGTGTCATACAATGTTGTTTCAGGAGCACAATAAATTGAAACATTCCGTTTGTAATGGAAGTAGCATGCACATGCATCCATGGAATTGAAATATATTGTATTCTCAACAACTATATTAGTATAGCAGCTTGTTGTATCAAACTAGTCTCGTCTGACTGGACGATGTTTCGCTGAAATGGAGTGAGTTTGATGCAATACTAATTATAATACGGACATTATTATTTTTGTGTCACCAAAGATCAGCATTAGACAAAGCGTCGTTCTTAGGTTTCCTCATGTTGTTGATTGTACATAATCATGAACGTTCTTCTCTATTATTTAAATCAAATCAAATAAAAAAATTGTATATTACCTTTAAATAATACAGTTTTACACGGTTTAATAAAAAAGGTTAAATAGCTCCAAGCAGGTCATTAATGATCTGTGCGCGGGACGAGCTCTTAGGTGTATAGTTACCAATAAGCTACCAACTCTACCAATAAGGCGAAAATAAAAATAATAAGTACGTGATGGATGGGAAAAAATGAAAGACCTAAATTAGCTAGAACAGCCACAAATTGTAAAATATTTAAGTTATTTGTAAAATAAAGGTAGCTGCAGAAAAAACAGAATAAATCTAATAATTAACTATAATTTAGACATTCGATGTTGAATTTAATTTTTCAGAGTAAAATATTGTCAATGTGAGTAACAGTTTTAGCGAAAGTTATAACTAACGGTTAAACAGGTGGCCAATTAATTCAAACCTTAGCATATTATCTTACAACTCCGTTACTACCAATTCTCTCCTGTCGTTCGTTAAAGCATTAAATTGCTCTTGACCCCGGGACCTCGATAGAAGTTTATTATTTCACCGCAGAACACCAAACTTTATGGGTTAGTGATACTCATCAAAATAAACAAAACAATCTAATAAACATATGTAGAATGCATTTTGAAAAAAACACATTTTTATTAGATACTGGATTTAGCTAAAAAACACACAATTTACAGTTCAGTATTTTGTATTGTCACTTTATGTCTAGCGGTTACTGACCTGGCACACCACTTTTATTTGTTTTTTTAAGTTAATAAAACTGGTAAACGTAGTACATTTTGTAATTTTAATCTTATGGATAATAGCTAAAAATAAATTACTTGCTTATTTACCTAAATATTCCTTCTAAAATAGTTATATAGTATCAAATAGTTAAGCTTAATTAATAAATCCATGAATACTTCAAATGTAATGTTTCATATGACGGCCAGGCAAAGACAAATTAACACATTAAATAACAATAGCTTTATATTGACAAGCTATATATATTAACGGTCTTATAACTAACATTGTGATACCAATTTTGTATAATATAAATAATATTATATTTTTAATGTGAATAAAGATTTAAAATATATAATGGCATTTCAAATCTGAATAACCAAAATGTCAAACAAGCTTGTGGCTTAAGCAACACAGTAGCAGAGTGCTTGATCACTTGTTTTCAACAGACATCAAAGCGTCGCCGCCTTGTTTACATGGTGTGACATTGTGCAATATTGATTCGGCCTCACATCGCCACGCGAGGGCAACTGTTAATTAATCACATCAAATGTTTTGTTGTGTCAACCTTACTGTGCTTATGGTAAAGAAAGAGGCTTGGTTCTGATTGAGAATACATGCGTCAGTTATTTCAGCTTTTAATGCATTACGCTGATAGAGTGGTATATCAGGATTTTTTAGAACCGGAAGACGTCCATTATTGATACAGCATTTCCATCGAGTATTTTATGATAGATTTACAATGGATACGATAATCCATCGTGATTTTATATTGCATCATCATGAAAAGTAAAACAGTTCATTACGACCCTAGCAGGTTAAGATGTCATTAGAGATGTCAAAAATCGCAGACAGTGAAAATTCCGCACTTTCATGTGAACTAAAATATTCAGATTTAGGGCCGATTCTCTTCGATCACTTATTATTTTTTTAAATGTTGCTTCAAACACTGGTTGTTTGTTTGAAGATCATTGTTGGTGATGGTTGGTTTATTTTATTTAGATTGTTATTGTAGACATCTTCCATCAAGATTAGCAAAACAAAGATTCACGACCTTTCGGGATCCTAAATCTAATCTGTACTCAGGAGAGCTGGAGCTTAGAACACAACAGTCACATGATTTCGGGATAAGCCTGAAAATTTTTGAAAAATGTGTGAAACAGTCAAAAGCTTGTTTTAAACGATTTTGATACCCAAACAAAAAAATCACACACAAGGAGTAAGCGGTTCTCTTTAGCTCCTGAGGATTGTGTCAAAAGGAAATACTAATACCGGAACGTATGAATCAGCTTGGATGATCGTCTCCAGCTGGAGACTTTATTAACTTGGAAGTACTAACGTGTATAATATATCGTTTATGTTTGTCGACTCGCTGTTTATATAATATGGTTAAGTGCAATAACACTCGATTAGAATAGCCCAGCAAATTTTAAAACGGTATCTGTATAATAACCTCCTTTTATTAATAACAAACTGTATATTATGGCTTAAAATATGTTAAAAAATTATATTTATGAAGTATAAAAATGGTAAACAATTTATTATAATACATTATTGTGGGAGAGAGTGGGGTATTGTCAGACTAGAAGCAACTTCAGAAATCCATGTTTTTGGAAAGATAAACAACTTCAGATGGCAACACTTACTTCAAAACATTCCTTCGTAACCCAAATGAAGGTACTGTTGTTCAGTAGCTAGTGTTCTGAGTTTGATAGGTTTCTGCCTCTTGACAGAAAAAAAGTTGGTTTTGTAAGTAATATTTAATAATAAATAGTAATGAGGTAATTTTTTAGTATTCAAGTGTAATGAACATAAGATATTGATCGATCAAATTAACTTTGGAAAGAGTTTTACATTTATTTGTTTTTGTTCAGCACACCCTAGTTGAAATAATTGTAATAACAATATTTAAATTTATACTTTCACATTTCGTTAAAAACTATGGGAAGTCCTTCAGACAAAAAATATAAATAAATGGTTTCAATGGTTAGACACATACTTTCTCCGTTAATTAAATTTAAAAAAACAACAATCTTTAATCAAATATTATATTATTATAATTTTCCCCTTCCCAGGAAAACCAAGAAATTTTGAAACAGTTTTAATGCGTGATGTGACCATACGCTGCATACCAAGTTTCCGGGAAAACGGAAGAGATATAAGGAAATATTTTTTTTAATAATCTCGATTAGAATAACATTAGGCGCTCTGAGACAACGTGCTGCGTTTAGCATAGACATTTAATTTAACTTTTCTCTGGAACAATTAGTCTTAGATTAAAAATTCAATATACCAATATATTTATTTTTTAAGCTGGTTTTAATGGCGGTAGTCAAATTACACTTCACCTCACTTGTTTTCGCGGAAAACCTAAACAAATTATTGTTTTTATATTTAAAATCTCACAATTTTTAAATCTTCTTAGAGACATGCGAAATGTGTCATATTATTTAGTACTCTATGTACTATAAGCGAATAAGTTGTTATTGACGTTTTTGAGAAGTTTTTAGGTTTTTAAGGATTTTTAGGGGTGAACTATCCCTGAAGATCGAAAATTCGAAAAAAATCCTGGAGATACAGTGAATACATACATACCAAATTTCATCTAAATCAGGCCAACGGGATATGCTTTGGCTCAGTACACATCCCGGTAAAACACACACGTGAGGACAGACATCACGTCGAAATACACTTTTTTGGATTCAGGTGACCCCAAAATGGATATACCCACTTTTAACTCAAATTTTAGAATATTGAAGAAAACAATACTTTCTCCATACAATCGCATAAGGGGAGAAAGTAAATGAAATGAAAACTGTTTATTTCAAAAAGAAAATATTTAACAAACTGGTCTTAGAAAAAGAAAACATGAAATATAGTACCCTACATGGGCAGAAGCCTGTGTGTGCCGGACGAGTTCTACAGTCAGGGAATACATAAAATTATTTAGATTATTGACTATATAAGGTACCAGTAAAATAAAATATACTACAGGAAAAAACTTAAGTTATGTAGGACACTTATAAATAAAAGACAGCTGACCATGAGAGCAATGCATGAGAAGATGGACCGGCCAGCCCTGACTCTATGATTATTAGCATGATTAAGAATGATTCCATAACACTACACGCACGCACGCACACACACACACACACACACACACACACACACACACACACACACACACACCCTAAATGAACCCGTCTTAAAAGGTGTATTTGTAATATCATGATGTTATTATATATTTATATGTATCTATATGATAGCGAACATTGTGGGAAAATTTGATGTTCCAAAAAAGGAAAGATGTTGTTTCTGTTTTAGATACTATTAAGATGGTTATAAATAATAAATAGGGCGTCAAAGCGGTTCTTGGGAGTGGGGAATCATTTAGAAGTGCTTCAATTAGGTAATTTTTAAAATATCACACTTTGGGAATTGGGATAAATAAAGATTAAGAACATGAGATGAGGCTGAAGAATATTCACGAAAGGTTTTCAGTGAGAAAAAAAGATCTAAGAGAATATTATTTATTAAAATGTGTTGTTTGGAATATTTAATAAATAACTGGAACGGACTAAACAGTCAAAAAAATTAAAAACTGGCATAATATATGACTGGTATGAACAAATTAAACTCTCCAAAAAATTGTAACACAGTTAAAATGGTGAAATAAACTGGAAGTGTTGGTGATGAAACGTCATATTGGGTTTAGAAAGTTGGAGTTTAGAAAGTTGAAAAAGTGGAGTTTACAGATTTACAGTCTTTAGAGCTATTTCCCGTAACAAATCAAACATAATTACCATTGTCCTTAGATATCTATGAAAAATTATTTCAAAAATACCGTGAGATGTGTGATCCATCCTATATTTAGATAAATGAAATCAAGTCAGAAGCCAGCCAACAACCTTCTCGAGTTTTGACCAGAAAGTGCGATGCAGGTGAGAACTGTCGTTGTTTAGAGAGAAACTCTTGTTTCAATGGTTCATTCCGTAAACGCGGCCGGTAATACTATTTCGCTAGATATGCACTTTAAGTGTCATATGGTCAATGGGGCAGCTATTGGGACTCTAGAGATAGCCCATCCATCAAGGAGGATGACACACCCTTACTTTGTTCGCGTGGTTGAGCATTCATAGAATTTACAGGGTACTCTGAAAAAGAATAATGTCTCTTATTTTCGACTATCATGAAATCCACTCATCAATTATGGATATTAACTGAGCCAGAAACAACGGTGTGCCCATCCTAGGCTGAGTCATGAATGTTGGCTAATATATTGACGTTTATTTACTTATTTTCTTGTACAATGGAAGACGAATATGTTGTCAATGTAAAATATAAAAAGTTACTAATATTGGAAAAACTCTAGAATGAGGAGGTCAATATAATTAAAAAAGTTCAATATGTGTTACATGCCTCCAAAGACTAATGTGTTTTCTCTCTCAGTTCCTTATAACATTTTATTGCTAAATAAATCAGTTTTCTCTATTATTAATTTTTTTATCGACCTTGCAGTATACCTCACAGGGGAGAGTTATTGATTCAGACAACGTAGCATGTTTGTGGACCTACACTAAAGTTGATCCATAGCGATAAACACGGCTACACACAAGTCGGTCGAGGAATATTTCATGATGAGCTCAGCGATCTCACAGGCTGATAATCCTCGTTTACGATTCGAACTAATCGGCGTGTGAATATTATTACAACCACCGCTTCAATATTAGCCTAATTTTTTTTCTTTTTAAATGACTCCTATGTATAAAACGATCTCAACACAGAAAACACTGCATACATGTATACAGCGTGATATATGAAGAAACGGAAAAGAAAAAGAGTTGAAGGACGTCAATGGACAATAGTCCATAGTCAAAATATCTTTATTCGTTATTACAAACACGTGTCTACAAGAATGACGTTAACTACATGATCAATTACTAACATTAAAATCTGTATTCTATGATATTACCTGAAAAAACTCTTGGAAGAAATAAAGAGGTATTTGTAATAAATAAATCTTTTTCAAATTTTATTTCGAAATAATAACTATTTTAGGTGGCAGACGATTTTAATATTTAACTCTAGCGTATGATGTTTTTTCAATCAATTTTAGATTATGAGGTGGATAAGAAATTTTTTTTCTATTCCTAGTTAAATAATCGTGTGAGGAACCCAAACTTGGTAGACTCAATAGGTTTTTCCTAACATTTAATACAACTTTAAATATGTACTGAGAGAAACCCGTCAGTAACCCCGATTCTTAAAACTTTCTTTTATGGAGTCGCTTTCTTTATATTAAGAATTATGCGAATTACTTGTTTTTGTAGCACTAACATTTTTTTCAATTTAGAACATTTTTTCTTCAATATAAAACCAACCCAACAAATATGAATATTTTTTAAAACTGAATTTACTAATGATTTAAATTACGTAAATACTGTGCTCTTGAATAAAGTGGTTCAAATGCCAATGTTCATCTGTATTGCTCGACTTACTTGGGAACTTTATATTTATATCATCTGCATAAAGGCATATCTTACCAGTGCTTACTATACAAGCTACTTCACATAACATATAAATAAAAAAGGTACTACAATTGAACCTTGTGGGACACCATAATTAATGCATGTTTGAATAAGTGTTAAATAACGTGTTCTACTTGTGAAAATAATCAAAAAACGTTTATAAACGTTTTTAACATAGGTTCAGAAATTCATCAATAGTGTGTAACGACTAGCGAAAGATTTCACCCGGATTTCAGTACTCCCGTTAAAATGGGACAATATTGGTTTTTTGGGAGTCAATTAAAGTGTCAAATGTAGTTTTCATGTAAAATGAGCTGGAAAATTAAATAAAGTTATGGATCTCTATGTCAAGTTCTTCTTGAGAAAACCTTAAAATGAAAAAATAGTAGCTAGAGTAACACTTTTTTATTTGCTCTGCAATAACTCTTTTATCTTAGCAATAAACAAATACTGTAACATATTTTTTCCAATCTTTAGATAATTTAATTTTGAACCAAATCATTTAACGTTTAAAATTCAATACTTAAATAAAAACGTTTGCAAAAATTTAAATTTTTATTGACCATAATATTTAAAATGGATAGAATACCATAATTTTAGAACAAAATTAACTATAATTTTTTCATCCGAGAATCATATTACTATATTTTAATAAATAATAAGTAAAATAATTTTAAACATTTTAACAGTTGAAATGAAATAAACTACAGCATAAAAATTATTTCACAAAGGATCAAAAGGATATTATTGCAAAAATTTATAAGGTAATATATTTTAATTTTTCCATAATGCCATTTAAACAAACATATTTTTTGACAAAAATGACTAAATGGTAGTGTAGTTGATAGGTATATCAGAGAGGGCCCGAAGAGTGGAAAGATGTGTTCAATATTCAACCCAGTCAGCCCTGATGTTAGCGTCGTAAAATCCTCGCCGACGCGTATAACATTTTCGTTGAAACTTGGAAACGAACTAAAAATTATAAAATATTGTATTACTTAAACATAAATCCTGAGTATCGCCACTGTGGTATGATGTGAGACCGAATGTTTACGCACGTTAAAAGGTATATCCAGATGTGCCTTGGACAAGGGTGGGGTAGATAGAGACATGGTAGGCGTGATCCATTATATGAGAAATTAAAAAAGTAGTGAGTTTGCCGCAGTGATATGTCGTTGAGTGAGATGCGGTTCAAAACACTACGTATTGGTTGAACGTGAGATGTATCACAATCAGCTGATCCGTAGCGAGTTTGCCGCAGTGATATGTCGTTGAACGTGATGCGGTTCAAAACACTACGTATTAATTGAACTTGAGATTTTGCACAATCAGCTGATCTGTAGTGAGTTTGTCGCAGTGACGTGTCGTTTAATGTGGTGAGGCTCAAAATACTACGCATTGGTTGATCGAATCGCAGTGATTTGTCGTTGAACGTGGTTCGGCTATAAAAACTACGTATTGGTTGAACGTGAGGTTTTGCACAATCACCTGATCCGTAACTGGTTTGCCGCAGTGATTTGTCGTTGAGTGTGCGGCTCAAAAAACTACGTATTGGTTGAACGTGAGGTTTTGCACAATCACCTGATCCGTAACGGGTTTGCCGCAGTGATTTGTCGTTGAGTGTGCGGCTCAAAAAAACTACGTATTGGTTGAACGTGAGGTTTTGCACAATCACCTGATCCGTAACGGGTTTGCCGCAGTGATTTGTCGTTGAGTGTGCGGCTCAAAAAACTACGTTTTGGTTGATTCACCATTTATTTCTTGACTCTGAGAACATACAGTACGGTACATAAAGTTATAGTTGTTTTTAATTTCTATTTATTTTTAGATGAATATTAGCTACTTTAACTAAGTAAACATCACTTTTCGCCCAAAACACGTTCGGTGAAACGACGAGGACCACTGCGCTACATGCAAAAACAACACGGGACAATCCGAAAACCAAGTAAGTGTTAGTGATTTTCAGTTCCATACACGGTTTACGCGTCCATACAGAGTAACTTTATCTTCCAATAAACTTATTTTCAAACCCAAGAAAACTCCATCAATTCTATTTGTGAATAAAATAATAATATAAAGCCAAGAGTAAAATGTAATACGCGAGTGAGATGCGGTTCAAAATACTACGTATTGGTTGAACGTGAGATGTATCACAATCAGCTGATCCGTAGCGAGTTTGCCGAAGTGATATGTCGTTGAACGTGATGCGGTTCAAAACACTACGTATTAATTGAACTTGAGATTTTGCACAATCAGCTGATCTGTAGTGAGTTTGTCGCAGTGACGTGTCGTTTAATGTGGTGCGGCTCAAAATACTACGCATTGGTTGATCGAATCGCAGTGATTTGTCGTTGAGTGTGCGGCTCAAAAAACTACGTATTGGTTGAACGTGAGGTTTTGCGACCGTAACTGGTTTGCCGCAGTGATTTGTCGTTGAGTGTGCGGCTCAAAAAAACTACGTATTGGTTGAACGTGAGGTTTTGCACATTAACCTGATCCGTAACGGGTTTGCCGCAGTGATTTGTCGTTGAGTGTGCGGCTCAAAAAACTACGTATTGGTTGAACGTGAGGTTTTGCACAATCACCTGATCCGTACCGAGTTTGCCGCAGTGATTTGTCATTGAGTGTAATGCGGCTCAAAAAACTATGTTTTGGTTGATTCACCATTTATTTCTTGACTCTGAGAACATACAGTACGGTACATGAAGTTATAGTTGTTTTTAATTTCTATTTATTTTTAGATGAATATTAGCTACTTTAACTAAGTAAACATCACTTTTCGCCCAAAACACGTTCGGTGAAACGACGAGGACCACTGCGCTACATGCAAAAACAACACGGGACAATCCGAAAACCAAGTAAGTGTTAGTGATTTTCAGTTCCATACACGGTTTACGCGTCCATACAGAGTAACCGTATCTTCCAATAAACTTATTTTCAAACCCAAGAAAACTCCATCAATTCTATTTGTGAATAAAATAATAATATAAAGCCAAGAGTAAAATGTAATACGCAGCTAGTTATATAGTTGTTGGATAAATTTTATAAATCTACATGAAAATAAATTGATTTCATTTGGTGACATGAATAAGGGGGTCACATGGCCCACTGGGCCATAACCCATCTAAAGTTCTTTCATGAAATCTAGTGCAGCATTATACTCCCAGCTCAGAGTTGAAGAGTTAATAAATCCTCGTATTACTTTAAAATAATCTTATGAGAAAACATTTACAGCATTTTTAACAATTATTTGAATTGAATTAACAAATTTCGAGTTATTTATTTTGCATTTTATTTAGTATAGAAACATTTTATATAATCACGATTTTAAAAAGCGATTACTTCATATTTTATAGTTATTGTAAGGTATATAAAAATGAAAAAATGCTAATAAAAATAATGGTAGTGCTCTAATGTCCCACATGAGATGAAATTCCTTGTTATTTCAATATTGATCAACTTATGAACTTATTACGTGTGAATAGTATCAGGAACAGGGAAAATTTCTATTCCAGCTAATTTAAGTTACTTGGACCAATTTCGTTATACGGTAGGGTGATTGGAGTGTTGTGTGCCCTATTGGGTAACTTGGAATACTAAAGATAAAATATTATTCTTCTAAATATATTATGTATAACCTTGATTTGGTTGTCAAGAGATTGTATTTCAAGAGCGGTTACTATTTCCATTATTAATTTATGAAGAAATATTATTACATAAAAAAATCACTTAATCCTAAAGCAAATGACGTCCTTCCGGCCAACGAGTTTTAATCTACTTTCCCAATCTGTCTGTTCTGTCTTCCAATACTGTGGTTTTATTTTTAGTTGAATTTTCCTAATGTATGTATGGGGGTAAATAATTGTTAGGATTTAATAGCTTTAAGCTTTAAGAAAGAACACATTATGCTTTTAAAAAGACATGTAATATCAAAGGTATAAAATATTTAGAAAAAAATGTTACAACCATAGAGTTAAATATTTATTTTGACGTTCATTACAGCACCGAATCAATCTTCTGGATATTTTACGATAAATACGAGTGATTACATACTAAAGTATTAAGAATCATAAATGCTTTCTGCAGAAACAAATTTTCAAATATTCTTTTCTTCATTGGGAACCCTTCGAATATACGAGTAGATGATGACTTCAGAGACATAATCACGTTTTAGCTATTCAATTCTATCATCAAAGACGCCAAAGAACAGGTATTTGATGAAAGCTTGTTCATGATGAATTCCAGATTTTCTATCATGTCTGTGATTTAAAATTAAACTTGGCGTGTTGTGACGTTGCCAGGTTTTACTTAGCACTTTTACACACCTTTTTGACACCGATCTTATTACTTGAACAATTCAGTTTAAAGCATCATAAAATTTACACAGTCCGTGTCTGATTTCTCGAAAAATATTCCACTGATATAAGAAATTAAGTGAAAACAGTAAGGTAAACAGTATGTTGAAAAAAAGGTAAGGCTAATCCTTAGGGATGAGATCTTAAAAATAATATAATCATATTTCATACTTAACAATAGATTATTTAGGTTTCATTTTAAAGTTTGATTAGATTAATAATTTGTTTGTTTTTAACTTGAGTTTGTTATACGATCACTAAATAGCCTGACACATATTAATATGATGCTAAGTTATATTTACCTTTGTAAAATGCTTTGAGGTGTCAATAATTTGTACTTTTCCGCTTTTAAAAGTACACATTGTACACATTACTCAAGGCGTTTGACAAAGGTAACTAACTTTGAATCATATTTGTAATACGTTAAACCAAAATTTAATATTTCATGAAATATTACGTTAAAAGTGATCCATCAATATCATGAGCATGTTGTATCCCTGATACCTGAGCTGCCGGTGAGATAAGATACCAGTGATGGGTTGTCCCATGTCCCTGCAGTGCTCGATTATTGGCTGCTGTTTTTAATTTATCTAACTAATTTATCTAATCTGTATGAATAAATGTCAAAGCCCTCACTCACTCACTCAATCATCACTAATTCTCCCTCTTCCCAAAAAATTAAAATTGAAATTTGATATACTGGTTCTTAAGGTTCTTTGTGACGATTTTCCACAAGTACCTACCCAATACGCCTTAAAATTTGAATTTTCAAATCACCAGATTCAAATCACCTTATTGTCACAAAAGCATTTTACAATTACAAATCCCTGGTAAAAGAAAACAGGTTACATGGTCAGTAAATATTAAAACTTGTGTCGTATGAACAAAACATAGTATAACGATCACAATTAAAACAAATCAAAGTGAGCCTGACAGGCATATAACCAGAATCTCTATATAAATCCTCCAAAAAAATCACAAATTTTGTTAATAGCTATTTTCTAAAATAAATTCTTTTAAATCGGCTTTGAAGTTTCTGCTACTAAACGAATATTCAGATCCGGTGGAAGATAATTAAAAAAAGGTTCCCCATGTATTCTGGCGTTTCTCTAAAACAACTAAGCAATGACATTGATATTGCATATTATTTTTCTACCTGGTTTGATAGCAATGTTCGTGGTTTCTATTATGGACATCATAATTTTTTTGCAGGAAGACAAGACCTGTATATACACAACGACGGGAGAGGCAAGAGTTTAAGTTCTTTAAAAAGCGATCTGCAAGAGTTTTGTGGTTTTGAAAAAGACATTATTCGGATGACCCGCTTTTGGATTTTGAAGTTCTACGATGGCTGAAGATGATCTCCATATTTCAGTTCCGTATTGCATGGAAGAGTATAATATGCAAAATATACCATGATTCGTTTTGAGTTATATGATTTCATCCACGCCAACACATTAATATTGAAATTATTTTTTTTTAGCTTGGTTCGGAGAATATTGTGATTTACACAATTAAAGGCCTTAGACAGGTCACAGAAGACACCAGCGGTCTTCTCCGACCCGTCCAAAGCCCCCGACAAAGGTGCGACTACTAGGTTACTAGGTGCGACATTGCAGAAACACAATTTCTCCCTGCCCTAAAACCAAACTGTAACTCTGCAAACAAGTTATTTTTTCAAAAAAAGATACTTGCTGATTACAATAATTCTTTTTAATTATCTTAGAAAAACTAGGCAAAATTGATACGAGCGGAGTTGGATGGATCATGAACATTACCTCTCTTAAAAACCTGAATTATTTCCGCATATTTCAACAAATCCTGAAACACTCCAGTATCCAAAGATTGATTGACAAGCCAACAGAGTGGCTGCGAGATTACATTGGCAGAACCCCTCAAAACATTACCAGAGAGCTCATCCCATCCTGAGGACCTTTTTGTTTTTAAGCTATCTTAATATTCTCTTAATTTCCCTGATGCTCAAAGGATTCAGCTTAAAAACATGAAAACTTTGCACATAACTTGAGGAGATTCAGAGCACAATCTAGACATGGATTTCCTACTGATCTCCTACACATAAAAAAATCATTCAAATGAGTCGCAGCACTTAAGCCAGTCGCTATCTTAGAACCATTGACAAGTAAGTACGGAAAGTTTTGCTTTACTTAATTCATTGCCAACTCGGTTTTTACTATAACCCAATCAGCCTTACTATTATTACTCGAATCCTTTATTAACTTGTTGTTAGATATACGTTTTGATGCATTACACACTCGCTTCAAGATTTTTTTAATGCTGTTTCACAAAATAAACACTTGAACACTTGTTCGTTTGGCTAAAAAATGTAATCTACGTTTGTTTTCACTTGATACTTTAATTCCCAATGTGATCGAGTTACTATTATTTGACTGATTGTAGGGTTTTCTTTGACAGACCTTAAAGAAAAACAATTATTACAAATTTGCATGAGTAGGAAAATAAATTTGAATTAATATTTAGATCAAACTGCCGGATAAATTCCCCTAGGGATTTAACAAATTCACGCGTGTTTTTTTTTAAAAAAAGAGTTTCCACATTCGGTTGGTTTTCACTAGCGTTTTAAAATTAAATCTATTTGAATCCTGAACCGAAATAAATATAGCTTTAAGGTCTGATAGCCCTAACTCAAGAGTTTTACATATTTTTGAAGGCCTTAAACAAAGAGAATTTGTTAAAATAATATCAATACAACATTGGGTATTCAAAGTTTCTATGTTAATCTTATGGAAAAAATGATTTGTTTTTGGATTCTAACGTATGTTATTTTATTGTATAGACAGAATCTATTTTTAATTGAACCATTGAGCAAGCCAAAGAAATAAGCATAAAAGTAGTCCTACTTAATGGAATCTAATTACAGTATAAACATAATTTTTCTCATTAAAGATTTTGGGGGTTATGTTTTATGATTAAAAACAAATGTTTATGTTTAGAAATTAAAAATAATATCAACGTTTATGCATATTAATTATGTTATAGTAATCAGCTGTTCTATATATTTAATATTTTCCTTTTGCTATATGCAATATATAAATGTTTGATATTGTGTATTAATATATTTTATTTTATTTCGTGTATTTCTACGCTAGATGCATTTTGTAATGGTTTGATGGGAACGGTCCAAACCCCGGTCTTGTTACTACCTAACGTAGCCTGTTGTTAGGAAGCATCAATTATTAATAGCCCAATGACAAATGGTGACTGGGTCCAGATTGGGCCCTTCTGGGATTCGATCCGGCGACCTTCAGTTATTAGGACGGGTATTATCACCACTGCACCAACCAGCCAGTTATTATTATTGCATATTTGATTTTTTGTTTGTGCGTGTCTACGTGCGAGATTTTGTGTTCACCAGGCTGTAAAAATGATCAAAGGTACCCTGATGTAAGATGATATAGTGTGTCTAAATTTTTCAAATATGTTTCAAGTTCACATGAATACACTCCTTTCATACTACAAATATATTGGCTTAAAATCCCTGGATAAGCCACACGTTCAGAAAGGAAATAATAATTATACTATGTTTTTTTTATATTTGCCAGTGAACCTAAACCTAGTAAATCTGTTTTGTAAATCGCTGAAACAACACGAGTAACACTCTAGTCAAATATAAATGTATACAATTTATCTAATTTTAAAGCTATTTGCGGTGAGCATATAAAACCTATGGATGTTTAAAGGATCATCTTAAAGTTAGGTATACTATATTCCAATTCCAGGATAAAACTGTGGGGAATGTTTTGAGGTTGTTTAATGAACACCACATATATTTATTATAGACATCTGTTTCTCCTACTGTGCACGCTTTAAACTTCTGCGTCTGCATGATTTGGGTCGGTCTCTTTTGTTCTAATGCTCTGTGAAAAATGTTCAATATGATGTGTTTCTTCTACAGCCTAGATAGAAGCTAGAGTAAACCCCACGAAAGTAGTCCGTTGAGGTGTTAGACAGCTGGTTCCCCCCTCACCCCCTCTTGACCAGCAGTGTTGCCTTTTTAATTTAGCCTGCTAATAATGATTCATATATTTTGTATTACTCATTTGAACTATTTATTAACACGTAAATTATTGTATAGTGTTTACATTAATATCCAATTTATTGCAGATGTTAATGTAAACACTATACAATAACATTCTGTTACTGTAAACTATCACTGTGGAATCTCTTATTGTGAGGAGAACTGTATTGTCGTATCATGACCAGATGAGTTTCCTACAGCTAAAAAGTAAAAGCCGACCTTGGAAAAATCTATAAATTACAGAAAAGTATGTATACGTAAAAGTGTACGTCACTATAGCAAAAAGTATGTACGTAAAAGTGTATGTCACTATAACAAAAAGTATGTACGTAAAAGTGTATGTCACTATAACAAAAAGTATGTACGTAAAAGTGTATGTCACTATAACAAAAAGTATGTACGTAAAAGTGTATGTCACTATAACAAAAAGTGCTAAAACATGTGCTAGGGTACAATCGTTATAGATATATCTATTCAAAACTAAATTATAAATCTTAGTTTCTCCTAATGAGTTGATTTTTTTCCAACCGACCGTATTAGTATTTTTTGTGAACTAAAAACCTGGTTACAACAGAATTGCCAAATGTTCCGTTACTGAGTGCCATGATATTGCATGATTGTAATCATGTAATATCCTGTAAGCTATTGTCCAACTGGCTTGCTTACCCTACCTCATGTTAAGTATTGATACCTTCATTGATCAACGCTATTAACCATATGTTGTCCATGTTCACCAGATTACAATGTCCACACAATTGCCGTCCCTATTCGGTTCACATAAGACGGTCAACTCTGTTGTCAGTAGCAAATTACTTCGTAAATCTTAATTTCACGGGATGTTAACTTTTCCCTTCCAAGCCACATTTGCGTTGTTTCGAAAATGAAGACCAATGTTTCTTTCGTTTAGTCGTTCAAATAACAACTAAACTCTATTCTCTGATGTAATAAATACAATGATGGAGAACACTTTGTTCTTGTTGACAGCAAAGTCTCTCTTAGTATTCTTAATTAGTCGATTCTCATTAAGATTATAATCATAAGTATTAGAATCCTATCATTTTGCAAAATCACTGAAATTCTTTATAGCGTATATTATTTATTTAATTGATTTGTTATTATATTATTTGACTTTCCCAACTTGTGTGTTATTTTACTACACAACGTTTATAGATGTGAAGGAACTCTCCGCCTCCATATTCAAGATATTCTAAACCTAATGTCAAATAAAAAATATACTCATCTGTAATGCACAACACACAAAAATTGACAAAATAAAAAAATAAACACACTGTACATCAAATATTTAATATTTAAGTAGATCAACAGTTTACTTTTAACTACTTTAATTATTTTTAACGCCACTTTTATTCACATTAAATATTTAAACATTGAACATTGAAATTGAATTACTAATTTAATATTGACATGAACAAAATAAAACTAATTATTATGTTTTTTTAAGATAACATTTACAATAATATAATAATTTAATTCGTAGGTAATTAATTAATAAGGTAATTCATTAAAATAGTTAACTGCAAATTTGGATTGCAATTTTAGTTTTAGTGAGGTGTAAGCTTAAAATAGCCATAAATATACAGTACTTCTATATCATATACTGTATATTAGATTGTTGAATTACTTTTAACAAATTAAAGAGTGTGATCAATATTTTAAGAAAAAAGGTAACATCAGTAATTCTAGCTATTGCAGTTGATTGATCAGTCCCAGGCCGGGAGTGCTTGTTACTGTGATGATTGTGACAGAGGATGTCACTCATAAATCATCAGAGTCATCACTTTGCGGTACCAACCCGTGGAGACGGTGTGAATTGGCCCCTAGAAGTCAAACTGTGATAAAAGTTCACATTCAATGTTGGAAAGCCCTTGAAAATGCTATGTCAAAAACCAAATTTTGATTTTCTTTTAAAATTATTTGAAATAAATTTGTTTATGTAAAATTTTAAAATTTTTATAAAAGCACTCCAGTCTGTAGCGCTATAGTAATGTTTTCGGGAAACACTCAACACAGCCCCACGTGGTAGGAACAAACGATGTTTTGTGTTTTTACAAATTGACCTTACTCTAAAGACAAATTTTCAAGAAAACCCAAACACGAATAATAATTCATGATACTTGTTTATTTAGTTTTAGAGCTTTTATTTTAACGGTGGTGGTTTTTATGATTTATTAGATCTCAACTAATCCTAATACGTTGTGTATTAATTGCACCTCCTACTTCATACCTAGACACATGTATATTTAGCATATAAAATGTCTCCTTTAGATGAACACACCAAGATTGCCGAAAATACCATTAATGAAATACTCAGAAAAAATTAAATCTTAGTAACGAAAACTGAATCTAAGTACTTTCTGCTACGAGTTCGTCTTTTATAAGTATTGAGCATCTGTTAAAAGGTAAAACACGAAGGCCTGTCCATGTCGTTCAAAATAATATAATTGACCCAATCTGTATTTTACATAAATTGTGTTTAATTCGTAAATGTTTAATCAAATGCACATTAAATAGACGAATTCGCAAAACAGACATTACAAATTATAAATAAAAAAATAAAGGGTTTAATACATGAAGCAGTTGAAATTTCTACGAAAAGCAAATATATATATATATATATATATATATATATATATATATATATTATATATAATTATAAAAAATAAAAACAATATTTTATATAAATTTATTAATGTATAATACTATAAATTTATTATATATTACATACAAAACCTTAAAAATATTTAATTGATTGATAAATTTTACTATAAATTTTTTTTTATTTTTTTAATCCTGAAATTAATACTATAACTTTATATTTTTTAATATAATATTTATATTTTTTATAATAATTTATACTTTTATATAATATTTTACTAATAAAATAAATAAAATATAATTTAATTAAACATTAAATTATTTAAAAATTTATTAGTTTTATAATTAAATTATTAAAATTGGTAATATAATAATATTTTTAAATATTTTTTATATAGCCTTGGAATTATAATTTGATTTACGTTATATGGTACATAATTATAATAACATAATTGTAATATATAACATTTCCTTGTACATATATAATAGTCTTACATTATTCGATAAAAGTTTATTAAAATAATAATCAATAATATTATTATATAATAATTTTACAATACCTGTCAGTTTATTCAGAATCCTAAATTATATAGAACCTTATAAGAGTAGTTGATGTTGAAATGCACTTCATTTTCACGCAATGTAAGTTACTTAAGCTAGGATTCATAAACTCAAAAGATGTTACATACTACACATATACCTAACATCCTTGATTCATACCCTGATTCACAATGTGTTAGGGTACACATTATTCGCTAAAGTTTAATTATTTGTAAGTATAATATTACAATAATATTATTATATTATTGTAAAATTAGCTATATCTCACTAATAAGTTTCTATCAATTTTTTACCTTTATAATTTTCTGTGTTAATAGTCACTGCCGTTTACCCATTCTAGGAACAGCCACTAAAATACTGAAAGATTCTGTAGAAATCAACGTATTAAATACGAATAAAAACATACAAACAGAAAAACCCGTTTGTTTTATGAGATACAATTTAGTATGTTTGACTTCGATTGGATATGTAGTAATGGACAACCGTAAATCAAGGTATAAACAAAGATTCTGAATGTTAGCCTACTGTTTACACCCGCTGATAGGGCGTTCATCACCGAGCACCACACACCTCATCACAAGAAAAACACACAAAGTCAAAACAAACGAGGTTTAGCAGTATCACACGAAAGGTCTGACAGTGTCAAACACGAGGTCTGGCAGTATCACACACGATGTCTGGCAGTATCACACGTGAGGTCTGGCAGGATTACACGCGAGGTCTGGCAGTATCACACACAACATCTGGCAGTATCACGCACGAGGTCTGACAGTATCACACACGAGGCCTGGCAGTATTACACACGATGTCTGACAGTATCAAACACGAGGTCTGACAGTATCACACACGATGTTTAGCAGTATCACACACGAGGCCTGGCAGTATCACACACGAGACCTGGCAATATCACTCACGAGATCTGGCACTATCACTCACGAGGTTTGACAGTATCACACTCGAGGTCTGGCAGTATTACTTACGAGCTATGGCAGTATCACACACGAGGCCTGCACACACACCTGCAGCATAGGTCGATTCTCGAAATATAGAGAATAAAGTTCTACGATATTTTATTCTCTCATATATCCAAGACTATTTTGGCAAGCTTATGTTTATATAGGGTAACTGAAAGGTAAGTTGCACCCGCTTACTTTTTCACTATTAGATATTTTTTTAAATTGGTCTGCGGAAAACATTTTTGATATGAGGGGATACATTGATGATTATTATTTTGAAAATTGCACCCTTAGGCGTAGTGGGGATTGGAGGAAGCTCAAAATTACCAAATATAAACCCCTCTCAATTTAAATAATTCATTTTAATTGTTGAGCTGAAATGAAGCCTCGTCAGAAACAAGTATGTTGTAAGAAGAAATATTTCTAGATTCCAACTATTGTGTCAATACCTCTTAAAACTAAATTGGCATTAAAGGCATCATTTAATGTTACCTTGGTACAAAATCAAAGTTCATTAACATTTTTTTACACATAGAATGTTGTAAATGGCTGAAACATTATCTAAATAACACGTTTAAAAATAGTGGTACTAATCCATTGATATACAGAGAAAGAAATTGGAACATTAATACATAAGAGGTACATTAATTTACAATTTCTTAATCTATTTTTTTTTAAATTTAGAGATTATTATTGTTATTATTTACCATAGTCATCTTTAAACTCTAAAAATGTTTTAAATGACTGCCGGTTTGGTTAGGGGTAAGATATCAACGACGGTTTGCGCCATGCTATTTCTTTTACGAAGCTCTTAAAATGAGGGCTCCGAAGTTTTATATTGTACTAGATAAAGTACCCGTTCTTCGCACGGGTAAAAAAGGCTGAGAGGTGTAGGCTCTACAGATACATTTAAGTTATTGATAATTAATTCTTTATTGTTTACAAAATGACAAAACACGTGTCTAAGTATATATCTAAACATGACAAAGTAACATAAAAATATGTCAAATATTGGGAGAGGATAAGCATTAACGTAATAGAGGCAGGCATCCGGAGAAAATTAAAAATCTACCATTCCACTATTTCGAACTAATAATTCACTAATTTCGATCCAGCAGTTTATGTGTGAAAATTAACTTTATTTCTTTTTCTTACCGAACTGTCAAAATGTAAAGTAAACGGATGTTGACATTAAAAACTGTAAACATTGAATCCCAGGGTATTTACAGCAACCATGTCTTCTGCTTCTCGAACTGTCAAATTTTAGTGTTCACAGCTGTTGACATTCAAGTAATTTTATGTTTTCATTTTCTAAAAATGTAAACATTGAAACTTAGGACGTTCACAGGGCGTAGCCCGAGAGGATTTTAAGGAAATGAGTATGCCTATGTGTTGCATGAGTTTAAGATCTGTCTTTGTGTAAAATTTCAAACTGTTTGGTTCAGTATTTTTTGCGTTCACTTGCCACAACAAACCCACAAACCCATAAACACACAAACCCACAAACAAACATACAGAAACCACCTCTTCTTTGTAATATTATAGATTTGACAATTTTGAGCTACCTCCAACCCCCACCCCCTAAGAGTGACAATTTTCAAAATAACAATCATCAACGTAACCCCTCATACCGGAAAAATTTACCACAAACCAATTTCAAATATATCAAGTAGTAAAATGGTTAAGGGAAGTGCAACTTACTTTTCAATCACACTGCATTTTACTAATTCATTGATGTCTTGAGCAAATATTATTTAGCGTTTAGCTTCAAGGCAAACTGAAGTACCTACATTGAGGATTTTCATATCTACCTATTCACTAATACAGCCCATAACTTTTTCCTTAAAAATGTTTTATTAGGAGCTTATTAATTTCATACAACAGGATATCGGTGTAATCAATGTATAATATAAAAATTTTGTTGCACAACCTTGATATTTTTTTCGTGGTACTGCTTCAAACCCCCGCTGTTTTAGATACACGAGTTGAAGAGCAAAAGTTATTATTTTTTCCTTAGACTAAACTTATTGTTATGATGATTTTTTGAGTTCTAAGACGAAAAGATCTTTGTTGGCGATACTTTTGATTCGAGGTCAGTATTCGATAATAAATAATCGATAAAGTAACAGCTACAATCACAATTTAAAAATACATAAAATGTAATAGTATATTTCATCACTAGGACCAAAAAACGGGCGTTTTTGATACGAGCACAGGTTTGACAGCCGAAGCCTGCCGAGGATGCCGAGGACTTACGTGGCAAGTTTTTTTATGAAAATAATATAGCCTATATTAGTTGTTGTTGGTATTTCAATTGTTTTATAATGTTTTACAGGATATACGTGTTTTACTAATGCGGTAGGTAAAGAATAATTCCCTTAATAATAATATCGGAAGCTCGTGGAGTAAAATTATAAATGATATTTGGGGAAACGATAAGCTCACTTATTACATAATATTATAAAATTCTCCTCAAAAGTAGTTTAAATAACATAGAAAATCTAAATATTTGCCAGTTAACGTGACTGTGTTTTTATTTGAATGTATGACATTTCATCTTCAAGTGTTTATTCGTAACACTTTAATATAAGAGAGGAGAGACTATAGCCTCTGTCTCTTCAAGAGGATATTAAGATGGCAGCATTGGAATAAAGGGGCGAATCGGCAACAAAGGGCATCAATTGCCGGCTCAGAACAGCATTATCAGATGTTACAAACTACTGTACTGCCAAATACTAGACGTCAGATTGTTATTTTGTTAAAATATAATTGGCCAAACAATTAGTATAGTAAGAATTTCCTTTTTTAACATGAAGGATAGACATAAATAATTATATCCAATCGTATTTAATATTTTTTGATTGTAAAATTAATAATTAGAGCTAACAAAAAAGTATTTAAAAGTACATTTTGATTACAATTGTATAAGGAATGTAAGCAGATCTAAAATGAAACATTGCTTTTTTTGCTTTATGTTTAATTAAATTGTATGAATAGTGACTGAACCTCGACTAGGTATAATAGTACATTAAAGTATTCAGATAACGTGGAATATAATAAATAAATTTGGATCTTACCTTTGGTATTCAATAGCAAAACAAGTAGAAGCTACCAAAACACGCACGATTGTCTTATGTTATTTTTGTATGCGAGGTTAATTTATTAGTGGAAATAAATGTAGACACGGTTTTGTTGATTGGTCAACTCCAATTGTAAATGATTTTAAGAGTATGAATTGTGGAAAAGTATGGAGTAAACCCCCCAAATTTTCTGTTGACAAGAACCGTTTTGTTCATTTTTTCATGGAAGTTATTAATAATGCGTCAGAGAGGAAGAATGCTCACTTGCCAGTGTGTGACGCATCCACTGAAACGCCATCTCAAGTTATTGTACACTTAAATATGTCCTATTAAGGCACAACTTTAATGTGGACAGTATTAAAAGCTCAAAAAGCTATTGATTCTACTTTACCAAGTGAGGGAAGGTCCTATATATTTAAGGTTTATCCCTTGGGATATCACTCTATAAATGAGTATCCATCCAGCTTTCAAAAGAAGACAAATTTAATAACAAAGCTTCTGGCTATAAATATCCAATCTCCAGCTGCAGCTGCCTTATTTTTACTACATACTACTCGCATTCAAAAAAGATGTGGAAATTGTTTCTGTAACTACAGGCTAGACTGTTGACTTCATCTTATGCAGATAAGCACGGAACAACCCATGCACTGTGAGGAACATATTCAGTAGTAAAATTGACCCCCCGACCCCACGTAGACCAACTGGTCTGCAATGAGGCTACGAGTTTACTCTGTTCTTTATGTATTTTGCTTCCTTATTTTCCTGGTACGTTGAATCAACCTGTTTCGTTTCCATGAGACTGAGTTCGTACTTTGTGATAAATAACACATTTCCTCTCTTAGGCTTGGAGACCCAACGGGTAACACCTGCTACCAGTTCTCATGTACTTTTTGAAGCACTTATAGCGTCTGCCCTTTCCTCACTTCCGTATAGGAGAAATGAGTTGATCACAGACATAATGAGTTTTACTTTCTCTTCAAAAGGACCTCCGAGATCCGTCATGAGTAGACTGAGTGACCTCAGTTTGCCACCTTGACTTATGCTTGATGCCAAGTCTAGCCTCCAGTAACTGTACCGTGTGCTTGAAACGTAAGAGCTCAGTGAGTGGTTCTCCATCCAGAAAAACTAAAAATTCGCAAAAAGGGAAGGAAGGTTATAGGGATTATTTTTCATAAAGTATTGAAAGTATTAAAGTATTAAAATGTTCTATATTGTGAAATTTGGGTTTTCACGGACTCCGGCACTGAACTTTTCGACAAGTTGGCAGTCACTATGCCAAATCTTCCACTCCGCTCTCCGTCCTGATCGTTGGTTCGGTCATGTTTTATTTTAGGACCCACTTGAGAACTCTACTTACAGCGGTGTCTTCAAACACTTCACAAAGATCCCGATAAATTTGCATCAGTTTTAAGTTTTTTTCAGTCAAACACCCTATTACTGCAATTGACGCAGATATTTAAAATAATACAGCGCGAAACTCTGACTAGCAAGACTAGATACCTACTGAGTTGCGTAGCAGCCTGACATCAAGGTGGATGCGCTAGTCCAGTCCGTTACGATTAGATACATACTGAGTTGCGTAGCAGCCTGACATCAAGGTGGATGCGCTAGTCCAGTCCGTTACGCTTAGATACATACTGAGTTGCGTAGCAGCCTGACATCAAGGTGGATGCGCTAGTCCAGTCCCTTACGATTAGATACATACTGAGTTGCGTAGCAGCCCGACATCAAGATGGATGCGCTAGTCCAGTCCGTTACGATTAGATACATACTGAGTTGCGTAGCAGCCTGACATCAAGGTGGATGCGCTAGTCCAGTCCGTTACGACACAGACGAAAGTTAAACAACTTCTTAGAAAACTTTCATATTTAAATTATTAGTTGGTCTTGATTTTAAAAGTGTGTTCTTTGCTAATAAAAGAAAATGTTGCAGTAAAAATATCACTAAAGACCTTCGCATTGAGGCCAGACAGAAAAGATCGGAACTGCATTCATGAATCTGGGGCCAGAAGAGCAATTTATAAATGACAGACAACTCGCGTCGTCTGATAAAGCTCTAAACTTTCAACCATGTGCGCCAGATTACATTATGAAGTTTGAAGGGTATACTTGTCTTGTTCGTAATTAATCTGTGTAGTCTAAGAAGATACACAACAAACGTACAAACAAATGTCAATAAAGTCTACATTTATACTTGTATATTATTGAACCTTACGTCGTACCAGTACAACTTTTGGTTGTTTTAACATTTTTACAGTATATTACAGGTTTTAATATAACTTTGTAAAGCAATATAATAGTATCAACAGTTGATCATAAAATTTAGTTTTTATATGTTCTACTTTAATTAATCATATATTACGCGAGTGAGGTAAATCTGACATCATTTTATAATCCATTGTATGAGGCAATAGCCACAACATTCAACGATAATTTTCATGAAAGGCTTATTACATGTACATAGGTTAAGGGCGTCTCTCTCATTCATCATCATTAATATTCAAACATGGGTGGGTTGGCGAAACGACATGGCTTTAGCATCATGTAGGCCTACACGTGAATGCATTTTTTTTACATTCCACTTTTTGTTACCCCACTTCATTAGGTATTAATCAAGGAACGGTTATATAAAAACAGATTGTTTACCTATTTATATTCTATTTATGAGGTTATAACAGAATCTAAATCTAATGGAGAAGGACGCATATTTATAGCACCGCGTATTAAAAAAAAGTATAAGTATAATTTGTGTATAAGTAGGTCCATATAAAAAAATCAATTAAATACTTTAATCGTAGCTAACCATTTTTAGTCCTGACACTCAATTTATAATAACAGGCGTAGTGATATGTATATATATATATATGTTGAGGCATGCAAATTTCAATCAGTCATGTCTCATCACAAATTATAATAATTTGCTTATCTTCAAAAATACGATCGTTGTATAATAATTTACATTATGTCATATGGGTTTTACTCATCCCAAATTACAATTATTCATACTTCATTAAAAATGTATTTTCTACTATTAAATTATATTCTATATTTGTGGGTGAGTATAATAAAAAACAGTTTCCTGCATGGTACATTTTCCAAGAATTTTTGTTGACCACACATGCATTAAGTAACTATGAAACCTTCCTCTTTATAAATGGCAAACAATCTCCCTCAAATCGCATTAATATTCCCGATACAATTCTTACAACTTATCAACGAGAGTTACCAACCGTTTCCATAAAGTGTTGGCTTATAATACGCCAATAGTAGACCGTAGACCTACTTCTAAATAAACCCTTGTCTCGTGTTCTGTCACCTGTCAACTGTCATCGGTCATCAGACCATACGAATACGACAACGGTGTTCTTGCTTGTTTGTGTTTAGCATTGATTGTTTTGATCTGTGTTTGTGCTTTGTTTTCAACCCGTGGTCCAATCTGACTTAAATCCTACATAGATTCTAGAGCTTGGTCCCCACACAGGTCCCAGCTATCTTAGGCACAAGGGCAGGGTAATATCTACTTTCTTTAGGCGGGTAATGATTTACAATGAGAGAACATATTTGAAAGAATTGGGCGCCACTTCTTGTAGGAGGTAATTCATAGTCAGGCATAAATTCTCGGGTCCGTTCCTGTTCTCTGGTAATTTTCCCTACTCCACTAAGTAAGGTAGGTTTTAAAGATAGAAAAAACATTTAAGGCGCACACTAAATACTTGTGAAATGACTAAAATGAGTAAAAGTTTGGTTTAATGTAAAAAACTTGATAAATAACTAATATAAAAAACTTCTTATTTATATAACAACAGGGGACAACCTGATGTTGACATTGTTGGCTAGCACCCTAATTAACAATTATAATTGATAATTAGGTGTGATCAGCCTCTAATCCGACCGATATGTGCCGCCAAGTTGCTACATGTTATCGCGGATAAGGTTAATGTAGAGCTTTGAATAGCTTCTATAGCAATCCAAAGTGTCAATAACAGAACTTACTATCCATCCCATGAGGTCATTATTACGGACACATGATATCATCTTCATGTAGCTAACTCCCAATATTCTCTAATAATCTTGGCTAACACCATGGTCACTGTGCTACTGAGGGCTTCAGGCTAAAGCAGGTCTCCTCCGGTTCATAGTGTCTTCTATCTTGGTCATGCTCTCCGTCTGAGGGGATATCTTGCGTAAAAGACTAATTGATTATGTTTTTGATAGTGAAAGTTTTAGATTATAGTATCATTCCTTTAGAGTTAAACAAATATTTATTATGAACTAAGGGTTAGGCATTCATTTTTATCAGAGTTGCAAGAGAATACCACTCTTTATGTTATACTAAATCTATCAGCAGTATATTGTAGCAACAGGCATTAAGTGGGAACCAGGCAATGGAACTTGACAAAATAATCATGCCATTAACGCTACAGGTATATCGTTCTCGAATGCCAACATTCAAATGGTTGTCGGATACCATACTCTATGAGAATGTATTTGTAAGCTAAGGTTCGAACACCATTAGTCAGCGTTCAGCCCCGCTCACTGTGGGACATTGACAGTGAATTATTGTGGGAAATTAGCCTTCCAATGATCTGTAATGGTAATGTCGTTTACTGACATTTTTACTCTAATTATCACTAGAATAGTTAATTAATACGCTATATTATACACATATTATACTGTTAATTGTCAGGAATTATTTAACATGAGTTATTACATTTTATTGGTATTTGCTATTGGTATTGGTACTGAGCTTCAAATATTGCACTCTAAAGTAAACTATTTCTTCTCAACTTTCACTGAATCAATAAGAAAATACTTGAGTATTTTGAGATGTTCATATACCTATGAAAAGGAAAACCAACAGCAATAGTCATAAAACATAAAGGTCTTATAAAATAACACATTTTTACATGAGAACTAGTCTAAATCTTGAAAAAACGAATGAGCAACATACTAAGGATAAAATGTTCTCTTAGTTAGCCTCTTAGTTTCTCTTAGCACATTTTGGCAAATGCCCTCTTAACTCCTTTCTGACCTGACGTTTGTCACGTTAAATCCAAACAACTTTTTCATGGATTTTCATGTTCATTTAAGAGTTTTGATTCCTAAATCCGACAAGGAAAATTTGTTCATAAGCTAGATAGAAATGTGGGGGTGTGCAGTGAGTAAATATAGCTAAATTAAAATATATTAATAAGCTTATATAAATGTGTAGGTTTGCTGGGACATAATTGAAATATCAATAAAGAAATTATGATTATTAAAGAAGAGATTATTTTTCATTGCTTTTCATTTGCCATGGCTAATAAAATTGTCTAGTTGTATTGCCATTCATAGATTAACGATTAATTAGTAATTATACAGTTTTCTATAGGTATAACGCTATAAGACTCGTCGTTGGACGAAGAGCAAACAAAGCTGCGTAGTTTACATAAGCTCATTTTCATTAACTTTCGATTGCTATGGTTACCTGGGACTGTAATACGACGCATATTTACTTTGAAATTTCCTTTTTCTTAGAGATATTTAAAATAACTGTATCTGTACTAAATACAATTGACTATTAACTTTTACAGTAGTACGAAACAGTGAATGGATAGTTAATAAAATTGTATTTTTATAGTAAATTACAATAGTTCACTCTAATTTATCTCACTATCGTTCCATAGATCTCTGCTTCTCGAATCTTCCTTCCTTCTCCATAGCTTCCTTAGGTCTTTCTCCACTTGGTCGAACCATCTAAGTTTCGGTCTTCCAAGGGGTCTTCTACCTTCTGGGTTGTTCTTCAATATTACTCTATACTTTAGCTAAAATACATTAGCATCGAAATCGACTCAGTAAACTTCCACTTAAAATTACTTATTTTTCATCTCACGAATCTTCATTCTAGTCCTACTATGAGGTCAATTGCTCAAAACGCGCAAACCTTGTTCCGAATAAAATAGGCGAAGAGGTACCTAGTTAAGGTAGTTCGTCATTTTAGTGTGGGCCTCCGACTAATGGTGACGAGAACTATTTGATCATTGTTGTGACTGGTAGGAATGTGATGGAAGCACTGCTATCAGCGATGTATAATACGTCGTTTTGGGTGACCTACAATAACAATTCTGACGTCATCAAATAATGTAATCAAAACCAAAATCCTATTTTCATTCCATGATTTTAATGACAATTATATTAAATAAACTATTAGTTATTAGTTAGTTATATGAAGATTTACTTCGTTTTATTATTAGCAATGTAAAGAAAAAACCGAGTGAGGTATTTCTTTCTGTTTAATTTAGTGTATTATGTTTCGATAAGCGTTGATTTATATCGTTTGCATATGCTTCAGCGTCGAGGAATTTAAGCAAACCTTTTTCCGAATCTTACCATCTTGTCAGTCAAAAAAAGTAATGTAGGGCATATGAAACATAAATGTTGATGTTTTGGATGACTTAACATCGTCGAGGAATTTAAGCAAACCTTTTTCCGAATCTTACCATCTTGTCAGTCAAAAAAAGTAATGTAGGGCATATGAAACATAAATGTTGATGTTTTGGATGACTTTAAAAGGTTATAAATAGCCTGTACCTTGACACTTACTTTATGCTGATAATAATAGTCACTCTAAACTCATGATGGTGGCCACTTGATATTACTGGTGTCAAGCCAGATAATGTATGACATACGTGCCTCGGTGCTCCAGTGACATGCAAACAGTTTAATATATGTGGTTCACTATAAACACATACGATCACATTTATTTATTAGCTTATATATTTCAAGGATAGCAATGAATAAATAAAATTTGCAACGCAGATTTTATTATAAAATATCAGTGAACATTTTAGATACACCAATCAGCATAGAAACATTTGCACAAGTAGATAAGCTCATTTGGTAAACGTACGAGGTGGTTGGCGAGTGTTGGGTCCCTGTGGGCGAAACAGGGCTCTTCCTCGCACACAGGCCCAGCCCGCTCACTCGACATCAACCACCTTCAACACGCAACTGCCTTCCTGACATCAGCTTTACGTTGTCTTCGCTTAACAATGAGAAAAATTACTCTTACACGTATCATTAAAAATATCATTATTCTAAATTTCATTTTTTACATAACATTAAAATATCATTTAATCCATTATGAATTTAGACTTGAGTACAATTTATGTTCAAATACTTTTAAAACAGTAAAAATGTCATTAACAATTCTGTGAAAAAGCTATTTATAAAAGTTATTTATTTTTATGTATAAAATTAAGAAAACTACATTTATTATCTCTAAATAAAAGTTATTACGTTTCATGCTTATTTCGCATATATAATGTATTTAACTGTTGTGGTAATTTGTGGGGAAATCGTCTATTAAGATGTTTTAAAAAAGATATGTAAGCTTTTAACAGTGTAACAGTTAAAAGTCTATACATATGTACAAATATAACTATCTCTTTAATTAACTATATGGAAGAATCACGTATGGCTATGGAGGGCCGTCATGTGGTTTAATGGCTCCCGGGGCGAGATGTCAGGTGCCCCCCACAATTCTACAATGTTGCGCGGTGGTATTCGTCATCATCAGGGTTCCAAGGTCGCCCATCGACAGGTTGAAAAAATAAATATAGATAAGAGTAACGGCCCACGCGTACAGAGGCTATTCGATTTTGTGAAATTATTTACTGTATTTCGAAAAAAAACTTTGTAAATATATCGAGTGCGGCAGCCCAGCTATATTTTTTGTAATGTGCTCCATTTAGTATTAATAGCGCGGATATTAAATTTGTTGTATCCAATTCCTAAATATAGTGTTCTGTTGTTAAATATCACTTTTCGGTTTGTCGTTCCGCTCATCAAATGTGCCCATTGTCATGCGGAATTAAAGACTTTCGTTTGTCATTTTCAAGATCCTGAAACAAAGAAATAAACATTCCCACTTTTTCACGCTTCACATTAATTGGATTAATCCAGTGAAGACCGTCACGTTTTCATCTGTTTCGACGTCGGTATAGAAAAAATACAGTAATTATTTGTTCACGATACACAGTTTACTTGTTTACTCTACTGTACAAAACATTCCCCAGACTGTCAAGAGTCAATAAACTCTGTCTCACGTTAAAACTTAGTAATTTCAAATCTTTTTTTATGTTATCGCAGTAAAACAATAACATTTTTGACATGGATATGTCCTTAGCTCTAGTGGGGGGGGGGTGTTGGTGATTTTTAAGATGTAACATGATGAAATATGTAACAGGTTTCCATAGAAACCATCAGAGCTATTGTATTGAATTTTTAATGATTAAGAACAGCTGTTTAGATGAAGTGAAAACATTACCTTTAGACATATCCATGATCTAACCTGTTTCCCACAGGGAAGTAAATACTCTATAAATAGCGTGCTCCTACTAGATGAAATTTTTCAATAAAATGTGGTCTTGTGTTTTTTTTAGAATTATAAGGATGTATCCACTTCGAGCTAAGGAATAAAGTTATTGAACGATATTTAAAAATGGATTTAAGTCGAAACATGTTTAACATCTTCCTTAATAATTGCCACTGCTGACGTTATCTATAGCATATTTATTAAATTATCTTTTATTACAATACCTAAACCGCGGCTTCCGAGCGATGCCCCCTGGCCACGGTCGCCTTAGTCACCCCATCCACGCGACGGCCCCGTGGCTATGTTACTGCTAAGTAGTTGTCTACTTAACTAACAGTTGTAACGTAAATACACAAAGTACTGTACAATCATATAAAACATAAATCAGATAGTTTTCTATCTTGTATACACTTTTTTCCTACTTATCACAGACTTTACAGCTCGGTCAGCACAGTGCTGGGTCTGGCTGGCTGGTGCTTATCGCCGTTGTGCACGAGCAGGCTGACGCTCTATATTTGGTTTTCAGCTTAATATTTCGATATCGTCTGGTTGCTTGTTTGGGGGGTCGTTTAAGTTGTTTTATTACTATGATTTGTAACGGGTAAATACAGTTATCAAACTATTGTCAATTATTAATCTATTATATGTGTGTTAAACGCTTTGGAGGCGTGTGGTTCTATCTCCGGGCGTGCGGTCATGTATAGCCCACCTGTGCGGTGCGCATCGGGGTTCTCGGTCCTACTCGGTTATCCTAGTTTTTTTTGATCGCGGTTGTGTTGTGCGAGTTAATAAATTAATATATTGCGCAGCCCAGCTATATTTTTTGTAATGTGCTCCATTGTGTTAAATTCTTGTCCAGTTCCTAAATATACTGTTATCCCCGGTGTGTCGTGCTAGACCCTTGTGTTCTTTGGGGTTCTGCCAATTTTCTGGTCTTTTTTTTCGCATTGGGGTGTGGTTGCCACTGCGGGTGTGGGGTTGTGGGTGGTAATAGGGTAATAGTTTTCCATGTTTCTCAGATGGTGTCTTGGTGTCTTTTGCACTTTTTGGGGCTGGGGCGGACTTTATCATGGGTTTGGGTGGGGCTGGGGGTCGTGGCTGGCTAGGTGGGTGGGGGTGGGGTGTGTGCGGGGGGGTTTGATACCTTGTGTGGTTTTATATTTGGCGGTGAGTGGGTGCTGGGTTGGTGCGGGTCAGTTCCTTGGGGTCCTGTTTCCCACAGGGAGTAGGCTCGTGTGCGTTGCGGCCAAGGGGTTTTTTGGCGGGTGGGGGGTCTTACGGCATATTTTGGCTTGTGGACAGCTGGATTTCTGGACGTCTGTGGTGTTTGTATGGGTCTTGTCTCCTTTATTACCTCTCGTGGTTCCTCCTATTTAGGGGCTGGGGTGAGTTCCCTTCCCATTGTGTTGTCGGTGTTTGAATCTATTGAACGTGTAACTGTTGTTTATATTTAGATTTGTACTATATCATTGCTTTTTACTTTTTACAATAATTTTTACAAATTTGGGGCTCATAGTTGGTCATCGGCTTTGCATCAACCTTCTTTGGGTTGGTGGTGAGTCATCCCCTGTGGGTCCCTCTCAAACACTTCTACCGCCCTGACCGCTCGGCCGACATTGGCACGGCAACAACTGCTTCAATTCTTGCCGGATGTTAGAATTCATCCAGCCGTACATGACGGGGTTGGAAACCGCCGAAGACATAGCAATCACATGACACACTGCCAGCGTCACGTAAAGCGACTGAGTCAGGGAGAGTGACATGCACAGTTCCAGCTCAGCGAAAAGTACGGCTACGTAAAGACGATATCTCGTGAGACTGAGATGAGTACGGAAGTGTACACACTGAGAGACACAGATCTTACAGAATGAGAAACAACCATAGACTCTTGAGAACTACGTGGTACATAAATCCACAGCCACTGAAAATCAAACATGCGCCATAGACTCGTTGAGAACTGTCATAATTACTTGATGAGTCGGACGAGAGAGGGCAAAAATGTGTGTCTTACCTAATAGTAACGTTATAGAGGCACAACTATTATACGGAAAACTTACAAGGGTTACGCGGTTTCTCTCAAGTGTAAATACATCATTAGACTAACAGATTGTTTGGTTGAACGGAGGGGGAGTTAGAATTAGCGGGTTGACATCACTTTGGGATGGATCCCCATATACGCCCCGCAAAAGCGTGACATAGTTAATACCAAACAAATTGGTTTTTACCTTAAAAATAAAAGAGTTAGATTAATATTACATATTTTTTAGACATAATATGATATTAACATAACAAAAAGAGGGGAATTGTATGAACATATACTTAAAAACAAACCTTTTCTCGTCATATTAAATGTTATAGTTTTTCCTTTTTGGTTATAATTGTTTTATGTTTTAAAATAAAATAAATCTTTAGATCACACAATCCATTTTATGAACTACAAGTCAGTTTGTTTACAAAAACAACAATATAATAATAATTAACAACCATATGACTTTATAGTCATATGTCATCTCCCTTCTTCACTTATAAGTCTTTTGGGAGATTAACTCTTCGTGATGATTTTCTTCTATCTTCGTCTTTAACTCCATTTCTAGCTTTACTTCAGTTCATTTTACTTGCTCCTGCCGGTTCTTCAACGTCATAAAATCGTTTCTTCAAAAACATTCGTTTCCTTCGATAGACATTCCCATCTGGAGTTTCTATAAGGTACGATCTGGGCTCAGGAACTTTCCTTATGACTGCAGCTGGCTGCCAGTCTCTGTATTCTATTCTATATAGTACTTTTTTAGGTTCAGTTACAGGTTTAATAACACCTAATTCTACCATGTAATCAAACTCACGCTTAACATGTTGTCTGAATGCTAAATGAATTTGCCTAGCTGGATAGATTTTAAGTGAAGGATTGTCAACTATATCAATGTCATATTCATAATCGTTCAAACACCCTATCCCATTGAATAGGTTTTCATCAAGATTGCTAGCGTGTAATTCATGTATCCTTTTAACAAATCCCAATGTCTGACATGAATCTCGACCTAAAATTGCTGGATAATTTCCATCAACTACAATAAATTTGACTTTTTGACACAGTTTGTAAATTGTTTCGACAGCTGCAGTACATTCACCAAGCACCGGTAGCTTGTTATTTGTGTATGAAATCAAATGTTTAATTTTAGAACCAATTATCTCTAAATTACTATTTAATGCAACAGTTTTACCTATTACATTACATTGCGCTCCTGTATCTAATTTGAAAATACCTCTTGGTTCTTAGGAAGTATAAGGAGTTCAGTCCAATCTCCTGCTTCTTGTTTTCTTTCGTTAGATAAGGAACTAATTAATGTTACCGTACCTGATCTGAGTGTTGAATCGAATATACTTCACCATGTTTATCAGAGTTCTCAGTTTTTAATGATTTCACTCGATTATTTGGTTTTGAGCGACATACCTTAGAGAAGTGGCCAAGGATACCACAGTTAAAGCACTTCTTTTGGTAAGCAGGACCAGCTCGAGGGCCATGGCGATATCCGCAGCGACTGCAAGCGAAGGTGTTATCCTCTTGTTTCTTGCTTAAGGTTTTTTCCTCTTGCTCCTCACCTAACGTTTCTTTTCCTTTATCTGCATAAACGTTGCAGCATTTCTTTTCAGACATTTTAGATAGCTGAAATTCTACTTCTTCAAAAGTCTTACAGATGTTTATTGTCTTTTCAAGCGTCAAATTTTCTTCATGTAATAGTTTTTTGCGAGTGTTGTCATGTTTTATTCCGCAAACCAGCCTGTCTCGTAATAAGCTATCTTTCATTGTTCCGTACGAGCACTTGTTCGCTTGGTTAGACGCTTTAATGAAGAAATCATTGAAAGTTTCTCCTTTACCCTGATTTAGATTGATGAAGACAAACCGTTCATATATGACATTTGATTTTTTTTTAATACAAATCAAATTTTTCAATTATATCATCCAAGCTAGTAGTTTTTCATCAATATCAAAAGACTCAAAGAGTTCAATTCCATCTTCTCCAAGTACTGTCATAAAAGTAGCTATCTGTTTCTCTAATGTCCTCTTCTTCAAATTAACAGCAGTAGCATAACACTGAAATTGTTTCCGCCATAAGTTCCACTTCTTTGTCATTTCACCATCATTGATAACTAACAGCTTACGTGGTTACAAACTTAGTTACAACCGTTACAAGCCGTTAGTTACAAACTAACGGCTTTGGTGGTTTTAGGTTCATTGGTAAGTCTTGATTATTAATCTCACCATTATCATAATCAGTGTTGTCTGTATTAACCTCTCTGAATGGAGAACATTGTCTTTCTTTATTATTATTTCTGGTTCTTCGTTTTGGCACCATGTTTCATGTTTTAAAATAAAATAAATCTTTAGATCACACAATCCATTTTATGAACTACAAGTCAGTTTGTTTACAAAAACAACGATATAATAATAATTAACAACCATATGACTTTATAGCCATATGTCAATAATCAACTAGACAAACATACAAAACACACAATAACATCCAAATCATATGAAATAAACCTCTTTTTAACTCATAACAGACTTTAAAAACAGATATTCAATTATTTTTTGCAAGTGAAAATAAACTGATTCCAATCCGTCTCTTACTAAAATTTTACACAATTTAGTTTGGGAGAGTATAAACAAATTAGATCATTTGATTGAATAGTGTATAAAAGTAGTTATTTTCAACTTAATCCCAAGTTTAGATGTAACTGATTTCTCATCTATCTATAATAATGGCTACCTGAGAGCAGCAAAGTAGTTCTCTTATTCCTCGACAGTTCGCGCTGCGCTCGCCTCGAGTCTCGTTGAGTCTTGGCGTGTGCGTGCAGGTGAGCCGATATCCTGGCGTGGACGACCACCACCACCAATGCTGGTATCACGGCTTGTACAAGCAAGATGCAGACGGAGTAGAAAAGCTTCAGTTCCTGTGATGGCCAACTCTCTATGCATATCTCGTACAGCACCACCTCTTGGAACTTGAACGGTTCCACCACCTGGAATATGTGTGCTATGGCAGACTTTAAAATAATATTCTCTACTTAAAATATAACAATAAATACATTAATGAGACCCTAACAAGGAATAATATGAATTATGGTCACAACTATACATTTCAATGACGGATGTACTTGTGTACTGTAGTTGAGAGGAGAAATGATTGAACTTGGCTAAATTGCGTGATCCAACCTGGTAGAAGAATATCGGAAGAGTGGAGAGGAGCGAGAGCAGCCACACACAGAGTATGGAGCAGATGACCCTTGCTCGGTCCGTGCCGTTGTGTGCGTGCACTATGGTAAAGTAACGGTCCAGAGCGATCACGGTGATGGTTCCGACGGACACGAGAATGTTCGTACCTGAAACCAGTCAATTATCCAACGCTTATTTAAAAGATATTTCTCTCAGGTGCGAAAATACCATTGGGTTGAGATAAATACCTATGGCTTTCATACTTAATTTTTCTTTTAAAAAAGTTGTTTAAAATAAAGTATTATTTAATGAGGTTTTTTTATAAAAATTTATTTTCTTCAAACCCCTCCCCTATTTTGGGGCAGATAAAAAAGTTTACTTTGTTTAATCAACTACCATGGAGTTCACTTTTCCAGTGACCATTTGACAATGAGCAAAGATTAAATATACCTGTAGAATTGTTTTTACTTTTGTTAAACTGATTGCTATGGTACTAAAAACTCATATTAAAATTCATAAATGTTCATGAAACCATATTTTGGTGTACAATATCCCCCCATAAAATCATATTTAGTTAGAGAAATGTACCTGGTTTTCGATCTTAAAATCAGATCTTTACACGAACGTTCCAAATTTCATTTTAATAGGAAACCTTTACTAGAGTTATTGTATATACGGACCTATACCGGTGTATATACAGAGCGTATCTGGAATACACCGAAAAACTTTAGGATATTGTTTATTAGGTTAAAACAAACTGACAGTGGCGTCAATTTGTTTTGACTGGGACGGTGGCGTCGTCCTGTAATCCAGCTACTTGGAGGACACGAATTGTGGATAGTTGTGAGCGATGGTCGGTGGGTGTAGTGTTCTCTTGTGTGGATTAACGTCCACACTATTGAATACTACGTAAATCCGCAAAGTCCATCCTCATAATTAGACCAATTCGTAATTCAGAGGTCGTGGCTCGGTTTCCACGTTGAACTGAAGGTCCATTAGCTGCCATTGGCTGTTGGGCTATTAATTAACAGTCCTGTCTAAGGAACATGTCAGCCTTAGTCAGTAACAAGACTACAAGATCGCGTCACAATCATCTTACACTCAATATTCATTCATACTTGGTTTAAAATACCTAAGTTGTGTATGGTTGCCATTTCAATGATCTAATCTAATCCAAAACAAAAAGTCCTGCGAACGTATGGCCTATCTCGTTCCATTTTCTGTCTGTCTGTAAACATGTGTTTTTTACATAACTTGCTATAACTTTAACCCACTTGAGGTAACAACTTCAAAATTGGTAGCGTATGGTAATAATAGGACCTACTTTTGTGCTTAGCATCAAATTTCTTCTTTATACCATTTCAAATGCTGTCATTTCAATTATTCAAAACTCAATATTTCAAAAACCAAGATATTTTCGGAAATAAAAACAAAAGACTACAAAGCTATGAAATGTATTTATTTTTAGAAAACGTAAAGTTTTATTAGGGTTATAACATCAAAATAAATCGCATTAGTACTCATATACTCATATATTAGTACTCAAGTGGTTCGAAAGCTATAGAGATTATGTAAAAAATACATAAACTTACACACCAACAGAAAAAAAGGAAAAAGCGTGAAAGGCATAAAACATTTTTGGTTAAAAATATTCAAAAGTTTTTCGGTGTAATTTAAATACACCCTGTATAGTTAAGGAGATTTTAGCATCTGATACTCCAAAAAGAATAAAATTTCATCCCCGCCCAAGATCTTGCCATGAGTATTACTTAAAAATAAATAATTCACATACTTCAGTGTACTTTTTAATCAATGTGACCAAACCGCAGTTTAGTGGTTAGCCACCAGTGTGGCCTAAGTGTTCGGCTTGGGCGGTTCTCGTAATCAATGTGACCAAACCGCAGTTTAGCTGGTTAGCCACCTAAGCCAAGTGTTCGGCTTGGGCGGTTCTCGTAATCAATGTGACCAAACCGCAGTTTAGTTGGTTAGCCACCAGTGTGGCCTAAGCCAAGTGTTCGGCTTGGGCGGTTCTCGTAATCAATGTGACCAAACCGCAGTTTAGCTGGTTAGCCACCAGTGTGGCCTAAGCCAAGTGTTCGGCTTGGGCGGTTCTCGTAATCAATGTGACCAAACCGCAGTTTAGCTGGTTAGCCACCAGTGTGGCCTAAGCCAAGTGTTCGGCTTGGGCGGTTCTCGTAATCAATGTGACCAAACCGCAGTTTAGCTGGTTAGCCACCAGTGTGGCCTAAGCCAAGTGTTCGGCTTGGGCGGTTCTCGTAATCAATGTGACCAAACCGCAGTTTAGCTGGTTAGCCACCAGTGTGGCCTAAGCCAAGTGTTCGGCTTAGGCAGTTCTCGTAAACAGGGCTACTCATTTACAGTTAAGTAACGTCGTTTGGCAGGCTCTACTTTTCTAGTTATCAACAAACGTCACATAAAGGTTTCATATGTAATAAAAAATAAATGCGAGTATGTAAATGTTGTGCACACTCATAATTAAATTTCATTAATAAATCAAAGACAGCGGATCATTTATTCTTTTTTTTATATCATGATGGTATTGTAGAATTGAAAATAAACTAACGTAGATTACCCCGATTTTTCCCTTTGAGCGAATTTATACTTATCCATAATTCATAGTTCTAAAGAATAAATTTCCACCACGATACTGTTAATTCCGTCTTTACTGTTAATTCATACAATTGTCTGTGAACTGGAATTGATTTTATTATTTTAATGTATTAATAATCATAAAAAGTTATGAACATGCATGTATACAAATTGCATTAGTTGCTTTTTTATCAGTCCTTAATCTAAAGTGACATTTAGTCTGCTGGCAAAAACGTATCAAAACACACCTTGTAACACTGGTACCAGTTTACACAGCAACTCGCCCATATCCCACTGGCGCCTGAGGATCTTGAGGAGAGTGAAGGGCATGCATATGATACAGAGAGTCATGTCGGAGAGGGTGAGGTTGACGATGTACAGGTTGCGGGCCGTGTGCATCTGAGGTCGACGAGCGACGACGAAGCTGACCACCAGGTTGGCCAGCAGACCTACGAGGATCAGCACCGAGTACACCGCAATCAGGACATACTCCGTCACCTGTGAAGGGTATGCATATGATACAGAGAGTCATGTCGGAGAGGGTGAGGTTGACGATGTACAGGTTGCGGGCCGTGTGCATCTGAGGTCGACGAGCGACGACGAAGCTGACCACCAGGTTGGCCAGCAGACCTACGAGGATCAGCACCGAGTACACCGCAATCAGGACATACTCCGTCACCTGTGAAGGGTATGCATATGATACAGAGAGTCATGTTGGAGAGGGTGAGGTTGACGATGTACAGGTTGCGGGCCGTGTGCATCTGAGGTCGACGAGCGACGACGAAGCTGACCACCAGGTTGGCCAGCAGACCTACGAGGATCAGCACCGAGTACACCGCTATCAGGACATACTCCGTCACCTGTGAAGGGTATGCATATGATACAGAGAGTCATGTTGGAGAGGGTGAGGTTGACGATGTACAGGTTGCGGGCCGTGTGCATCTGAGGTCGACGAGCGACGACGAAGCTGACCACCAGGTTGGCCAGCAGACCTACGAGGATCAGCACCGAGTACACCGCTATCAGGACATACTCCGTCACCTGTGAAGGGTATGCATATGATACAGAGAGTCATGTCGGAGAGGGTGAGGTTGACGATGTACAGGTTGCGGGCCGTGTGCATCTGAGGTCGACGAGCGACGACGAAGCTGACCACCAGGTTGGCCAGCAGACCTACGAGGATCAGCACCGAGTACACCGCTATCAGGACATACTCCGTCACCTGTGAAGGGTATGCATATGATACAGAGAGTCATGTCGGAGAGGGTGAGGTTGACGATGTACAGGTTGCGGGCCGTGTGCATCTGAGGTCGACGAGCGACGACGAAGCTGACCACCAGGTTGGCCAGCAGACCTACGAGGATCAGCACCGAGTACACCGCTATCAGGACATACTCCGTCACCTGTGAAGGGTATGCATATGATACAGAGAGTCATGTCGGAGAGGGTGAGGTTGACGATGTACAGGTTGCGGGCCGTGTGCATCTGAGGTCGACGAGCGACGACGAAGCTGACCACCAGGTTGGCCAGCAGACCTACGAGGATCAGCACCGAGTACACCGCTATCAGGACATACTCCGTCACCTGTGAAGGGTATGCATATGATACAGAGAGTCATGTCGGAGAGGGTGAGGTTGACGATGTACAGGTTGCGGGCCGTGTGCATCTGAGGTCGACGAGCGACGACGAAGCTGACCACCAGGTTGGCCAGCAGACCTACGAGGATCAGCACCGAGTACACCGCAATCAGGACATACTCCGTCACCTGTGAAGGGTATGCATATGATACAGAGAGTCATGTTGGAGAGGGTGAGGTTGACGATGTACAGGTTGCGGGCCGTGTGCATCTGAGGTCGACGAGCGACGACGAAGCTGACCACCAGGTTGGCCAGCAGACCTACGAGGATCAGCACCGAGTACACCGCTATCAGGACATACTCCGTCACCTGTGAAGGGTATGCATATGATACAGAGAGTCATGTCGGAGAGGGTGAGGTTGACGATGTACAGGTTGCGGGCCGTGTGCATCTGAGGTCGACGAGCGACGACGAAGCTGACCACCAGGTTGGCCAGCAGACCTACGAGGATCAGCACCGAGTACACCGCAATCAGGACATACTCCGTCACCTGTGGTTGGTAACACCACTTCAAACGTCACTCATTTACGAGTAAATGTAAAGTGAGAATTAAATGTTAACATAATGCCGTTATTACCAATCATGCTAAACCAATCATAAACATTCAGTAGTGACGCATCTCGATAAGAAAATCTCAAACAAATTAATTTTTTGGTAGCCTCTAGTCTCTGGTTTATTCTAATAGTGCAAACAGTTCAATCGTATCTTGTTATTGTTTTGGATATTCCAACACCGGTCTCACCAACAAGCACTGCACCGTTCACATGCATTCGTGGTTTTTTTATCCTTTGGTACACTCACATAATTATATTACAAATTTTAGCCTATATCATTCAATATTTATTCTTATTATATTTTATATCTTGTAGCTAAATGTAAAGCTAAATACTCTGTTGGGACTTTTACGACTTTGGTCAATAAAGCAATTTGGTAATTTCAAAAGTGAGATCATCATGGAACAACACTTCAAAATCCCTATCTCACAAAGACTCTGTCGATCTAATCCATCATTGACTGAGACAGTGGCGTGTCCTGTAATCCAGCTACTTGGAAGACACGAATTGTGGATAGTTATGAGCGATGGTTGACGGGTGTAGTGTTCTCTTGTGTCGATTAACGTCCGTAATATTGAATGCTACATTGATTCACAAAACCCTCCTCATAAGAACAGTTCGTAATTTGTTGGCGAAAGTGGTTCAAATTCCACGTTTAACTGTAGGTCCCTGAGATGCTATTGGCTGTTGGGAAATTAATTAACAGTTCTGTCTAAGGAACTTATGATCCTTAGTCATTAACAAGACTACAAGATCGTGTCACAATCATATTATACGCATTTGTCTTCAATATTTAAATGGTTTATAATACCGACCTGGGTAGGTCAGAATTTCAAAAGGTAAAAGATAATAGTTAATATATCAAGGATAAAATGTTCGTGATGGTACAGAGTATCGTCCCAATTTTATTTTCATGTTTATCCCTTCACACCATTTTCGTACAAAGCATTCAGACCTACTTATGGACCTTTACAGTCCAGGATTAAGATCTCATTAAATGTCTTTAGATTTTACCCAAAAATGAATTTTTAAGACCTGATGTTGAAGGCACATAAAACGTATACATAAAACTATTGTTGAAGCCTTGTTAAAACGGTTAATAATAAAATATGAGCTCAAATGAGATCCTCTAAGCACTCCAGAAACTGTAAAAACAATTGAAAAGACATCAGGGGAAACCATCATGAATCGACAAACCTATTTAGATAACTCTTTAATCAGTTAAACTGGGAGATACGTAACACCACTTTCCTCCCTTTGGAAAAAGCTAAATCAACCCCCAAATTGAACAAAAGCGCCCACAAAATAATAATTTAAAAAAAAATTAATCTTAAAAAAAGGAACGTTTTTCTTTCACAGTTTACGATAAAATTCAGATTTTACAAGATCCCAATGATGGTACGATTAAAAATCCGCATAAAATAATAAGACGTGAATTAATTTTTTCATATCTTTTTTTGTTATCTTTCGTTATAAATCAGTTTAAGATGTTAAGAAGGTGTTGACTTATCGTGTAAATAAACTATCTATATATATATATATATATATATATATATATATATATATATATATATAAGTATATTAGTAAAAGTCATGTAGGTTGAAGTTCAAAATATATGAGTTGAGAAATAGAAGATGGAACAAGGTGAGGTAGGGGAGAGTGTGCAGTGTCTTGGCAACACTGCGTTGAACGGCGAAACAACAGGAGCACATTACATACTGTGATACAGGACCTCGACCGCGTCTGTAAATGTTAACTGTACTCATGAGTATTTTTTACTTTCTCCCCTTATACATAGTATATGGATAAAGTATTGTTTTCGTCAAAATTTTCGAATTCGAGTTGAGGGTGCATATATCCGTTTAGAAGTCACCTGAATCCAAAAAGTGGGTTTGGACGTGATGTCTGTCCGTCCGTGTGTCTGTGTGTGTGTGTGTCTGTGTGTCTGTGTGTGTCTGTGTGTCTGTGTGTGTGTGTGTCTGTGATTTTTAAGTTAGTAGTTTTAAGTTATTTAGTAAGGTAGTTCACCCCTAAAAACCCTTAAAAACCGTGAAAAATCCAAATTCCTCAAAAACGGCTCTAACGATTTTGATTAAAACCTGATAGTTTTTAGTGCACAGACTACTAAATAATTTGACACCACCCGCATGTGTATTAAAATGATGGTTCAAAAGTTATGGGCTTTTAAATGTCAAAAAATATTTTTTTTAAATTTTCAGCAATAACAATAAAACTAAATTATAAATTGACTGACACCATTGAAACCAACTTAAAAAACTAAAGAATTTAGTATTTCGAATTATTTGTCTACGACTAACGGTTCCAGAGAAAAGTTAAATTTACTGCCCATAATAAACGCAGTATGTTATCTGAAAGCGCCCAATGTTATTCTTATGGAGAATATAAAAAAATTAAATTCTTTCTTATTTTCCAACCGTTTTCCAAGAAAGTTGGTATGAAGCGTAAGGTCAAATCATCCACCAAAACCAACTCAAAAAAGCTTGGTATTATTGGGGGGGGCCTTACCCCCACACAATTAAACTTTGTCTCTCTTGGTTTTATTTTTAGAAATGGGATGATTATTTTTGAAACAATAAACTATTAAATGATATTTATATAAACTTTGAAGAACAAGATAGTTTTATTACAGATTGTCTTTTTTAAATTTACTTAAGGGAGAAAGTATGTGTCAGTCCACTGATACCATTTATTTATTTTGAAGTTGCATATGGTGAAGTTGTCGATTTTAGTGAATTTCCCATAGGGAAGAAGGTATTACCGTAGGTCTCATGGTAAGACATAAGCCCGGGACCATGTTATTTTTCGTCTTTAGGTGCCCAGAATCCAAAAACAACAGTCGTTAAAATTTATATATATATATACATATATATAGGGTATATATATACATGTGTCTGTGAACACGATAACTCTCGTAAAAATGGTCCGATGAAGACCATATTTGGTAGAGACGTGTATTCCTACAAATGTTCGGACGAGTTCGTAAACCAGACATATCGGCCAATAGGAACGGGTAGTTTGGGGGGGTTTTGTACCCCAAAATGTTTTTTTTGCGTTTTTCACATTTAATTTTTAAAAATTTATAATTTTATAATTCATTATTGGAATCAGCTTAAAAAACTACACAATTAAGTTCAAAGTTTTTCTCTATCTCCAACGGTTACCGAGATATTAAAAAATATAAACACAGTACGTTGTATTGTGGGGCTCCAATGTTAATCTTATGGAGGATAGGGAAAAATTAATATTTCCCATATTAATCAATATTTTTTGATAAAACATGATATTTAGCTTCATGTGGTTGAGATCTATCCATTTATGCTTAAAATCATAGTTTATGTGCTAATCATGGCAGCAAACCTGCATACTCTATTCCCATATTAATCATATAGGGAATAGGCAAACTCCTTTATTTATGGACAGATGTTGATGAAAATTGGTATAAAGATAAAAATTATATATGGTAGAAATGACTTCTTTCAGTGTTCCTCACAGCAGCTAACCTGCACACTCTTTCCCATGTTAATCTTATGGACAATAGGCAAATAATTCGCATGTTTATGGACAGATTTTTATAAAACTTTTCATATATTATTATTATATTATTGATTTGGAAATTCGCTGAGTATGCAGATCTGCTGCGACGGCGGTATTTTACTCGTAGTAACAAAACATGACTATATTTGTTTATTAAAAACTATAACAAAACTACATTTTACTACAATTTTACATACAACTACAATTTTACAATCGGGTTAAGTTGAAGTCCCACTATGCCCACTTAACCCCATTTACTTTTGTATATTATTTAATTATATGATGTGTAATTTGTATTTTCTTGTCCTTCTACTAAAATGTATAATTTAATTATTATTTTCATTATTACAGATGCGTCATCGTAAATATAAAGTATTTCAGAGCTCCAATAGACAAATAAAATAAGGTAAAATGTAAAGTAACTTCTAAATGCTCAGTCGCTGTTATACAGAGATGTAACACATCAATATGTAAATGTTAGCTGGTTCGTGGTTAGTGGTTAGTGATTAGTAGTTGGTGGTTGTGTTACCTGATCGACGTTCCTGTTCCGACGCTGGTGCTCGATGAGTATTCCGATCGCCTCGTCGAGGCTGAAGTTGAACGTGCCATTGAGGTGCATCGAAAGGCACGGTCTGACGCTGCTTAGGCCATTGAGGAGACACAGCATGGGGCGAGATACGTAGTCATCGCCCGGCTCGTCGCCCCATCTCCGGGCCAGATTCCATCTCAGATGCTGCGGAAAATTGGACCGCCTTCGCGACTACCAGACTGGAAAAACGATATGGCGAATTCAGGAGTAATTCAAGCAAGGTTATGTAGTTGCTAAACACGAAGTATACAGCGATAACATACGTTAAATACACCAATAACGTACATAAATTAATAGACAAATATTTTTACACTTATTTGTGTAAACCGTAGAAAGATTAAAAATTAGGTTTGCAATGTACTTTAGTTAAATTATTTTCACAAGAAACTATAAGTATGTTGTTTTTTCGGATTTAAAATCGAGTTAAAATCCAATGATGTATAAAAATATATTACATTAAGTTATTGTTGTAATCTTCATTTGGTAGTTTCCTCAACTACATGTTCTTGTCATAAAATTTTGTACAGAATCAGGGTTAGAAGACTACTATCTCATGAACATTAAGCTATATTAAAATAATTTCACTTTACAGTAATATTATTGAGACGTTTTGAAACCTCTTACATGTTATTATACAACTATACGGGAAGGAAATATGAGTGCGCCTCAGCCCCATGGACTATAGAAGGCCACAGCCGAATTGAATTCCTGGGGGATACAATTTTCAACAACAAAATGTCTCGTAATCTTATTTGTTGGGATCAATTTTCACTCTGACAAGGTTACAGCTATCCTGTCCATCTAAACTCTTCTCAATTTCACCCAAATAGAATTTTTGCCATCCGAATCACGTTTTTAATTTTCCTCTCGATTTAACAAATTACTCTACTTTAGTTTCGACTACCTGACCCGGCAAACATTGCACCGCCTAACAGGTTCTTTTACAGTTGATTAAATCGCCATATTTTAAAGTTGAATAGAATGCCGGCTTTGTTGTGAAAGATTAGATATTCTGGGTCGCGGTATAGTTAATCAAAATCCTGATAATAACATTCCCGCAAAATATACAAATTTAAGTAGATCGATGATTCACAAAGTTAAAATAAAACCTAAACCCAAACCATACATAACTACATAATTTTTTTAAGAAAGATTAAAACTTCTGAATCGCGGAATCTATATAAATAAAATTAGAGTTTTGTCTGTACATTGATTCATGTATACATTCTGTGTTCATTCCAGTACATGGTACTGGCTCGATAGAATAAAACTCGTTGGTACTGTCAAGAAAATACGTGTGTAATATGGTAAATAAAACATTCCTTTTCAAATACTTTTTTAATACAGTTTGAAATGAACGAATGTAAAAAACTGAAATATTAAATAAATTCCATTTTTTTATTTAAGGCCACTAAAAAAATTTTGAACAGCTACTTGGTCCAAAAGTATTAGAGCTCAACAAAAGGCCGTGGCTATGTTTGTGAAGTGTATCAGCAGGTTAAATTAATGGAACTAATTGAGAAAGTGAACGCTTGGTTGAGGGAACGTTACTGACGTTACTTAAAAGTAGGCTACTTCTACGAGATCAGTGTGAAAACTAGAACTACACAATCGAGTTACTGTACGTATTAGCATTATGTTTAATGTATAAGGAGTATTAGTAAAAAAATGTTGAAACATCTCATACTAAATAAAAAAAGTGTCTCCATAACTGAGTACAGTTAAATTTAGCGTTTAAATAGTTTCTTAGAATGCTAAACAAAATAGTTAACCGTTTATATAAGATCATTACATAAAATAAAGTGATATTCCTATAAGTATGTCATTAATATTCAACGTAGTAAATATTTGCTAAATGTATCTGCAAACTCACACTTAGTTTCTCTAGAAAGTAAATTGAAATAAATAATCCATTCGAATAAAATAAAATCAAAATTAATAAAATTATAAGGTTTTTAAATTATATCGAGGTTTTCACAAAAATAATCAGATACAAAGTAACACCGTACTCGTAATTTGCTTGTAAAAAGCGTCCTGGCTTCTCTGGGCGCGCCACTCCAGTGTAAAAGCATTCAGGTATTATCGTCAAAGACATAATCTACGCTCTTTCCATCTCAAAAGAGTGAGATGTCTACTATATTTCCTTTCCAGTAAATTTCTTCAAATAGCAACATTTACTTTTGAATAAAAACATTTCTTTGGCTCATGAAGAATAACTATTTAGTTTTACGACATTTATGAGATGTCTAAGTTAAAATTCAAAATGTTGAACATTCAAGATTAGATTACTACTGAAAAAAATATTTGACAGCTAAATAAAGGCAAGGAGGAACATACTTTAAAATCAGGGACACTCTAATCCGATCAACTGAAATTAGATTCCCACCTTGATAACGGATTAAGAGACAGTTTTTTGAATGAATTTGTTTACACACACACACACACACACACACACACACACACAAATATATATATATAATATTTATATTTTTATATATTTATATATAAATAATCTTTTATAAACTTATTTATGTTTAAACGTTAATCTATGTAAATATTTTTTGAATACTTTGTTTTTATTTATAACTTAATATTTGTTATTTTATCTTTTTATACATTATCATGAATCTATATCTTTACATTTATAACTTAATACTTTTTAAAAAATAAACATAATTAAAAAAATTTCTTTTATATATTAATTAACATAACTCCTAATTTTTTCATTATATATTTAAAATTTTGTTTAAATTTATAATCATTTTAATAAAGATTTATCAATTTATTGAAAACAATTATTTTACAAAACTAAACAAAAGGCATATAAATAGTTTTGTAATTTTCAATACTTTTTTTTTTATAGTATTTTTCTATTTTATTTTTTTTTTATTTGTTCATTCATTTTATTAAAAAATCTACAATCACGTATGAATTTTTAACTTTTTCTTATTTTATACAAAAAAAATAAAAAATTTTATATTTATAATCATATTTATATTTCTATATATTTATACATATATTAATATATTATAGTTATCTATATGATTTTTTATTATCTTGTATTTTATTTCTGTATTTTTTTTATGTTTTATTTTTTTAATGTAAATTTTACACTTTTTATCAAATTTTATAATCAAATAAATTTTATTTAAAATAAAAATTCAAGTATCTTTTTTTTACAATTTTTATTTTTTTTTTCAACATTTTTAATATAATAAAATTTATTATTTCTTTTTTATAAAAAACAAAAATTATTAAAATATCAATTCAATAAACAATATTTTTTACTTTTTAATATTTTAAAAATTTTATTATTTTTATAAATCCTTTTTACAAAAAAATCCTCAAAAAATTAATATTTATTAAAACATTTAATTTTTTTTAAACTTACTAACATTCAACTTAATTTTTAAAAGAAAATATTTTTTATTTTTAACTTTAGCTTTATTTTTTTAAATTTTTACAAAAACATAAATAAAATTAAATTTATATTTCTTTTACAATGTCAACAATTTTAATTTATTTGTTGATTTACTAAATAATATTTATACTAATATCCATTAAAGATTTATATTTTATTTAAAAATCAACATTCATGTTCTTTTGAGACTCATCTAAAAAAATCGCCTTAAAAAAATAGGATTTCGTAAAAAATAAATTAAAATGTAAAAAGTAATTTCTTAGGGAAAACATGTTTTTTTACTTTTTCACCATAAATACTAAAAAACCTCAAACTTTCATATTTTTTGGCAAATCTACATGAATGAAGCCTTCCAACAACGCAATAATGATTAAAATCGGTCTACTAGAACTCTAGATTTAGTTGTACAAAGTTGAACAAAAATATCTTTAATTCAATATTTTTTTCAACACAAAGAAATCGGTAGTAGCTTTGGTTTTTTGTAAATAACTTTTAAACGGAGAGGAAATCGAACAAGATGGATGGTGATTTTCTGAAAGAGGTTTAAATTTCCAACAAATTACTACTATGCATTCCTTGAGAAACCTCAAAAAGGCTGCCAAACATTGCCTTCAAAAAAGAAATTCGTAAAACCCAATTTTCAATGTATTTCTTATGGAAAAAATGTTTTTTAACTTTTTCACCATAAATACTAAAAAACATCAAACTTTCATATTTTTTGGCAAATCTACAGGATGAAAGCTTTCTAATGGCATATTAATCAATGAAATTGGTCCAGTGGAACTCAGTAAGACTGAATTATTATAAGAACTAGAAACAGAGCCCGTTGCGGTTAAATACAACGGTATCTAGAAACAGGGTGCATGTAAGCTATTTCTGGTGAAATATATAAAAATAATAATATTCATTTTCAATATCGATATTGTATTTAAAAAAGAAAATTATTTTCTATTCGATACAAAAATTTAAAAACATACAATTGTACCGGTTACATATTTATTTACAATATTTCTTTATATACAACATTCTTTGTAAATATTTTTTCAGAGTTATTCAACAATCTCCCTTGATCTTTGCTAGGGATAATTTTAATTTTAATATCATCAAACCTTTTTACCCTAGACAGTGCAACATACAATTGTCCGTGGCTAAACACTGGTGCTGGTAGGTAGACACCAACTTTCTCCAAAGTCTGGCCTTGTGCTTTATTTATGGTTATAGCAAATGCTAATTTTATAGGGAATTGTCGTCTTTTCAAAACAAATGGCAAATCTGTGTCCGTCTGTGCTAAATCAATCCTTGGAATGAACACAATTTCACCTGCCGAAGATCCAGTTAAAACCTCTGCCATTATTAAATTGGGCTTTAGCTCTTTAACAATTAATCGTGTGCCATTACATAGCCCCCTTTTCGTGTTAAGATTTCTTAGTAGAATTATAACAGCTCCAATTTATAAAATTTAATTTATGTATTGGCATTCCTGATAGTGATAGCTGATTTAAAACTCTATAGGGTAATGCATATCTGCAAGTGAAGTATCATCCGCTTCAATAGAATCCGAACTTAAGTATGTTTCTGATATTCCTTCCAGTAAGTTGTGAACAGTTTCGTTTAAAAAATCAACATCTGTGTTTTTTGAACATAAAATAGCCTTTTGGGCGAATTCATGAGAGTGTGCAATGTCCAACTTATCTCCAAATATATCGGTGGCTATGTTACCGTGGCTTAAAATATTGGGTGGTATCACTATTAGGTCTTCTGTTAAATCATATATTCTATCAGTCAGACCATTTCCTACGCTTAATAACCACTTGCTAAATAAATTATCCACTGATCGTAAATTTTTACACAATCGTAGGATCTTAAAGGATTGCCAAAGTGGGTGAAATTTTATACTTGCTTCTATTACTTTCGTTCTGTTACCATGTCTGACAACTGGAAGAGTTTGCCTGAAATCCCCACCCAATAACATAACTTTTTCCCCTAAAGAATTCTGGTTGTTCATTATTTCCTTTAATACTCTGTCAATGGCAATCAAAGCAATTCCTGGTGCCATAGTTGCTTCATCCCAAATTATGATTTTTGCTGATCTGATGATGGTGGCTTCGAGAGAATTCAATCTTATATTTGATACAGATGTTTCCATATATATAAATATAAAATAATAATAGTAATAATAATAGTTTGTGGTTTTTGGGAATTAGATCTATATATTTAATTTTTTTTTATTTTCTGTGTGAGTAAAAGTCATGTGTTTATATGTAGGCCAAATAAAAATAATTACAGTGTTTATACATATTACGTTCATTATAATAATCAGCTGTTGCATATCTAAATATATAAAACAGACTTCAGCTAACGTCATTGTGCGTCATTTTCAGTTATGTCTTTAATTATTAAAACAAATTATTACTGTTTAGTTTGTTTGTCCCAGTCTAATCATTAGTACCTTTTTGTTTTGTGAATTAAAGAATGTTAGATTATGCGAGTATTATTATAAAAAATATCGTGATTCAAAAAAATTAATATTTCCTATAAAAGCCATATTACAGTTAGGTTTGCTTTGGGTCTAGGTTGGATTATAAAGTTGTGAATTAATCCACTTAGATGTATTTGTTATTTGGGAATTTTATTAATATGTCTTATAGTTTCAGTATTATTGGTAACTATACCGCGATCTAGAATATATAATCTTTCACAACGAAGCCGTAATACAATTCAACTTCAGAACATGGCAAATCTTAAAAGTAAAATGTATTTACTGTTAGGCGTTCCGAGGTTCACCTGGTCAGTTAGTAACTGATATAATACATATCGAGAGGTTTTTAATCTTCTTATTAGTAAACCCACTTTTATTTTATAATTTTTCCTACCATATGTATACCCATACCATGTGTATGTGTACCATAAAGTTCTACCATATGTGTTTATACTAAATATACATTATTTGAAAAATTAAAATTTATTACTTTTAAAAAGTACTAGAAAAGCGTGCTACACGAATATGATAAGCATGACAAATCCTGATAACGTACAAACCTCCCCGTCTCTTCGTCTTCAAGAGATTCACTCATCATACTGACTTTTATTTATATACAAAATCCGTACCTTTTCTTACCTTTCTCCAAAACATTTCTCATTTTAACTACCATATAAATGAACGAGGAATATAGGTTAGTTTTCAATATTTATTCATCCGATTAAAAAAATTAAGTTCTTTATAGTAATCCATGCAACGATTGTATTATGAATTCATTAAAGCCACGAGTGAGATGTAAGTTAGAACACGAGCGAAACGAGTGTTCTAAATATCTCACTGGTGGCTTAAAAACATAATACAATCGTTGCATGCACTATTTTAACTACGATCAACAATATTCAGACTTTTAATAACATAAGTTTTATATTTTAATATATGTTTAGGCCTAATTTGTATATAAAATGAACGCACATTATTTTCACTTTTTCTTTTTAATAACTATTTATAGGTTTTTTGGATGCTGGTTTAAATTTCGCATGTTTTAGGTTGTTAATTACAACATTAGCTTTAGCATTTATCTGTTCCGGAGTTAAATTGAACTCCTCACTGCTTAAATCTCTCATTTTGAGAATGTATTGAAAATAAAGTTTGAGGTTAGCCACTAAAACGCACTATCTTTATGGATAAACCAGCTGATTTTGCATTTCATTACGTCCATAATGATATTAATTTCGTCAAAGCTGAGTTCTGATTGGTCTAGAACCTGTAATGTTATGAAAAATCTGTATCGTTATGTACACCTAATGCAACGATTTTCAATTTCCGTTTAATAATGGGCCTCTTCATGATGTTACTTTCATTATCTTTATTGGTACTTTTTGTAATGGTCGTAGATGAAAGTGAAAATGTAATAATAATCTACTTCAGATTAACTTAAGGTGTATACGTAAGTGTTTAAACTTCATACATTGTAATAATTTTAATTTTAAACCTGAAAATGAAATTAAATATCGAAAAAACAAATTATTTAAAAGTAAATTTCATAAATTAAACAAACATTAAACACTTCTGAGACATTAAATACAACTGTAACAATACTAATATATCGAAGCCTTTTTTTTAAATTGTAAGGAATATTATTGCATTCATGTGTACATTCTATCACCAGAACAAACCTCGTTAATAATAGAATAAAAGAATGATAGAATAATAATAACAACAATACACAAAAATAATAGAACATTAATAGAATAAACATCGTTGGTACAGGCAATAAAATACTCAGTGTAATAAGGTGATAAGAGCGTAATAAGGTAAAGAAAACATTTCCGTTTTAATCACTTTTTGAGTGCAGCTTAAAATAAACGGATGTAAAAAAAACTACAAATTGTAATAAATGCCAATTTTTTATTTATTTAAGTCTACTAAAAAAGGTTAAAACAGCTACTTTGTTCAAAAATATTAGAGAAAAGAGCTCAACAAAAGGCAGTGATTATGTTTGTGAAGTGTATCAGCAGATTAAATTAATGGAACTAATTGAGAGGCTGAACGCTTGGTTGAGGGAAAATCCTGACGTTACTTAAATGTAAGCTTACTTCTACGAGATCAGTGTGAAAACTAAAATTGCATAAATGGATACAAAATCATACATACATTATTTTTAAATCATCATCAAATAAATGTGCTAAGAATAAACTTTAAATCGTTTTAGAGTATAACATTTAAAATAGATATACAATTTAAATAGATACTTCCTTATGAGGAAATCGCTTAAAGGAAAAGTTCAAATTTCGTTTATAAGCTGGTCATAACGAAAATATATATTACGAATAACATATAAAACATAATAAAACGTAGTTTGCAATTTGTAAATAAAACAAAATATAATATCATTTCCTTAATTAGATATAGGTTTCAAATAAACTTATATTTTTATAATCAATGTCTATACAAACGATGTGAAACAAACCATCTTGTATGTAGTCCTGAGTAAAACCTATCAAAAACAGTTATAATTAATGTTACTAAGCTATATAGAAACAATTATCATTTAGAAGAAGAAAAACTAATTTAAAAATGATTGAATGATTCTATTTAATTTCCATTAACCGTGTTAGGGATCATCAGAAATATTTCTGCTATGCACAGGTTTCTGAGACTGATAATGTCACAACTGCAACGATAGTTACACTTTTGAGTCTCTCATTAAAATATTAAGAATATCGTCCATTTTCAATGCTAAATGGATCACTTTAACTATCTTAAATCAAATAAATATAAAAGATGTATTAGTATTATTTAATACTCTCTTGGCCATCTCGTTATATTTATCTCTAATTAGCAGCTCTACCATTGCCTGATGTTTTCATACTATTTAATGCATGAGCCAAAAGCATTCAGGTTTACAGTTACAATTTACAAGATTTATATAAAATCACATCAGTTGTTGGAAATATTATAAAAATTGGCTTCGTTTTGAAATACGATACATATTGTGAAGTAGAGATATACATAGTAGCTTGTACTATTACGGACATTCGTATTAATCACCCGAACGCTGTTCATGAGTGTGAAACTGTATACATCATGTGTTGAGGCCATTAGCCTACTTTACCTGGAAAGGCGATTTTGGTTTGGAAGTTGCCACCTGTTTGTGTTCATGTATATCCTTGTGTTTATGCCAATTTTATATGGCATCACTATCACCAAAGGTTTTTTGCCATTTGAACATAATTAACTCACTTAAATCACTGATTTTTTATAATATAATTTCTTTTATAGAAAACTACAGTCTGTTATTGTTTTTTTCATTTATTAAGATTTCTACAAACCTCTAATCCAATTTTGTTTCTAAACTAGCAGTAAGCCCGTCCTTTGTACGGGCTGTAGGATTCAGTTTAAAGAAGAAAGATTATCATACCAAAATATAAACCTGAAATCAAAAAGTCAGTACTAGTTAAATAAATAAATAACCAGCTTTATTGCATAGCAATACTTTACAATCATATAGATTAGAACATTTATATCACTATGAAAATTAGTTATACGCAAAAACAACTTTTTAAAATAATATGGTTTTGACATGGGTTTAAAATCCCGTACCAATATAAAATAAATAATGAAACAACTAATATTGATTTTAATTTGACTGCTATCTGTTTTTCTTTTTTTTAAATCAATAAACTACAAATACAGCTGATTATTACCATAAGGTGATTCATTTAAAACTGAAAGCGAAATGCGACTATTATAGCGTAAAAAGTGGGTTTTTAAATACTCGTTATTCACTTTTCAAAGACCGGCAGACGATTTCAAGCATTGAAATACCTTCTCTGAAATGTAAAGAATGCATGAAATAAGTTTTATTGCCATCATTTTTCCCAGTTTTCTTTGGAGAAGACGGCGTAAAATGCCTTTTGGAGCGTCATAGACAAACACAGATTAAGATGAGACTTGTTTCGGCTTCTCTAACGCATGAAACGTAAAAATAACTAGAAAATTAATAGCTTTGAGAAATATACAGACAAAACTCTAATTTTATATATATGTTGCAAAATATTTTGAAATTTACCCATTTTTCTATTGATAAAATTCAATAACCTTTTAGTTAAAAGGGCTATAAAAACATAAAAAGAAGGTATACCAAATAGGGCTAAGAAGCTTGGTTTATATACTTGTTTACGTAAATGTACTTTTTCTTCTAACTGGTAACTTCATGTATTGTATATAACGAAAACTTAAGTAAGGTTAATTTTCATACTGAAATTATATTATTACTTTAACAACAATAAGCACCATAGCAATGATTTATTTTTATATAGTATTGTTCACATCTTTAAATATTTAATATCTCATAATATTTTTACAGATTGTGTCAAACTAATGCATCAATGGCATTTTCTTTTGTTTGTATATTGTTTTGTTGTGAGATATATATATATATATATATATATATATATATATATCCCTTTAAAAGAATATGCACAAAGTCAAAGATTTTTACGGGTAATTTAAGCCTAAGACAGTTGAAGGAGTAAAGAGGTTGTAGTGTATTTGGTGATGCATGGTCTATTTAGCTGCTCCTTTAAACGACAGAAACTGTCGGAAACCCTACAGCTGGTTCCAATTTCCTGTCCTAATGATCTGCTGGGAAGTCGCATCTTTGTGCGTCAGTTGCTTCTAATGTCGTTTGTAAGTTGCCCAAACATCATTTACACCGAATGCCAACACGTCCAAGTGTTTATTCGCATTGTGATTATTATTTACTATTAGGCTTTTGTTTCAAGTCTGCGTCGCTTTAATAGTACTAATACAATCACTATTACCATCAGCAATGTAAATATGATGTAATGTTTTATGAAACGCCAGCTTCTACATGTGCCCTAGCAAAGTGCACGCAGATTACTAGTGTATTCTAATTGTTCATATTTAAAAATAAATAAAAGGCTGGCCCAGACAAGGATCTGTGCTTTTAATAGCAAAGTTTTTGGATTTTTGTTTATAAACCTTTAATTGGTTTGATCTGGTGAGTCATTTGGCTGTCTAACCGCCATTCTTCCTTACTGTATTAAATGGCTTATTATATAGTCCGAGCGATACAAGTAAACTCACTCTTACTATACTATATTAACGTACTATACCAAGACTTAATAATACTGTATCTCAATAACCAATGTAGAAAAAAAATTTAAGGGAAGTTGAACCGGACGGTAGGTCCCATGTTAAATTTTCAAACTCTAAATACCTTTCTCTCCTTCTCTTCTGAAAGGTGAATTTTTCAACCATTAGTTAGTTGTATTGGATAGACCTGCTGATCTACTTTTATGTGTCCACCGCAAAAATTAAAAATGTTAAGGTTTTTTTACTAAACCCTTGTTAAAAATACTGAAAAATAACTAACTATAAATATCAAAATCAAAATAAAAAAAGTCTTTACGTTGAAGTTCCCTTAACATACTAAACTGTGTAGTTTTTTTAAATAATACTAATGGTTAAACATAAAATTTAAAATTTTTTAAATAACATATGAAAAACGCAAAAACCCTATTGTTTGGAAACAAATCCTTTCCCAAAATACCCGTTCTGATTGACATTTATATCTGGATTATGAAATCACCTGAGTACATGTAGAAGTGCTCACCTCCCAAATTGGGTCTCGATCAGATCGGGTCTCGATACCTAGAGTTATTGTGTTAACAGATTCATACACACATACTTATATACTCGTATAAAGGTATGTACGTATGTAAATAGGAAGCACATATATTCAGTATATATTTGTGTGTTGTGTGTGTGTGTGTGTGTGTGAGTGAGTGTGTAAGTGTGTATGTAAAATATTTAATGACCATTGTTTCTGGTTTCTAGGTGCCTCAACTCAAAAAAAACATCGTTCCGGGATTAGGTCTTGCCATGAAACCTATAGCAATAACTTCTTCCCTATGGGAAATTAGCTAATGTTTAAGAGTAGCCTAAATTAATAACAAAAACTAAATACATAGCTATGACCAGCTTAAAGCGTCGGCTATAAAACCGCATTCTCATTTCTTTGTATTTCAGAAATTGCGTGTCATCCATAAACCATGACGTTAATGTGAAAATGTGAATAGTTCTGCTAAAAATGCTCAAATCCCGCATATGATTAAGACAAAATACTTATCAAGCCTTCAACTGCATTTCCCGTCTACCTTTATATTCACAAGGTCAGTGAGAAATGCCCCTATTTTCTGTTTACATTGTTTCATATCATAATACTGGACGGATACTCTCATATACAACCTGAATAAATTTGAAAGTTATTAATCGTTGGCTAATAATCAATATTAACAAAATATATCTTTATTTAGTAATTAGGCTTATGCTATAAATTTTTGGGTAAAATTTATGTTCGAAAATATTGAGTAAACTAGTTGATGTAACTAAATAAAACACGACTAAATGTAAAAAATAATGGATATAATATTATAATATCATATTATAGCCTGTTATATTTGGAATGAATGTTAAATATTCTGCTTTAAAGATGTAGTCCCAACCCCTTCCTACGACAACGATAGATTTAAGGGTATCATTAATGTACAGTAACTGATAGACTCAATTACTAGCTTACTCAAAACATAGTGGAAACAGTGAACTTAGTATCACAAATTTAAATTTGGTAATTGACAAGATATAATATTAAATTATTAAAGCAAAGATTTTCACAAGCTGGAAGAGTAAATATGTAGTGGCAAAGTGTACTTCACTATGCTTAAAGCCCAAAACTGTATGAATAATGCAAGAGGAGGCGGAGTTAGTGCGAAAATATGAGAATTGTTCGTCCTGCTTTGCAGCACGGTGTCAATTGTGTAGTTACATAGGGTCTACATGTAAAAATCAAATCTTGTAAAAGGTCGAATACAGTCGAATATTAGATTAAAATGATTATATGAAGCATTGAGTGTTTTATTTTATATGAAAATATATACTTGAACAGTTGTGTGCAGTAAACTAGATATAGTAGGAGATTTGTCGGTGCCCCTATCAGTTCTGGCATTAGTTTTGATTGGAAAAGCTTACAATGCCTTGGACGAGGAAGACACGATCGGGTCTCTATCTGTTTACTTAAACTCATGAAGGAAGCATTAACCTTATTCTTACGACTAACTTTTACTGTAAATATAACTAAAAATCCTAACATTTAGTTTATTTTACCCATCAAAGAATCTAATTTTAACCAAATTGAGTTTAAAAAAGTTGAACATTCTCAAAGTGTAAATCCCAATCTCAACAATAAATTTCCAGTATTGGTATTTTTATCACGTTCAAATAAATATATTAGTGCGTAAATATATTAGCTGCACTACATTAGTATAATCAATTAGCAGCACTATTCAAAATTATACGAGGGTTGTCCGTAAAGTAAGGTTCCCATAGCGCTGCAGTCGACAATAGTGCTGCGACGGGGGTTCGCGTGGTTTGGTTGTGTTCCTGCTGGGTTCCCCCACTCCAAATCCCCACCGCAGCGAAGTGTCTGCGGCGCTTAGTCTTGGCCTGACAGCCGAATAAGAAAGAGCTTCCCATTGCTTGGCCCGCCAGGTGTGAGCTGCGCTCAATGATTCGTTTTTTGACTGCCAAAAACCTTCCGTCCGGGGAAATTCATTCCCAGCTGTGCGAAAAATATGGAGAAAGGTGTATGAGCGTACAACATGTACGCAAATGGTACAGGGAGTTCAAGAACGGACGTACCGACGTCCATGACGAGAAGCGTTCCACGAAAATTCAAGCAAGCGCAAAGTGCCGGCAAGGAAAGGCGTATTGTTGTGCGAATTCTTGCCCAATGGTGAAACAATCAACGCTGGCCGCTACTGCAAGACACTGCAAAAACTTCGCCGTGCCGTTCAAAACAAGAGGAGGAGTATGCTGTCCAAGGGGGTGCGTTTGGATCAGGATAACGCTCGACCGCACACTGTTAACGTTACCAACGAACTCATCGCTAAATTTGGATGGGGTATCGTCAAACACCCACTCCACAGCCCGGACTTAGTCCCCAGCGACTACCACATCTTCCCTGATATGAATAACCACCTGGATGGAACGGATTTCGGCGGCCGAGAAGAAAAAGGAAAAAGCGGTTCTCAGCTATCTGCGCGACTTGGCGGCAAACTTCTTTGACTCGGAAATTCAAAAGCCGGTACACCGCATGCAAAAATGCATTGACCTCGGTGGCAACTACATAGAAAAATAGGAAAAAGTCTGAACTTTCCGAATATGTACTGGTTTATGCAAATAAACATGTTTTTCACTGAGTAAAATCACAGGGAACCTTACTTTACGGACAACCCTCGTAATATCACTAATATTCAGAAAGATTAGCTTTTTATACACACTTCTGCATTCCAAAATCTAGATACAGTATGTTTATTATTTTTGACTAGGCTTTAAGGTTACACCGAACTATATTTAATTAAGTTGCTACTTACACACCACAGACTCCTTACATTACTAAATCTGCTATGTTAATTACATATGTTTTATTTACATAATACGTAAAACCAAACAAATGTAATATATAATATAGAATACCGTAGCTATATTTATTACGAAATCATTGAATTGAATTGGTCAAATGTTCTAAACATTGGTAGTTAGCTTTATTATACTCTACTAGCAGTAGCCTAAGTTTGTCCTTTGTTGTAGGATTCAGTTTAAAGAAAAAAGATTGTTATACCTAAATGTAAACCAGAAATACTAAACATAAAGTCAAAAAATTCAAATGAATCTAAGGAAAAAACGTCTTTGCAAGTTTTTATGAATTAAAAATGTACAGCTGAACAGATATTTACTTACTATAGAATGAAGAATAATCACATAAGAAATATTAGTGTTCAAATGAAGTTGCGATCACCGACGACGGTATGTAGGCCCTATACCTAGAGCGTCTAGCGTCTAGCGCTGTGCGGTGGTGGCGGCGGCGGCGGCCGTGGTGGCGCGGGCGTGTGAGCGGACTGCGCGGCGGGTCGAGGCGGACTGGGGAGCGGTGGCACGGTGGCGTGGTGGCGCGCCGGCGGACACAGACGCGCGTGGGAGTATCTGCTGTTGCGCTCTCGTCATTCCTCGGTCGTTCCTTGTTTTGTATAACGAAAAAATCTAAATGTTGTTCAAATGTTTGGTTTAATTCACATTTCAATCGAGAACTGATTCATTGGATACTCAAATCATAAATGTTATCATGGTGAGTCCGGATATTTGTAGTGTGTGTACAACACACATATCCAGATTCCAAATAGCCACATACTGTGAGGACCGTAGTGTATCAAAAGAGGGAAATCAGTGCAAAGGTTGCCACATAGTCCTACAGCTTTGGCTAGCCCACTGCAGCTAATCAGCTGGAGACGGTAATCGATAGTAATTGTCCTCTACTGGACTATATCTATTTGTAGGACGTCCTACTTTCTACCCCCGAGCCTCCTTTTGCTTTGTTGAATCAACAAAGATAGAAAAATAACTCGTAGACGACTTTAATTTGAACATTGGTTAAATGTAATTTCAGGTTATGATTTTTTTATATAAACCATAACTAATATAATTAGGATGTTATAAATGTATTCTACCATTATTTACTTTTTAAAGACAATTTATTTATTAATGATCACATCTTTATGAGGTCACTGACAAAATAATACAATTTTAAATTATTATTCATTTATTATAAAAATGTACATTAAAAACCTACAGGGGAAATGTAACGTCATAATCGTTTTACTAGATTCAAGTTCAAGTGGGTGTATGTGTTTATCCTTCTCTCCTGCTCCAATGGGACTGTTATCTCAGTCGGCCTCTGCTCCACCAGAAGGATACGCCCCGACAGCCAGGCAGTGTGGGCACCTCCTCTGCTAAGCTTCGTATCGCCTTACGAATACTTGGATGCAAAGGATCAGATGGTTTTTCCAAGTGGTAGCTTTTTTGACGTTGTTTCGTCCCATCCGTTATTAGATAGATAGCAGATTTCAAGTGTCACTGTGCTACAGTGGACCTGGGCAACAGTACCGTGAAGAGATAAGAATTAACTTAAATTAAAAAACTGACGGTATTACATAGAACTAGTTGAATTACTTCACGTGGATTCATTAATCAATTGCACAACCAATTGGATGGGCCAAGGTACAGGATTGGTCCTTCACCGTGTCGTGCCTTGAAGATGCAATGACCATCATGATCTGCTTAGGAATATAGGTATGTCTGTCTGTCTGTCTGTCTTTTATGCGATGCCAAACCGTTCACCCCATTGTCGTATATCTTTAGTAAGTTGCTTTTTGTGTCCAGGGATGTATTTTTTTAGTGAAATACTTAAAAACTTCTTAGGCTTTATTTTATGGATTTATAAATTTATAATGTTAACCTTATGGAGAGTACATTTGTTTTAAAAATTTCTTCAAACAAACATTTAATTCTTAACTCTTTTTTAAAATCACAGCGGTTGGTTAACTTATGTCAGAAAATATGATTTACTGGTGCTGGCAATATCCATCGTTTATCTAAAGTTAAGCATGGTACAATATTAACAGTTTCATTTGCCATATAATTTTATTTATTTACTAGCAGTAAGCTTTGCACGGTTTGTAGGATTCAGTTTAAAGAAGAAATATCATCATTACAAAATGTAAACCTGAAATCCTAAACAAATCAGTACAAAGAAAATAAATCAATACCCTGCTTTATGATTTAGCATTACTTTACAATTAAATAAATTTGAACATTAATACCATTATTATAATTAGTTACACGTTAAAATAACTTTTTAATATAGTATGATTTCGAAATAGGTTTAAAATCAATGGCCAATATAAACTAACTAATATTGGTTTGACAGATGTTTGTTTTTATTTCTATTAAATATTTAAACTACAAAGACAGCTGATTATTATCAGTTGGCTATTCATTGAAAACTGGATCAAAATGCGAGTAATATCGCGTAAAATTCGGTTTTTAAATACTCGTTTTTTTCAAGGGGCGGCGGGCGATTTCAAGCATTTATAAACATTCTCTGGAATGTAGAGAATACATGAAATAAGTTTCATTGTAATCAGTTCTCCCGTTTTTTCGGAAAAGACGGCGTGAAATGCCTCCTGGAGCGTCACACAAACGGACAAAAATTGAGATAAAACCGGTTTCGGCTTCTCTAACGCACGAAAAGTGAAAATAACAAAAAAATTAATAATTCTGAGCAATGTACATACAAAACTAACTTTATTTATATAGATACGAAAACTTGATTCCTATAAAATTAGTATTTATGTTCATCGGATGAAATTTTGTAGTTGGTTTGAATTGTGTTTGCATTATTTTTTTACTATAAAGTTTATTTCGTATTTAAAAGTTAACTAATTAAAAGTGGAATTACTAACTTAATTAATTAAGTTAGCTCTACGTGTGAGGGTTTTTTGTCTTAAATACCACCTAAAAGAAAATACATAGGGCGAAACACGCATGAAGTGTTAAGGAAATCGTGAAAGAAATGGCTACAGAATCCAACGAGTAACGGTATGAACAGCTTGGAGCTGATAGATTGCGCGGGATTTGAGCTCACGCCTACGAATCAAACGAATTACGAAATGAAAGACTTGAAGCTGATGGATTGTGCCGTATTCACACCCGTATTTATGAATAAAATTTGATTCCTAAAACTAAGAACCCGTGGCTGTTGTTGGATCTGCTATCGGGAGCTGCCCCTGGCGATGGGGTGCGCCCGCCACCGTAGGGTGGAGGGTACTGGGGAAATGAAATATCCAGAGTTGACAAAAACCAACAAATCGGTCAACGGTCTCAAAGGCGGATGAGGAGAGATCCCAACGGCGGAGAGGGCGGAAGAGCCACAGGGCACTCATTTGCCCTAGGGTGGAGAAATCGACTCTAAAGGCGAAAGAACCCATCAAAGGGTCAACGGCATATGGATGCAGAAGGCAAGGGGAAACCACTGCATTAAAGACCATTATTGGTATCCTTTGTACAATCAGTACAGCAATCATGGATGGGTTTAAAACTAAATATTCCGGATGTAAAAGCTCCTCAATCGGATCTCCGGGGGGAGCAGTGGCGAACCAGAACATGAAAGGAAGGCTGAAGAGTGTGAAGATCAGAACGTGGAATGCAAGAAGCCTCTTTGCATCGGGAAAGTTGGACAATGTGATGAAGGAAATGTCAAGACTCAGCATAAACATTCTGGGAATAAGCGATGTCAGATGGCCAGGCAGTGAGAACGAATAATGGAGTTTTCTATTACTCAGGAATAGATGACCCAAATCATCGGTATGGAGTCGGAGTAATTATAGATAAGGCTACCAATGCATCAGTTCAGAGTTTTACACCATACTCAGAAAGAGTCATGATGTTACAAATAAAAACATGCACAGGACAACTGAACATCATACAAATATATGCACCAACTGCAGACTCGGAGGAAGTAGAAGTCGAAGAGTTTTATACGGAACTGGAAACAATAATTGCAAGCACTAAAAAAAGTGATGTCAATATAGTAATGGGGGATTTTAATGCTAAAGTAGGCAAAGATAATGTAGAAGCACATACAGGGGGTTTTGGACTGGGTAAGAGAAATGAGAGAGGTGAACGCCTAATACAATTTTGTCAGGAGAAAGATCTAATGGTGGCAAATACCTACTTTAAGCCTCCATATCGTAGATTGTACACCTGGAAATCTCCTGCTGATAATCCAGAAAATATTGTCAGATATCAAATTGACTATATCCTCATCAATAATAGATATAGGAATGCAGTCACATCAACAAAACCCTATCCTGGGGCTGATATCAACTCAGATCACAACCCCGTAGTAGCTAAGTTGCATATTAAAATGAAAAAGATGACCAAGAAATTACATAGACGCAAGACTTCTCAAAGACCCAAAAATCCGAGACACTGTGAAGTATGAGGTAAACAAAGCCATGAGAGAGTTTAATGTATCAAAGGTAGACAATGTAGAAGGAAAGTGGGAGGAGGTACAAGTGACCTTAAGAGAAATAGCGACGAGTCACCTGGTAGATAAGGAACCCCAAAGGAAGAAGAAAGCATGGATGACATCTGAGATTCTGGATCTTATGGAAGAAAGAAGGAAGAGCAAGGGAAAGGAGAAAGAATATAGAGAACTACAGAAGAGAATTCAAAGGAGGATAAGAGTGGCTAAAGAAGAGTATCTGACATTGCAATGTGAAGAAATAGAAGTGTTGGAGAAGAATTTTGACAGCTTCCATATGCATAAGAAGGTTAAAGAACTGGCTGGATGTCGCCAAAGCAGAGCAAGTACAAATATAATAAAGAATAAGGACGGGTGTATAATAACTGATGTGAAGGAAAAACTAAAAAAATGGAAAGAATATCTCTCAGAACTCTTCCAAGACGAAAGACCGGTAACCAGTTGTAGAGAGAGGGGAAGTACATTTGAAGGTATTGAGATTGGAAGTGGAATATGCTCTAAAAGTGATGAAAGCAGGTAGAACTGCAGGTCCAGATCAGATCCCTATAGAGATCATCAAGCTCTTTGATGAAGATGTAATTGATATTCTTGTGAACCTCTTTAATTATATGTGTGAGAAGGGAGAAATCCCCACACAATGGTTCATCTCCACTTTTGTACTCATTCCTAAGAAACCTAACCCAAGGGAGTGCACTGATTATAGATCTATTGCGCTTATGAGCCATACCCTAAAGTTGTTTCTAAAAATTATACACAAAAGGATATATAGAAAACTTGAGGAAGGGATAAGCAATACCCAATTTGGGTTTCGAGAAGGGCTCGGAACAAGAGAGGCTCTCTTTGGGGTTAATGTGCTTTTCCAGAGATGCCTAGACATGAATCAAGACGTTTATGCCTGTTTCATAGATTTTGAAAAGGCATTTGACAAGGTACGGCATGGAGTGATGTACGGGTTGCTTGTCAACAAGGGCATTGATGCGGACGATATAAAAATAATCAGTAATCTTTATTGGGGTCAGAAGGCGGCTGCAAGAATAGAGAATCATTTGACCGAGGAAATCGAGATCCACCGAGGGGTAAGACAGGGCTGTATTTTGTCTGCACTCCTTTTTAACGTCTACAGTGAAGCTATCTTCAATGAAGTTTTGGAGGAGGAGTTGGCGGGCATAATCATAAATGGAGAAGCCATAAATAATATAAGGTACGCTGATGACACTGTCTTGTTGACAAGCAATATGGAGATATACAAAGAGTGATCCAAAAATTGCATGACAGATGTGGTGAATTTGGTTTGAAATTGAATCTGAAGAAAACCAAATTAATGGTGGTCAGGAAAGCCTTGAATAGACAAATTCAGACAAACCTAATGGTGGAGGGTACAGTCATAGAGAGGGTCCATAAGTATAGATATCTGGGGACGTGGGTAGAGGAAAGTGGGAATTCGACGGGAGAGACAAGAACAAGGATTGAGATGGCCAGATCGACATTTGTAAAAATAAAAAATTGTTCAGAAGCCGGGACATAAATATAGAACTGAAAATGAGGATGTTACGCTGTTACGTGTTTTCCACTCTCTTTTATGGGATGGAATCATGGACCCTCAAAAAGAGCCATATGGATAAGTCGGAAGCCTTTGAGATGTGGTACTACCGCAGGATGTGGCGGATACCGTGGACGGATAGAGTCACGAACATGGAAGTCCTAGAGAGAATGAAGAAACAATGTGAAATTGTTTACACTATAAAAAAGAGAAAACTCCTGTATCTTGGACATCTAATGAGAAGCCACAAATATATAACTCTGCAGACTATAGTTTAAGGAAAAATCAACGGAAAAAGGAGTGTTGGAAGGCGACGTGTTTCCTGGCTTAAAAATTTGAGGGATTGGTTTGACTGCAGCAGCAAAGACTTGTTTCAAGCGACAGTGAATAAGATCCGGATTGCTGTGCTGATAGCGAACCTCCGATAGGAGACGCACTAGAAGAAGAAGAAACCTAAGAAAGATCTTAAACCTAATACCTAATCCATATTTCACCTAAATCACAGCTAAGTGTGGTGGGTAAGCTAGATTTATGTAATATATCACAGACACGATTAATAAATTATGATACAGGTAGAACAAACCTTTTTATAACTGCATGTTAACAAAACCCTTTAAAACTCCCAGTATTTTTAAACAATATTATTAGTTCATACCCATCTGAGCAATAAGTAAGAAGTTTTTTTAATAGAAAGTGTTAAGTAGTATAAAAATAATAAAGTTATAGATAAAAATATAACAAAATTAATAATATTTTGGATATTATGTATGCATTCCAAGCGTATCAGTGTTATTCATAGAGCCTTGAGAAGCGCGTCATGTGTAACTGACAGCTCTTGGAGAGGTTATACTCGGTATCGATGTTTAAAAACACAGTTTAAACATTTTACCTCAACGACGGTAATGGCGTGTTATTACCGAAGTAACTTATCACTTTAGTTTCGGGAATCACTTAAAAGACCTAAATGTGTTGGCTGCATAAACTCGAAAAACACATTATCTTTAATAAAGAAAAATAATTTGGTTTTCTAGATTTTTATGAGCTATTAACTATTAAAGTTAATAGCTCAAAGTTAGTAGTTAAAATTAACTATTAAAGTAAAGTCATAACACTTGGAGGGTTAAGACCTATTAAAACACACAAAATTGTTAAAATATTTTTATATTTGTTCTGACATCCAGCATGTTTAATAATTTAGATACAAGTCTTGGGCTTTGATGCAAAAATTTCAAATCCGGGGATGCCCATTTGGGTTTGGGCCCCTTTCCCAAAATCATTTGTGTGTAACCACTCTCTGACTGTCAAAATGTCTCTAGCGTAGAATAACAATAATGTATAAGCCTATATTTGTTAACTACTCCAGTATCTGACGGTAGTCTATTTATTTTGAAGTATAGAAATATTCGAGAAGATTATGCATAAATTTATCCTCATAGCCTCTAATATTTATTGAGCATAAAGTGTTGCTTATTCCTCTGAATGATCGATTAACCCTCACCGAGTGAAGGCCACTGCGCTCGGCAGCAACCACTACGCGAAAAATATCTTGGTTTGGATAAAGAAATAGATTTTGAAATGTTGATGTTTTCCTCTTTCATCTGATGATTGAAATTGATTATACAAACTCTTTTCATAAAAATAATTTTTAATAAATTTTATGACCACATTTGTTTTGGCGTATGAATAGCAGTTCTATTTTGTCTTCCTTAAAATTTGGATCATTCAAGCTAAAGGTAATTTTTACTAAACAATACATCACAGACTACATTTCACTAACCTTTATCTCACTAGACGTAAACAAAAAACAGTATGATCGCGCGAAAGAATAACACGAGGATGCCTCATCCAACCCACCAAACAGAAAATTACCAAAGAAATAAATAATTATTATAACAATAGCATAAATTATGGCCTAAGGTAGCATAGACTCAGAAAGGGTTGAAAGTAAATTTAAATACCCCCGTCGCAACAGACCTGCGTACTCAGCGAATTTCCAAATCAATAATATAATAATTATAATACATGACAAGTTTGGTCAAAATCTGTCGATAAACATGGGAATTATTTGCCTATTCTCCATAAGATTAAAATAGCTGTCTCTCTTGTTTTTATTTTCAGAAATGGGATGATTATTTTTGAAGCAATAAATTATTAAATTATATTTAGATAAACTTTTAAGAACATGATATTTTTATTACAGATTGTCTTTTTTAATTTATTTAAGGGATAAAGTATGTGTCAGTGCACTGATACCATTCATTACTTAATATTTTTATTAAAAAAATGTATTTATAATTCGATACAACGTTTATTCACTAATTATTATAATGTGAAAACAATTCTCATCTTTAAAACAAGAACAAATGTGATAGTGGGAAAATAGAGATGTGTCTTTGTTTATTTAAACTTCTGAAATCATTATTAGTTGCACACATACATATTCGGGATTGAGGGAAACTGGTTGATAACATTGGGTCTGGGACTACATGAGTAATGGAATAAGCGCATGGTTCACTACTCCCAATCAACAATTTCCTCTTGGGCCATTGGCTTTCCCTTGATAAAATTTCAAACCATTTCCTTATAGTGTTTTGTATTTTTTCCAAGTCACTGACAAATTTAGCCCATGAAACAACAGTCCTTCCTAATACATGTTTAGTAAACGAAAAGTGTGTACCAAGTATGTAGTTAGTTAAGGTATTTCAAGTATTATTTCTTTGTCAATCAGGTTATTGGGTAAAACGTAATCAATATTAACGTTGTTTACATTTTGAAATTAACAATTATAGTTTAAATAATATTATATTTTGGTAATCGTAAAAGGTATAGTTAATTAACTGCATGAAGTTACAAATTATATATTCCTAACGTTCGCATGTTATGAATATGGGTTAATTTTGTTGATGGATAGTCTCCAATAGGCATGTATTGTAACAGATCTGACTAAACTAAGAGAGTATATTATAATTCATCATTAATATTACGTTAAATATGGAGTTTTAGATATGGAAGGAAAATTGAATTATACTGAAATAATATACGACTTTAATTTTAATATATTTTTAAATAGTGTTAAAATAAATTTGTATACGTATACTTGTAATTTTAAAGATAATACAGGAATATAAAAATGAATACGTGCATATGTATAGGACAATAATTAATAGAGGTTACAAAGGAGGAAATATAAATCTTATAAAATTTAATTCCCGTTAATTTATGTTCAATAAATAAATAGAAAACTAATATGTTTACTCTTGGGAAAATTAAGCTTTAAACTATTGAAGATTAAAGTTTAATTTAAATTATGCAATTCACTGATCAAACATTTTGGTTCCTTTGTGAAACTGTTTTCCTTGTTTTGCCAAGAGCTATTTCACTAGCATAATATTTAAATTATTCTAATTAAATAGCTCATTTTGTTTTCCACTGGTAAACTATTTTGCTACACTTGATAAACATTTTAAATTTAAACATAGGTAAAACCAATGGTTTTATTTCGGTCCACATGCTGATTAATTTATATTCATCTTTTGAAGAGTACTTGGTAAAACCATAATGCATTTTCCTGTATACTGGCTTGTCTGCAGGACTATCAGAAGGCATTCTCGGAAGTATTATCATCGCCTATCAGGCATTGGACATCTCATACAGTTTGAAAACGATCTCTTGTATCTTGTGCCACGCTATCTATAGTCGCGCCTTGATTATGGGTGACTTTAATTTATTTTGACTTATCTAAACCTAACCGTTATGGTTGCCACTAACTGTAAAAATCTTTGAATGATTCAACATGACAATACTTCCACTGGATTCAATTCATCGCATTGGAGCGGTGAAACTGGCTCATTCATGGGTTCTGGCGAAGGGCTCAAACGTCACACTCATAAGTGAGGATTGAGATGGGTCAACTAGGAACCTTCGAGAAGTGTGAACTGGCACATCCACAAGGCTATGTAGCGGATTCAAGATGAAGAAGAAAGTGTCTTGAAAGGGTCTTGGATGAAAGGGAGAAAGGGGTCTTGAATTTAAAGACAACCCTTGTTTAACATTTTAGGAAATAAAATGTCATGGATTTGTATGCTCCGAGTCATTTATAATAATTATTACAATCTACAAAAATACTAATATTTAGTACCTGGTGACTGAGCGTTGTTTGGTGAAATATAGAAACTAGACCTAAACATGTATTAAAAATAACTCTAACCTCAGACTTCTTTTAACTGTTTAGTAAAATTACTAACTTAAACTTATTCAAACAATGTTGTTAAACCTTAATATTTGAAGTCATCCTCAAATCTTCTTAACCACGGATAGATTCCTGTACCTGCTATTTCCCTCCATGATACTATTTACTGCACTCTTACTAAAATAGCTACCAAAATAAAATAGAAATTCATTACCTACAGGAATTCCTGAAATATTAATGAAATATAATATTTATCTAATATCTATTCAACGTATCAATCAATACCTTCATACAATCAGTCAATGATATGGTAAATTCTATGAATTGCACAATTTTAAATATTTCCGCTAAGCACGCATCTAATGTGATACATTGGATAAAAGACATCCGGCCCGTTGGATTTCAAATGAGATCCCCCGGTTGATGGCTTGTCCTGCTCTGTTCATCGTAGGCCAAAGACATCTAGAGATCCCTTGCTTATTGCCCAATATCGCCAGTCGCGTAAAGAAGTTACACAGCAGCTCTATTACATTCATAGTTTATTTTCCGAAATAAAGCAATCACCATCCGTTCTTTGGCGTAAGATAAAAAGGTTGGACATTAGTAAGTAAAAAACTTTCTTTCAATATATTTATCATAAATTTAATTGAAATTTGATCGAATAATTTCTTTTAGCAAATTTCCAATAGATAAAAGCTATTACCGTAGCTGCCGATACCACTCCACAGTGCCGACCCACCCCTCACCACAGTACCGACCCACCCCTCACCATAGTGCGGGTAGTTTATGGTGAATAGCGAGAGTGACGAGTGCAATACATATAATTACTTAAGTAACTTAACAGTCCAATGTACAAGTGCAGCTGGGCACTGTACATCGAACCTGCATGCAATTTACTACTTATTCTTCAATTCTGATATTTAAACCACGATTATATTTGATATTCTATTAGAGTATTCATACCAAAAATCATACTATACTTTAGCAAATTCCATTTAGGTTAAATTTAGTTATTTTTTACTATAACTTATTTAATCAGTTAAACATGAATACAATTTTAACGTAAATAAAGTAGGGGCATGCTATATTCCAGTAATAAATAAAACCACAGTCACAACTCAACAAGAAACAGCTTCACTAATTAAATTTACTAATGAAAGCATCCCAACACCACTACGTACAAAACCACTAAATCTCAAAGCCTAGATGTAATATAACACAACATCCATTTAGTTATGGATTTATAACTTACAACAACAAAATAGTTTTAACTGTTGAAAGATTCGTTGAAATTCCTAAAAGCAATTTATCTTCGACTTATAGGAATTAATTATCATTTATTGATGATGAATTTCATTAACTTGCGTCATTTTTTTCTAAATCCATGGTTGGCAAATGCTTAGTTGTTAATTAACAAAAACCAAATCAATTGAAGCTTCAGTAATACGAGTATAAACATTTAACTACATCGCAATGTACAAGTACTGTAGTAGTGGTGTAGTTTGCAGGAACATTTGGAATATACAATATGGTTTACTGTTGGAACCTCTTCGGAGGAACCTCCCCTTGCAGCGAACGGTATTTTGCAGTTGTTTTAAATTTGCTCCTTGCAACAGAGACGATACTGAGTGGTGCAACGATAAAACAAAGTTGTCTACAGGTTGTAACCTTAATAAAACAATGTAATCGAAGCTAACGTAATTATGATAGAAAGATATGATAATATCTTCAGAGATTAGATTAGATTAGATAGAGTACACTCATGAAATGATCAGTTTATTTCATATACTTTTACTTTAATATAATTAACGAAGTTGTTCAATGATGTGTAAACAAGAGTATTTTATGGAACGCAAAAACCTTTTTTTCTGATTATTAGGCTTCCATTTACAAGCTTATTAGTTATAAATCATTATCCTCTCAATGTTGGTAATTTCGATGATTTTTTTAGTTTAAACCTTATTATGTAAAATGATTAAGTTCTCAGAATATTGTTTCAAGGTATATAATACAAACCAAAATCCTTTGGTCGTAGATCAGTTTCTATTAGATCAATAGTTCAGACTAAAGAAGACAGGTGGTGTTTTGTCAGTGACACATAAAGCCACACAAAGACCCCCGCCGAACATATACTACATTTAATTTACTAAATACAGATTTTAAATGTTGAATGAAAATAGGATGGACACTGAAATGCTACAAAGATCCTAATGTCTAAAAAACCTATTATATGCAGAATAACTTAACTAATCCATATAGCTATATAGTTTATTCACAATTACGGATAAGAATGAATATTTTAAAATGTATTGTAAAAAATTAAAGAGGAGATTAAAACGTTCTAATAATAATACTGAGGACTCTTTTTTTATACGTCACAACAGAGATATTAAGGATCGTTTTGGTATGGACTTTCTAAAGTATGTATAAAAAGTTTTCAAAATAATATTTTAATCTGATTTTAAGATGTTAAACAAAGGTTAAAATTTATAATACATCCTTCTCCAAGTAATACATTGCAGATAAAATTGGCTGCTTTATCATTATAATGAGTTTTAAATTAAAAACCTGGCGATTCAGGTATTATTATTATTATTATTTAGGTATTATTATTCAGGTATTATACTACCTTTTATTGGTTTAATAGGGTTTAGAATTCACCCATTTAAAATTCCATTAATTATAGAGCATCAGGCAGTATTTATTACTATTGTCTACAAAAATTATATAAATGAACATAAAAATAATCAATTATAAAATAAATTTCGATAAATATCTTTTTATATTAAAAACTGAGATTTATTTTATAGATGCTATAACATTTTGCATGCGAAATGAACACCCTGAATAAATAGGAGTTAAGTTTTCGTTGGGAGGGAAGGAAAAGGAAATCCCCTAATAGGTTTGTTCTCCAAGGCCTCCAAAATAAACACACAAAATACACGGTCGGGTTCATACAGCCTTCTTATTTTACCTAAGTTTATTTTCTTATACATACTCAGGGAATTCTCTTAGTCTTCTTACTGTTGATTATTTAGACCTAGCAAATCCTTTACTGTAATTAAAAAAATAATAATTTCTATGAGGCATGCTATATTCTAAAGCGTGCCCTTTGACATGCAAGACAATAGTACACGTTAAATTGCATTTAAAAAGAAGTAATTGTTGTGAATGATATTTAAAATCTTCTTTTCTCCCATGATTAAATTTTATCTATAGTATTGAATCACAAAATTTCGTTTGACACAAACACATTATTGACACCAATCTTTAAAACTTCAATGAAATTAATTCAAAGCAAAGATTGTTAATCAATAATTCATGGAGTTATAAGCCTTAATAAACCGTATTAATTAGTAATTCTAGCAATTAGATTAGGGATGGTGGGGTAAGGTAACCACGGATGGGAAGGCCCTTAGTTAAGGCAGGCAGGGGGTAAGGTGGAGTGACCTGTAACAGGCTACGCTATAACTACTATGACTACTAACAGATGGGAAGGCCCTTAGTTAAGGCAGGCAGGGGGTAAGGTGGAGTGACCTGTAACAGGCTACGCTATAACTACTATGACTACTAACAGATGGGAAGGCCCTTAGTTAAGGCAGGGGGTAAGGTGGAGTGACCTGTAACAGGCTACGCTATAACTACTATGACTACTAACAGATGGGAAGGCCCTTAGTTAAGGCATGGGGTAAGGTGGAGTGACCTGTAACAGGCTACGCTATAACTACTATGACTACTAACAGATGGGAAGGCCCTTAGTTAAGGCAGGGGGTAAGGTGGAGTGACCTGTAACAGGCTACGCTATAACTACTATGACTACTAACAGATGGGAAGGCCCTTAGTTAAGGCAGGGGGTAAGGTGGAGTGACCTGTAACAGGCTACGCTATAACTACTATGACTACTAACAGATGGGAAGGCCCTTAGTTAAGGCAGGGGGTAAGGTGGAGTGACCTGTAACAGGCTACGCTATAACTACTATGACTACTAACAGATGGGAAGGCCCTTAGTTAAGGCAGGGGGTAAGGTGGAGTGACCTGTAACAGGCTACGCTATAACTACTATGACTACTAACAGATGGGAAGGCCCTTAGTTAAGGCAGGGGGTAAGGTGGAGTGACCTGTAACAGGCTACGCTATAACTACTATGACTACTAACAGATGGGAAGGCCCTTAGTTAAGGCAGGGGGTAAGGTGGAGTGACCTGTAACAGGCTACGCTATAACTACTATGACTACTAATAATTAATAATGTTGATATTGAAACATTATTATTACCGGTATATTTTTTAACGCTTCAATTCAGGTAGCTGTCGCTTTATTCGTTTTATGGTTGGTGTAAATATTCGAGAATTGTAGTTGCTATTGGTAATATAGTGATTATTTTATAATTTTAAACAGAATCTAAATTACTGTATAGAAGAATATAAGAGTTTAAATAAACTAGAGCAAGGATAAGGCTATTTTATACACAAAATAGAGAGGGAGAGAGAGCGCTAAACTCAAACCGACTAATCTTCGCTTCCCAACTGAAGAGACGGAAATCCTCTGAAGATCTGCCCGGATAAGCCTGTTAACTACAGTAATACCAACTTTGCTGTAATCAGCTTTTGAGGCCTTTCTCAGAAAGTCTAGTCCTCTTTTTAGAGAACTTTACTACGCTGTAAGCTAGAATTCGCTGATCATCTAAGAGACACTACATCTGACACTACAGCCACTGTGATGTTTCAATAATTAGCAAATGGTATTTGTACTAATATCTTTTGAGTACTATTACAGTTTTGATACTAATATAAAAAATCTTTAAAAATATTCATTGTTAATCTTACAAACACGACCCATTTTTAATGGTTTTAGCCCTATGATAGGATAAAAATGCCAATTTTGGGCCGTGTGGTGAACTTCATTTTTCGTCATATACTCCAAATAAAATTAAACAAACTCGTAAAACCTAAATTATTACCTGGTTTATCGATAGTTGTCGACGATTTTTGTCGCTTTAGACTATGTTACTTGCGTTGTAGTAGTTCTTTCTTGATTCGTGATTGGTTGTTTAGGTATATCGGTGTTGGTTATACTGACCTCGAATTGGTTGTATAATTAACACAATTAATGATCTTAATCATTTCGCTAGATTACCACGCGTCGCGCGGTAACTACTTAGCTCGTGTGAAAGACGCGCTTTTCACCCTTAATGCATAGATAACTATTTATTGAAATTGATTAATCTTTTAATGTAGTAATATTTTTTAGGTTTAAAGTTCCAAATATTTTACAATTATTTTTATTTGTTAGTAGTGATTAGTCGTATTCATAAATATTTAAAACAGAAGGTTTGATTTCTTTTATAAATTAGATTTTAGGGGCTCAGATGGGATATTTCCCAGTAATTACAAAAATAATAACAGCCCTGTAGACTTGGTGGAAACGTTTTGGCCTAAAAACTTATACAAATTCGGAGTACTAGTAGTTTGTACTTTCTTGCAAATTTATATTAATGGCAAACTCCAGTAAAATATAAATCAATATTAAATTAAACTTATTTTAAAATATATAATACAACGTTGTTGTAAATATTTTTAAATATTAAAATTTTTGGAATTTCAGAATCATAATATTAGTTTAAATTTAGAAGCCTACTGCACGAACAGTGAGTATCAAAAATCTGAATTAAATTTGAATACTTTTATTTCAGAGCGAGCAAAACAAAAATCGTAAGTGGAAAATAATAATTTGAAATGAATATTTTTTTTCAAACCAAATCGGTTATGATTTAATATTTTCTCTTTAATTGTTCCAAATACATCGTACGTTTTCTAATAAAACGTAATCGCTATCACAATTATTCACTATGACAAGGAGCTTGAATGATGACAACCACGAAGGAAATGTCGTTCTATGTACAAGTTGTATGCAAGTGTGAAGACGGAGTTATGATTCTAAAATCGTGCAAAGATTTTCTGATATTCATGTCACACCGACTGGTTGTATTGCATGATATGGAATATACATAGCATTGTAGCTAATTCATTAAGGGCGATGCTTTGAATATTACATGCTCACGGGTTTACACTCGTGAATAGATTGGTTGAACTTATTCCAATAAATCTAAATTTTGTTTCAGTAAAAAAAGTTGTTGTCTATTTAAAATTGTCATTGTTCAAGTTTCAAGAACCCTTACGACTCAATATTACGTTTCTAATCATCTTAGATTTAACAATAATTATAGTTAATTTGATAAACTGAACCTAACATATAATGTTTTTTACTTTCCCCTCTATATTTTGTATGAAAAGAAAGTATAATTCCAGTCAGTTTTCGAATTTGGTCTGATACTGAAAATATCCGTTCCAAAGCCTTCTTAACCCGAAAAAAGTTTTCAGGCTGATGTCAATGTAATGCCGGCGTGCACTCGGCACCATTCACCCCTTGAGGCCTCAAAAACGTGAAACTCAAATAATGTCTCTAGGTATTTTGTTTAAAACTGCATTGAAAACAGTGATTAGTATTAGTGTGCCAAATAATGTGACATAACCCGCATGTATGTAAAAATTACTTTTAAAAAGGCATGGGATTTTAAATCTCCAAAGTTTTTTTACGTTCGAAATAATCTAATCTAATAACATATCTATATCTATAAAAGAGAATGTTTGTATATTTATTAATATATATATATATGCATATATATATATTTACATATTTTTATATTTGATGTTTATGCGCTCGGACGTCGTTGGACGATTTGCCGTGAAAAGTGGTACACTTAGGTAAATAGTTTAGCCACAAGTGTTACCATTGATAATTGATACACTTAGTAAATAGATAGAATTTCATGGAGATGGTTTTTATGGATCATAATTTTTTTGTAGCTCAATTGGTTTATCCCTAGAAGCCCAAAAATATCTCATATGATATGGAATCATATGATATATACTCATATGATATATATGATATGGAACCAGAACTGTTTTTAAATCATAACCTTTTTTCTTTTTTTATCAGGTGATTGCTTTATTATATCTGTTAGTTAAAGATACACCACATATTGAAGCACTTGCATTTGTTTATGTGTTTTATGTTATGTAGATTTTTGTTTTAGGGTTATGCGAGTGACTAAACAGTCTTCTGCTTGTACATTGTGCTACTGCGTTACGTTATTTTAGTTTATAATGGTCTGAAACTTTACACGCACATTTTCTACACCACCATCACCTCACAAAAAACCTATTATTCAACAGTTTAATAACCAATTTATCAGTATACTTCGACAAAACGTTTAGTATACTTCAGTCTACTTTTACGGTATGTTTTTGAGTTCTAACTTTTATGGTCCGGATAAAATATAGACGTTTTTATTACAACCAACTGTTCAAAAATAGAGATTTTTCGATTAAATTGAAATGTGTTCTAATTACTAAGGATTGCCGACAACAACCACGGGGGCTTAAGGCTGGCGAGCTCAAAGCTAGAATATAATTTATTAAACGTACATATAATTTAGTTTATTTTAAATCATGAAAGTATGTTTCAGTTCACTGATACAGTTTATTATAATATGTATAATTTATATCGGCATTCAATAAGGATTATTGCAAAACCAAACTCTATACTCTCTTACTTCATTTTTGATTTTTCATTCTAATTAAATCGTTATTTCCTTTAGCAAGAGATTAAAATGTATGGATAATGCCTTTAAAATTTGTAAAACGAGTGCAAAAGTTAAACTTTAATTTCAAAACTTAATTAAATTAGAATATTTTTTGTGATGAATGGTAATAATCATATTTTAAATTTGCTCTGACTGAAGTAATCACCATTAACTACAGTCTCTTCTCTCCGCCCCACCGATGTTCGTTTATAGGAGTTGACTAAAGTAATTAATTGAACAATTCAACAACAATTCGTGGCCTTATTTGAATTAATATCAGTTATAATTTTAACTAATTCAATATAATTTAATGTGTTTACAAATCTTTTTCACAAGGTGTTTTATACCTAGTGTTCTCCTAAATACTTATTGTAAATAACAAGCAAATACACTGATATAAAAACTGATTAAAATTAAATATTGCAACACTTAAATCAATGTGCTTAACAAATTGTTCTACAAAGAATTACTCGACATCACCAAACCACAGGCAGTACCAACTGATTTCTGGAGATAATATATTTAATTTTGTGGTTAACATTGTGGTTTTAAAAATTTGTCTCTCTTAATTAAAAATGTTACATAAGTTACATAAAAAAGGTATTTGTATTCATCTATGCTCACCAAATTTCAGCTCAAAAGCGTAGGTAGTTTACCAACACTCCATGCTTGAAAAACGCCGAATTTCCGAATTAATCACCCTGTAGCTCAACATGTTTTCACTAACAGTTAAGACTCTATACTATACGTAGGACTACACTAATTGATCCAAAATCAATGAGAACATAAAACATTTTTTGTCACAATATAATTATATTTTATAACCTACTTGCAGTGTGATATAGCCTGGAGGTCTTTTTGTGAGGATAACAGTCAGTAGCCTCTATACACATGTGTGTCACCCAAACAAACTACAAAACTATTCGTGGGACTACCAGGCGAGGAAGCATGAGGACTAGCCGACTCAGTGGGACTACCAGGCGAGGAAGCATGAGGACTAGCCGACTCAGTGGGACTACCAGGCGAGGAAGCATGAGGACTAGCCGACTCAGTGGGACTACCAGGCGAGGAAGCATGAGGACTAGCCGACTCAGTGGGACTACCAGGCGAGGAAGCATGAGGACTAGCCGACTCAGTGGGACTACCAGGCGAGGAAGCATGAGGACTAGCCGACTCAGTGGGACTACCAGGCGAGGAAGCATGAGGACTAGCCGACTCAGTGGGACTACCAGGCGAGGAAGCATGAGGACTAGCCGACTCAGTGGGACTACCAGGCGAGGAAGCATGAGGACTAGCCGACTCAGTGGGACTACCAGGCGAGGAAGCATGAGGACTAGCCGACTCAGTGGGACTACCAGGCGAGGAAGCATGAGGACTAGCCGACTCAGTGGGACTACCAGGCGAGGAATGGGACTACCAGGCGAGGAAGCATGAGGACTAGCCGACTCAGTGGGACTACCAGGCGAGGAAGCATGAGGACTAGCCGACTCAGTGGGACTATCAGGCGAGGAAGCATGAGGACTAGCCGACTCAGTGCTAGGATTACAGGACTGATAAAAGGATTGTCAACTCTGGAATCCATCCATCAGAGTCCGTCACGCGCCGACTAATCAAGTCCCTTCAAACTGTTTGAGATATTACGAAGTTCGAACGTACTTTTCTTTTCAAACAGGGCGCCCCTCTGTTATTTAATCATTCTTATTTTAAAGGTTTTTATCTTAAGTCTATTATTTAGACTCAATGACTAATATTTAAAGTTTATTTGGTTTAAAATACTCACCGAAATTATTGTGTAACTGACTAAAACGGACGAGGGCATAGATTGTTTCCTTTTGTATACCTTGAAAAACAAAATAAATAAAATTTTGCCCTTGTAAATTATTTGAAATGAAATATACAATAAATATAATATCTATAATATGTAAAGGTTATAATATATTATATAATAGGCGTAATAGTAATATGTAGGAAAATTAATCTTGAAATATATATTTTCCATTTCAACATGACGAAACAATAAAATTGCCAATTGTTGTCCATCACTAGTTGACAGCTGATCGTCTAACATCTAAAGTTTCAAAAAGGTTGTGCCTTCATCAGGATTTCAATTTAGGGAATTCGTTCAGAGAACTTCATTATTAACTATGAAAACATAATACCCATTTATGAACACACATTTTACAAAATATTAAAAGATACAACTATATAAAAAAACTTTACTTCTTGACACATATGTCCATTAAAAAATTAAAAAGTGCTACCTTTTAAAACTACTCTAACGGATTTATTCCTTTTTTTTGGTATTAATATGTTCCGTTGTAAGCTAGAGATGTTGGTTTTCAGTTGAGGTGTGAACCTCATTTTAACCTATGTTTGTACTAAATTAAAACAAAATAAAATATTCTTCAGAGCTTTTTGTTATTTAAATAATCATTGTGGTAATGTTCCATTATGATTAATAGGCCATAGTTGGATCTATTAACAGTTATTAATAATTGTCTTTAATGAAAAACTTCCACAACAATTATAATTTAAAATAGCATATAATTATAAATTCACCCATGACCAGCTTTCAAACAAAAAATACAGAAGATGATACTAAGCATGGAAAAACTCTCGTATCTTAGATTTTTAGAACCTAATATGTCTCTGTGTATATCTAATGTGTATTTTTAATGAAATGGCAGTTTATACAGTCCAATACAGAAAATTCCAATCCCTGGATTTTTGGTAAATTAAGTTGTTAATATATCAATTAATAACCCAATACAAGTGAGGGCCGGGAGCAGTTTAGGCAGATCAATTTGATTATGTCTTTTCATTCTAATGTTTTGTTGAAATGAACTGAAATCTCGAACCTATGGTTAAATAATGTTATCTGCTTGCTGGTAGATTATAATATCAAACATCAAAAGTCAATATAACTCATAGTTCGATTATCGTAGCCAACAAAATGGTTGGATTGTAGCATGATAAAATGTGATAAGTGAAATTATAGTTCGTTATGATCATGTTCAGTGAGTTAGTTATATTCGTTGATAGCGAGCGCGTAAGCAAATATAGAAAGCTTTTAAAAATTGAATAATTTTATTTTTACTTTTTACGTTGAGTACTTTTTTTACGGATGTATTTTAAATACTATTAAAATTGAATTCATAATCACTTGTTCATAACACTTGGCTTATATTTGTCTGTTACGGATGAAGTTATTAGTAAAAATAAAACTGTTGGGTATTGGTTCTTTCATAGCAGAAAGTAGCTTCTAAAAGGAGATAAAAATGGTAATTTTTTTTAGAAAACCTGTAACTTTAGATCACCCGGGAGGAGATCCGAGATGGTGAGTTCAGCTATAATAATTAATTATATACTATTTACATTTAACTGACTACTCATATAACAAAAATTGCATTTTTGTTGTAAACATCAATTAAAAACAAAGGTTTGACATTTCATGCGGAAAATGTCTACAGTTACCTAGTTGATATTGTAAGATATGAAATTTATTTAATTAACACCTTTAATTGTTTACATTCATAACAAGCACTATTAGAGCATTTATTCCATTATGTAGGAGTTTTTTCTTCGGATTTGAAAAATATGACAATCACCTCATTGGATTATAAATAAACTGGATGGACTAAATCAGTTTGGCAAGTTTCGTTATAAATACTGTGCAGCAGAAATATACAGGTATATTAAAGTTGAGCACCAGTAAAAATCTAATAACCTAATAAATTTATCCCAAATATTATTCTGCGTGCAGGAATCACATTCTTTCATCATTACAAACGCTTAAAACACCATATATATAATATTACATAAACTCAAAACTTTCAGAAGATAGAACATAAACATGAGTGATGACGAGTAACAGAAGAAAACTGGTCAAACATAGGCAACACAATTTGGATTGTCAACGTGATTTAAATAGAAAATATTCGATAATTTTCATATAAAAAATTTACCAGGATTCCCGAAATGAATATCCGAGATCTGTTCGTGCTTCCGTACCGGATGTGGAGCAAGTATCCACCCCTACATGGTCCCAAGCCGCTGGAACATCCGGTGAAGCACGTGATCGCATCATGGACGAACACCATGGAGTGCTGGACGGAGAGTGAGTGTGTGTTGGAGGTGTGGAAGCTGCAGCAGTCGTTCAGGGAGCGAGGGCTTGACATCCCCTACAAGTAAGGTAAACAACGCTCAGGCCTACTACAATATGAATACACCATCCTATTTCATTCCAAATTTGTACCTTATTTATATATTCACTGATATGATAGCCTAGTAGTTTATTACTTTTTCAAGGATAACAATGTCCAAATACATCTGAGGTACTTGCCTAAACTATGCAACAGTTTTCCTAAATTAGAAAGAGCCTGTTTTTCAGTAATACTGTATAAGGTCATTGTATTAAATATCAAATAATGACCACTAAATTAGTCAACTGGTGTAGCCTACTTACTTTACTTAGACTACTCACTATTCTTTTCCTCATTATTGCTTTAGCTTCGTAGTTGGTGGAGACAGCAACATATACGAGTGTCGCGGCTGGCATGCCCAGCCTGAAAAATGTGAAAGACACTCAGAACTGGAAGGTGTTAGTATTGAAATCGCTCACATCGGCTGGAAATGTGAAGATGGTGAGTTGGTATACGATACCTCGTATGTTGCATATTATTGATGTCGTTTTAGCTCTTTTTTAGGAATTTAGCTCAATTTTTAAAAAATTATCGTTATTTTGACTTTTAGCGAATTTCCCATAGGGAAGAAGCTATTACCGTAGGTCTCATGGCAAGAGTTAAGCCCGAGACCATGTTATTTTTTCTTCTTTAGGTGCCCAGAGACCAAAAACAATAGTCGTTAAAATTTTATATATATATATATATATATATATATGTATATATATATATATATATGTGTGTGTGTCTGTGAACACGATAACTCTCGTAAAAAAGGTCCGATCGAGACCAAATTTGGTAGAGATGTGTATTCCTACAAATGCTCGGACGAGTTCGTAAACCAGACATATCGGTCAATGGGAACGGGTAGTTTGGGGGGGTTTTGTACCCCAAAATGGGGTTTTTTGCGTTTTTCACATGTAATTTCTAAAAATTTCTAATTTTATATTTCACCATTGGAATCAGCTTAAAAAACTGCACAATTAAGTTCCTTAAAGTTTTTCTCTAACTCCAACGGTTACCGAGATATAAAAAAATCTAAACACAGTACGTTGTATTTTTGAGGCTCCAATGTTAATCTTATGGAGGGTTAAAAAAAATTAATTTTTCACTTATTATCTAATATTTTTGGATGAAACTTGATATTTAGCTTCATGTGGTTGATATCCATACATTTGTGCTAAAAAATTATAGTTTATGTGTTTATCAAGGCAGCAAACCTGCATACTCTTTTCCCATGTTAATCATATGGAGATTAGGCAAACTCCTATATTTATGGACAGATGTTGATGAAAGTTGGTATAAATGTTAAAAAATAAAATTTTTGATGGTATAAATGGCTACTTTCAGTGTTCCTCACAGCAGCAAACCTACTCACTCTTTCCCATTTTAATCTTATGGAGAATAGGCAAAAATTCTCATGTTTATGGACAGATTTTGACCAAACTTGTCATATATTATTATTATTATATTATTGATATGGAAATTCGCTGAGTACGCAGGTCTGCTGCGACGGGGGTATTTTTATATAATACCATACTATACAGGAGGCTAGGAAATACTGTTATTATAACTATATTAGGCTATTCTTAATTTTTAATCGATATAAATAAAATTGCATTTTTGTCTGTACATTGCTCAGGGTTATTCATTTTTTTAGTTATTTTTGATAGCTGTTCAGAGGTTATTTTAACAAAATAACCACAAAATCAAAGTTAACTATTTTACAAATTAATTGCAGTAATCCGTTTTAATATTTTGTGAAAAATGTTCACTAGAAACATTGTTTGTACGTGACCAAATTTCTCAGTACCCCTGACCAGCTACTAAGGAACTACTTCTAATTTAACTTTGTATTGGATAGGTCCTAGATCTTAGGCGATAGACCATAGAAAATACAGATAGGCCTAATCATACATTTTGTTAATAGATAGAGACCCCTACACTGGTATGTGCCACCAGGCCTGGTTACTTATGGAGTTGGGTATTGAAAAAGGTTACCTAGTCAAGGACCTAAACTTCGAACCGGACTATGACCCGCTCTATAGTACACCTTGGGGGGAGAAGAGTAAAGGGAAACCCGACCGCATGCAGGCAGAAAAGGAGCGAGTGATTAAAGAATATATGAAAGGTCTTGAAATAGATGAAGACAAGGAATTTGTGGAAGCAAAATTTGTCGATTGAATTTTTTTGAAACATTCAAGGGAGAAACATATTCAAGTCAAGAAAATAGATTGTGTATTAAAAATGTCTTTATAGTTTTACTTTTTTAATTAAATTGTTATGTGGATATAAAATAATTTCTACACTTCATTATAAATACAACTGTCTGGATTGTAAAATTGTCAAACGTTTAACTTCTGCTAATCATTTAAACCCAAACTTCAAATCCGTATAAGTGTTTTCCTGAAAACTATTATACTGGCAAAAATTACTAAAGGTATTCAGTCGACGACAAGGGTAGTTGTATAATCGTTTGCTTTATATTTTGACTTTAATTTTAGTAGAAGTTCTGATGACAATAGGAGTGTATAAATATATAAGATAATATCGACATGTATATGTCTTAGCTCTGTGGGGAAAGTTATTTAAAAAAATTTGAAATGGTGAGGTCATATGGTTATACTGGAAGGTGTTTAGAGGAACTGAAAATACTCCCTACATTATTGTATTATTGTACTATTATTGACATAGTCAACTCTATTGCCATGTATAATATATGTGTATATATATATTTATTTATTTATTTATTTATCAACACAGTTCACACACTTTATCTATAATAATAGCCTGTTCTCATTAAAATTTTATTGGTACATAACTCGATCACCAATAATAGAAAATGAATATCGTATTCCTTCTATTGTAAAAAAACTTACTCAAAAATGTAGATAGTTTAATAAAAAAGAGTTTACAATGAATAATATAACACATTTTTACATTAGCTCGGTAGGCTATATTATTTTCGAATGTTGTTTTAGTCAAAATTTTCGATTTTGTGTTGGGAGTGGATGTATCCCTTTTGAGATCCCTTGAATTCAAAAAAAGTGGATTTCGACGTGTTGTCTGTCCGTCCATGTGTGTGTGTGTGTGTGTGTGTGTGTGTGTGTGTGTGTGTGTGTGTGTGTGTGTGTGTATTTATGCGTGTATCTGTGTGTGTGTTTCTGGATGTGTAAATAGCCACAGCTTACTCCGTTGATCCAATTTAGATTAAATTTGATATGTATGTATATATTCACCGAATCTTCACGCATTTTTCATATTTTTAAATTTTATTTTTAAGGGTAGTTCACCCCTAAAAACTTTTTAAAACGTGAAAGTTAAAATTTTTCTAAAATGGCTCAAACGGTTTTGATTTAAGTGATTTTGAATTTGATAGTTTGTTGTACATAAAGTACCAAATAAAATGAAAGTTAAGCCCGAGACCATGTTATTTTTTCTTCTTTAGGTGCCCAGAGACCAAAAACAATAGTCGGTAAAATTTATATATATATATATATATATATATATATATATATATATATATATATATATATATATATTAAATAATTATGCATAACTTAGCACCCTTTTTTTGTTTGAGAAATTATTATATTTAAATAAAATAATTTCTCAAACAAAAAAAAGGGTGCATAATTATTTAATATTAATAGTAGCCCTCATTTACCAACTCAAATATATATATGTGTGTGTGTGTGTGTGTGTGTGTGTGTGTGTGTGTGTGTGTGTGTCTGTGAACACGATAACTCTCGTAAAAATGGTCCGATCAAGACCAAATTTGGTAGAGACGTGTATTCCTACAAATGCTCGGACGAGTTTGTAAACCAGACATATCGGTCAATAGGAACGGGTAGTTTGGGGGGGTTTTGTACCCCAAAATGGGTTTTTTTACGTTTTTCACGTGTAATTTTTAAAAATTTCTAATTTTATATTTCACCATTAGAATCAGCTTAAAAAACTACACAATTAAGTTCCTTAAAGTTTTTCTCTATCTCCAACGGTTACCGAGATATTAAAAAATCTAAACACAGTACGTTGTATTGTGGGGCTCCAATGTTAATCTTATGGAGGATAGGGAAAGATTAATATTTCCTATATTAATCAATATTTTTGGATAAAACTTTATATTTAGCTTCATCTGGTTGAGATCTATCTATTTATGCTTAAAAATCATAGTTTATGTGTTTATCATGGCAGCAAACCTGCATACTCTTTTCCCATAATAATCATATAGGGAATAGGCAAACTCCTTTATTTATGGACAGATGTTGATGAAAGTTGGTATAAATGTTAAGATAAAAATTATTTATGGTAGAAATGCCTAGTTTCAGTGTTCCTCACGGCAGCAAACCTGCACACTCTTTCCCATGTTAATCTTATGGAGAATAGGCAAATAATTCTCATGTTTATGGACAGATTTTTATAAAACTTGTCATATATTATTATTTATAATTGATTTGGAAATTCGCTGAGTACGCAGGTCTGCTGCGACGGGGGTATTTAAATTTGCTTGAGGGAAAAAATTATCAGAGAGAGAGTATCAGTCCACTGATACTGTTTATTTTAGAACAATTTAGAATACTTGAAAATGTAGTTTATCATCGAAATATTCACTTAACACTCACTGTAATAACGCTTCCGATTACCAAAATACTAATTTAAACTGATCTCTTGATAAAACATTTATAACACCAAACAAATATAAAGATTAGTATCGCCATCTCGAAAAGCATATTGTTTTTATCTACAGTGGATTTAGTAAATTTTGAGTATAATAATGAAAATTTTGTGCATCGGAGCAGTAATACGGGTTACACAAGGATTATTTCCTAGGGATCCGGCTATTTAGGTTCTTAATAGGATGCCAATTAGTTTTAAATTGATTCGGTAACTTAAACGTATCCTTCAACGAAACGTTGAGACGGTTATTTGTCTATGAAGAACAAACAGTTAGTTGAAGTAGAGTAGGCCTGTGCAATGACAATGCAGGACACCGATGCGTTCTGTCTGATACCGAGGCGGGAGTGGAATCCATTGCCTCCGAAATTTGTGTCTGAGTTTTCGAGACCGGCTAGACATGTAATAGCCTTGTGGACCAATACTGAACACTGCCATGATAGAAAAACCTGTCTTAAAGCGATGAATAATATGCAGATCGACCATATGAATAATGGCTTAGAGGATATTGGCTACAAGTAATTTAACACGTAGTGACATAATGTATAGACTTAAGAAGTTAGACTTAGAACTAACAAAATAATAAGATAAGATTCTAGAGCTGGACATTTAAATCAAGCGAAATGGCCAGATGAACCACCTTGTAATGTTGAGACCATATCCGTCTTGTCGCGTTGCTTTGGTAGCTTTAGTAATAGCTAATAGGTCACGAATATGAAGCGATTCGCAACAGTAACATAATTGCATTCAATTAAGCTGTACTTGTCGGGACTTATCTAACTCGATCACAGATTCTTTGTTTATACAAAATACATGTATGTATTTTTAATTTTGTGATAATCTTTTGGTTTGATTGAAGGATTTGTATTAGTTTTTTAGCAAGGATAGCTTATATATGAGTTTTATATACTAGTTTCAATTATTCGATCAATTTCACGAAGTATGATTTTTTAACGGGTTAAACTTAAAATACATAACCTAAAATCAGATTCATGGAAACATTTAACTTATTTTTAGGATTATGACAATGTGAGTATCAAAATAGAACTGACTTACTAGGAGCTTTATAAATTAATTGCTTTTATCAAAGGTAATTTTAAAAGGAAGGATGGAAGTAGAAGGTAAACACTGTCTTCCATTGGTGTTTATCCAAACACCTATTGTTCCATTACTTATTATAAAACTTTTTATCCCCTATTTATATGTACAGAAATCTTGTTTGTTTCGATAAAACTACTTAAGTCTTTTTTTGTAGTAAAGGTATTTCCTATTATAACGATAGCCATTCATTTCAATAGCGATCCACAACCAATAAACCATAACCTTATATTTTGTAGCTTGGTCCTCGGTCGTCATGTATGAGGGAAGAGGCTGGAGAGTAATTCCAATGGTAATCAATGGTAATCACTAACCACTAAACCATAATCTTATATTTTGTAGCTTGGTCCTCGGTCGTCATGTATGAGGGAAGAGGCTGGAGAGTAATTCCAATGGTAATCAATGGTAATCACTAACCACTAAACCATAATCTTATATTTTGTAGCTTGGTCCTCGGTCGTCATGTATGAGGGAAGAGGCTGGAGAGTAATTACAATGGTAATCAATGGTAATCACTAACCACTAAACCATAATCTTATATTTTGTAGCTTGGTCCTCGGTCGTCATGTATGAGGGAAGAGGCTGGAGAGTAATTCCAATGGTAATCAATGGTAATCACTAACCACTAAACCATAATCTTATATTTTGTAGCTTGGTCCTCGGTCGTCATGTATGAGGGAAGAGGCTGGAGAGTAATTCCAATGGTAATCAATGGTAATCACTAACTACTAAACCATAATCTTATATTTTCTAGCTTCGTCCTCGGTGGAGATGGCATCATATATGAGGGAAGAGGCTGGATAGTCATTCTAAAAGCCATCGCTGGCCACTAAACCATAATCTTTATTTTCTAGCTTCGTCCTCGGTGGAGATGACATCATATATGAGGGAAGAGGCTGGATAGTCATTCTAAAAGCCATCGCTGGCCACTAAACCATAATCTTATATTTTGTAGCTTCCTCCTCGGTGGCACACACCCCCCCCCCCCCCCCCCCCCCCCCCCCCCCCCCCCCCCCCCCCCCCCCCCCCCCCCCCCCCCCCCCCCCCCCACCTAGCTTCAGATGACATCATATATGAGGGAAGAGGCTGGATAGTCATTCTAAAAGCCATCGCTGGCCACTAAACCATAATCTTATATTTTGTAGCTTCCTCCTCGGTGGAGATGACATCATATATGAGGGAAGAGGCTGGATAGTCATTCTAAAAGCCATCGCTGGCCACTAAACCATAATCTTATATTTTGTAGCTTCCTCCTCGGTGGAGATGACATCATATATGAGGGAAGAGGCTGGATAGTCATTCCAAAAGAGATCGCTGGCCACTAGACCATAATCTTATATTTTGTAGCTTCCTCCTCGGTGGAGATTGCATCATATATGAGGGAAGAGGCTGGATAGTCATTCCAAAAGCCATCGCTGGCCACTAAACCATAATCTTATATTTTCTAGCTTCGTCCTCGGTGGAGATGGCATCATATATGAGGGAAGAGGCTGGATAGTCATTCCAAAAACCATCGCTGGCCACTAGACCATAATCTTATATTTTGTAGCTTCCTCCTCGGTGGAGATTGCATCATATATGAGGGAAGAGGCTGGATAGTCATTCCAAAAGCCATCGCTGGCCACTAAACCATAATCTTATATTTTCTAGCTTCGTCCTCGGTGGAGATGGCATCATATATGAGGGAAGAGGCTGGATAGTCATTCCAAAAGCCATCGCTGGCCACTAAACCATAATCTTATATTTTCTAGCTTCGTCCTCGGTGGAGATGGCATCATATATGAGGGAAGAGGCTGGATAGTCATTCCAAAAGAGATCGCTGGCCACTAAACCATAATCTTATATTTTCTAGCTTCCTCCTCGGTGGAGATTGCATCATATATGAGGGAAGAGGCTGGATAGTCATTCCAAAAGAGATCGCTGGCCACTAAACCATAATCTTATATTTTGTAGCTTCCTCCTCGGTGGAGATTGCATCATATATGAGGGAAGAGGCTGGATAGTCATTCCAAAAGCCATCGCTGGCCACTAAACCATAATCTTTATTTTCTAGCTTCGTCCTCGGTGGAGATGGCATCATATATGAGGGAAGAGGCTGGATAGTCATTCCAAAAGAGATCGCTGGCCACTAGACCATAATCTTATATTTTGTAGCTTCCTCCTCGGTGGAGATTGCATCATATATGAGGGAAGAGGCTGGATAGTCATTCCAAAAGAGATCGCTGGCCACTAAACCATAATCTTTATTTTCTAGCTTCGTCCTCGGTGGAGATGGCATCATATATGAGGGAAGAGGCTGGATAGTCATTCCAAAAGAGATCGCTGGCCACTAGACCATAATCTTATATTTTGTAGCTTCCTCCTCGGTGGAGATTGCATCATATATGAGGGAAGAGGCTGGATAGTCATTCCAAAAGCCATCGCTGGCCACTAAACCATAATCTTATATTTTGTAGCTTCCTCCTCGGTGGAGATGGCATCATATATGAGGGAAGAGGCTGGATAGTCATTCCAAAAGAGATCGCTGGCCACTAGACCATAATCTTATATTTTGTAGCTTCCTCCTCGGTGGAGATGACATCATATATGAGGGAAGAGGCTGGATAGTCATTCCAAAAGAGATCGCTGGCCACTAGACCATAATCTTATATTTTGTAGCTTCCTCCTCGGTGGAGATGGCATCATATATGAAGGAAGAGGCTGGAGAGTAATTCCAATGGCCGTCGCAGACTACGAGGAACTACAGCATCAAACTATTGTAGTTGGTTTCGTAGGGATAGGAGGTATAAAAATAAAACTAAAACTAGACCGTAATCATAAATTGATATTATCCGAAAAGCTAAATGGATAATCATATCGCCATTTAACAAAAAAAAATGATAGTAATTATTTTAGCTAAGGAGTAGTTTAACCGTGTGACGAATTTCTTGTCACGACAATTTCACCCCTGATGATGGAGTTCAACTGTGAAACACGTTGGATATAAAAGATATACCTAGAATTTTTAGAAGTGTTAAGTGGAAGGTATGTAGCCTCATTATTTAATTAGTCAATAATGGTTCTGGTGGCACCATAATAAGCTATACATACATACATATATATATATATAGTATTAATATATAATATATATTATGTAAGGTGAGAAGAAGGTTTAGTGACATATAGTAATACAGAGAGCAAAATAGAACTTATTACACACAAACAATAAGCTGTTTTGTTAGTATGAGTAGTAAAATAGTAAATTTCTTATTTAATTATGTAATTAAAAAAATGATCCATGCTAATTTATATATTTTATGTTTCTACAGAAAAGATTCCTTCTAAAAGTCAAATCGATACGGTAGAAACTCTGACATCTTTTGGCAAAAGAATGGATTTTTTGGACAATTATACAGCATTTATTCCCTTATTTGATATAACCCTTTCAATACCTGCACTTGGTTCAAAGGACAAGAAATGTTGAAAGATGAATTAGGACATTTGTATATTTAGTAACCTAATAAATATTTAATATAATGTATTAACAGTTCATATGAAGAATTTAAAAATCCTAATAATAATGAGACAAAAATTCCTGTCATAACATCGTTAAAATGTTTGAGTATATTCGAGTGCTATGATTATACTCGTTTCCGAGCCGGATCCTTGGGGTCCCATGGAGGGGTGTCACACCATTGGTAATGCTTGGGCAATTCGTGCTCTTCCAGCTCGTTCCCTTCTTTGGTGTGCAGATAGTTATATAGCTCATCCGTCATCGGCGTGTCGGGGTCAAAATAATCCAAGTACACCCCTACGTTAGGTTGAAGACAGTTTGGATCCTGTCTACTGACATCGATAAACTCCATGGCTCTCCTGACCATTCCTTTTTTCGGAAACATGCCTGGAAAATACACAAAGTGACAATAGGTCTTCTGAGGAAACTCCAATGATTCGAATATCATGATTTTAATGAATTTAAAATCATATAGGATCATAATATTAGTAATAGGTATATGTAAAACATATATATTAAAGTAAATCTAAAATACGAATAATTTAAACTAGGCCTATGTGATTAACTGATTGCAATTTTTTTATTACGCACAGAATCATGTTACTCGTTGTGCTTCTCATCGCTTCCAATGTTACTGGCAGTAATAATAGCAAATATTTAAAAACAAAATTACCTCTTTTGCCGATATACGCTATCGTGATCATGCAGTTGGATATGTCTGGCCACTTGGGATCAAACGGTGGCTTCGTGTGAAATCCACGTCCTTCATAAATGTGGCCATCATTGCCAACTAAAAAACTTATGATTGACATATAAAATTATGATAACTAAATCAATATTAGTCTAAATAATACATTAACTAAAAATCTATATAGAATAACTATGGTGAAAGTTAAAACACAAATGTTCAATATTGAAGATTTACTGTAAAAAATCATTTGCAAAATCAATCAAATCCATTGAAACTACTGTATATTAAATCGTTATGCAATTTGTCTACATACATCAAGATATATATGCATATAAAAGGGGTGCTATTGAATTGTTATAGGTACAAACTTAAAGGAATTAATTGCTTCTTGGTCCAGAATAATAAAAAAGAAATTACTGTTCGTTAACCATATTCTGTGTATTCTTTACGTTTGTTATATTTGCGTTAAACCATTGCATAAATAAAACATTTTAAAGCATGTCCTATAATTTCAAAGAAAAAATTAAAAACGGCCAAATACATACAGGGGGGCTTATTAAAGTTAGGGAAACCTCGAGGGGTGATGGTACTCATCAAAATAAACCAAAGATTTCCAAAAAAACATTTGTTGAAAAATCCTTCGTTAAGCCGCTAGCCGCCATTTTGCAATTTTTGCAAAAATTGTCAGATCTCAAGATCTGTTTAAGCTACAGAACTCAGAACCCAAAGAGAAAAATATTCTCAAAGTATCATTTAGATTTATATTATATTTCCAAAATGGCGGCGGTTAAAATTCTTTTAATAGTAAAAACGACAGAACCATTAACTTTATAATACTGTATTTTTACAGTAAATATTGTAATTTTGATTTCAAATCTGACGACACTGGTAAACGAAATTCGTCCACGAATAAGCGAGAAAAAGTACTTTTAATGATGCACTTCGGACGTGGCGACGATTATATTATTGTTGCGCCAACCGCTTTTAGCGAATTTCCCATAGGGAAGAAGCTATTACCGTAGGTCTCATGGCAAGAGTTAAGCCCGGGACCATGTTATTTTTTCTTCTTTAGGTGCCCAGAGACCAAAAACAATAGTCGTTAAATTTATATATATATATATATATATATATATATATATATATATATATATATATGTGTGTGTGTGTGTGTGTGTGTGTGTGTGTGTGTGTGTGTGTGTGTGTGTGTGTGTGTGTCTGTGAACACGATAACTCTCGTAAAAATGGTCCGATCAAGACCAAATTTGATAGAAACGTGTATTCCTACAAATTCTCGGACGTGTTCGTAAACCAGACATGTCGGTCAATGGGAACGAGTAGTTTGGGGGAGTTTTGTACCCCAAAATGGGTTTTTTTGCGTTATTCACATGTAATTTTTAAAAGTTTCTAATTTTACCTTTCAACATTGGAATCAGCTAAAAAAATACACAATTAAGTCCTTAAAGTTTTTCTCTATCTACAACGGTTACCAAGAAATTAACAACACAGTACGTTGTATTTTGGGCTCCAATGTTAATCTTATGGAGGATAGGAAAAAATTAATATTTCCCATATTAATCAATATTTTTGGATAAAACTTGATATTTAGCTTCATGTGGTTGAGAAATATTCATTTATGCTTAAAAATAATAGTTTATGTGTTTATCATGGCAGCAAAACTCCAAACTCTTTTCAAAGCAAAACTCTTTTCCCATGTTAATCATTTAGGGAATAGGCAAACTCCTTTATTTATGGACAGATGTTCATGAAAGTTGGTATAAATGTTAAAATTAAAAATTGTTTATAGTAGAAATGCCCACTTTCAGTGTTTCTCACAGCAGCGAACCTGCACACTCTTTACCATGTTAATCTTATGGAGAATAGGTAAATAATTCTCATGTTTATTGACAGATTTTTATAAAATTTGTCAAATATTATTATTATTCTATTATTGATTTGGAAATTCGGTGAGTACGCAGGTCTGCTGCGACGGGTGTATTTTACATGGTCACAATGGTCGCTGTTTACAGGGGAATTAAAATTTAAAAAATCCTCCACCAACTGTTTGGTTAGGTTTAAAAAAAGGTTACAATAATCAGAAAGTTTAAGATCAAAATTTCTATCCCAAATCGTAATTAAATACAGAGTGTTCAATAAGAAAATATCCCGTCGCAGCAGACCTGCATACTCAGGGAATTTCCAAATTAGTAATCATGAATAACAGGTTTGATTAAAACCCGTATTAAATTTGCGAGTTTGCCTATTCTCCAGAACATTAACATGAAATAGAGTATGCAGGTTTCCTGCTGTGAGGAACGCTGAAAGTAGACATTTTTACAATAAACTTTTTTTATTTTGAACTTGTACCAAGTTTTATCAATATCTGTTTATAAATAAATGAGTTTACCTATTCTCCATAAGATTAACATGGGAAAGATTATGCAGGTTTGCTGCTGTGAGGAACTCTGAAAGTAGGCATTTCTAGTATTTTTTCTTTTATTTTGACCATTTCAAAATAAAAAATATCAAGTTTCATCAAAATCTGTCCATAAATAAAGGAGGTTAATTGTTCTTTATATGAGTAACAAGGTAAAAGAGTATGCAGGTTTGCTGCCATGATAAACCCATAAACTATGATTTTTAAGCATAAATGTATGGATCTCAAAGACACGAGATCAAGCTTAATATCAAGTTTCATCCAAAAATATAGATTGATAAGTGAAATATAATTTTCCTTATCCTCCATAAGATTAACAACGCACCAAAATACAACGTACTGTGTTTAGATTGTTCAATATTTCGGTAACCGTTGGAAATGGAGAAAAACATTAATTGTGTAGTTTTTAAGCTGTTTGAATGGTGAAAGATAAAATTTAAAAATTTGTTTAATTACATATTATAAACGAAAAAACCCCAAATTTTGAGTACAAACCCCCCCAAACTACCCGTTCCAATATATCAATATATTTGGTTTACGAACTCATCGAAACAAATGTAAGAATGTAAATGTCTCTACCGAATTTGGTCTCTATTGACCATTTTTACGAGAGTTATCGTGTTCACAGACACACGCGCACACACATACGCACGCACACACACACAGACACACACACACACACACAAATATATATATAAATAATATCATATATACATATATATATATATATATATATATATATATATATATGATCTATAGCGTTTACTGTTAAGGACTACTATTGTTATTTTAAGTATAATTTAGAAAATCGACTGAGTATTTTTGATAACATTTTTTATTCTAACAACATGTTTGAATCTTTAGGTCATTTTCAAGTTTATCATAAAAGATAACCCAATATAAATAATATTTAAATTACATATGATTAAATTAAATAATTCCAATTTAATAAATGTACACGTGTTCTTGAAGAAGCTGGTAAACAATTTATGTATCTAAAAAATTTAAAATGTAATTAAATATTTTGTTTGAGTTTTCAGATTTTTTTTCAAAAATTGGATTGTTTTTTGTTATGTGGTTGTTCAAAATGTTTTGGAGGTCAGTTTTTGGTCCTGAATTAATGTAATATTCTTCTTATGTATCCATGATATCTTTTGGTTGTGAATTCAAGTATTTCAAATGTTTTTCTCTGTTCTTGTAATTATGATTTTGTGTAAGCAGGTGCAAAATTAGATTAGCCATTAGCCAGGCTGTAGTAGTGTTGTTGCTTCGGTGTGCTTGAATGTGTTCTCGGAAGCTTTCTTTGAATGATCTTCTTGTTTAACCTATGTAGTAGTTTTGCAGTCTGAACATTTTAATTTATAAATGCCTGATTGGTTGTATTTATTTTGTTGTTGTATTTTATTGTTTGTTTTTATTTATCATGTTAAAGAAATTGTTTTGGGTTTTGTAACCGATTTCATAGTTCCATGTTTTGAATGTTTTTCTCGTTGCCTTGTTTAGTATTGAATTATATGGTAAACCTATCTATTTATTTTCAGATTTTTGTTCTTTATTTTGTTTGTGTTTGATTTTCTTTATGTTTTTGATCATTTTGTCTATTATTTTATAGTTGTATCCATTC